>JARLTB010000184.1:5512500-5897500 GCA_030141615.1 Unio pictorum | reverse complement strand
ACGCCAACCAGTTTTGAAACAACGTTTCTTTTTCGCTTCCGTTTACATTTAAATAATTATGAATGTAGTCACAGTTCGTTTAGTCTTGAGCACAATGGAGTATGGTTAGACAAGAAGTGGTCATTTAAAGCAATTAATGAGGGTCCATCATAGCATAAACCGGTTGATTGGCGATCACGCGCTGTCGGTTTTTTCAAGCACAAAGGACGATGTAGAAGTGGAGCAAGACAGGTGAGAAAAATTATAATTTTTCTTGTTTCCAAAACAAGGAGATGTAGAAATACAAACTATCTGAACAGCAAATGCATGATGAAAAACAATAGTGTAGACGAAGAGAGACAACAAGAACATATATCATGAAAAACAGCACAACACAGCTGCATCAAGCCGGTTAAGCGATGACAGCCATCTTTTTCAATATATATATATATATATATATATATATATATATATATATATATATATATATATATATATATATATATATATATATATATAATTTCATATTATTTGTCAGTTTTAAATTCTTTTTTAGTTTTCATTACATGCTATTGTAATGTAAATTTATTTACTAGTGATGTTTTTTTTCTTCAGAACATCGGTTGACCGAAACATTCCTTGGTAAACGATTAATGTTGACCTAGATCCTGACCTTGATTCAAGGTTAGTGGAAACCACGTAAACAAGTTTTATATTTATTTTTAAATAATTGCTTGTAGCAAGGTCAAGGCGGGACTAGTGATTACGTAAACAACTTTATATTCTTAAAGTAAAACTTATTGGTTTTCGTCAGGGTCATGTTAGGAGTACATGATATAAATGATCATGTGACTCCCCTCCACTTTTTCATTTTTCTTCTTGATTGTGCAGTTTGTGGACTTTTTGGAAACTGCGTATTAGAATTCGATGTAATTCTTTGTTTTAGTGAAATATTGTTTAGTTCTAGGTTTTTACAAATGACTTTAAGGCATTTCCGTTTGTTGTAGCCACGTTTTTGAATCCATGTTAGCAATTCTTCAGTTCATGTACATTTTAAAGGATTAAATCGTATATCTGGAAATATTTGATGTGCTCACAAAAGATTCTTGGACAAAGACAGATTATCAATGTCTTATTCAGATTTCCAATACCGGAGTATCAAATCTTGTGATTCTACAAGGAACTGTAGATAAACACAAAGTAGACGTTGGTTACATTCTTCATTAATTTTGCAAACACTTCTATATAAAAAAATTGTATGTCCAGCTTTATAGTGAATTCAAGCACGTCCAATATTTATTAAACTTTTAGAGGTTTAGACAGTGTTACCATACCAGTAAGAAAGAAATTATATACCGTTGTAACTCGCTTATTAGTCGAGTCAAACTGCAAACTGCATAGACACTTATCTTCAGTCGGCTTATCTCATGATGCACGGGCAGAAATGCACTTATGCACATTTCTGATGAGTAATCAGTAGAAAAGAAACACAGACCGCGATCTGCCCGCACTGTATGAAGGGGAACGTCATGGTATATATTGTTTGTTGTTGGACTTCACGTATACGCAAGTATAAACGGAAACCGGACTATTATTAGGTGACACAATTATCGGTCCGACACATCCGTACGCAGGTAGCGCAGTGGTCACGTCCACGACCTTTAAAATATTTCAAGGTTAAAGCTGATCATATACATTACAACAATTTAAATTTCTTAAGGTTAACACGAATCAAATTCAACTATTCTAAAAATAGTTTGTGTATTATGAGATATTTATGAGAACTTAAAGTCAGTATACTTTATTTCAGGTAAAAACAATTCTTTGTGTTTAAATATATATACTATAATTATTCATATAAAAATTTCGGAGCCGATCGGTTTTACCAACATAATACATATTTTTATTTTATCTTTCCAGCATTTACCTAGAAAAAGAAAAGAAACAGGATACGTTGGTTATGATGCCAGATAACCAACTACACGGCGAAGAAGATGATAATGACGACGCTATTATATACAAAGAAAATCATGTTTGGCATGTATCAATTTGTAAATTTTACCTAATCACTCACAAGTAAATAAGATTTTTTTTAAAAAAAGACACTGACATTACTAATATTCCAACTTTTGGTGATGACGCTATTACTACAATGCTTATCTTTAACGGAAGAGAGTCTACACGATTACGCAATCTGTACATTTATATTCAGCGTTCAGCAAAAGATTGTTGTTGTTGTTTTGTCTTTCCTTCGTTTTTTTTTTTTCTTCTTGCAACGATGCCCTGGAGTTTTGTCCTAGTTGTCCCACACTGTCCGCGGCCCTGGATTACTACGTGAAGAAAATTAAATTTGTATTCATATGAGATAATATTCCGTTATAACAGGATAGCATGACGTTAATATAAGATTAGATAGCCATGTTGGGCATTTATCGATTTGTAAATTTTACCTAATCACTCACAAAGTATGTTACTATATGCAGTCAATATCTTGCCGGAAAGATCTTATCATGACGTCATACGACCACATGATGAAAATTCCTTTATACAAGGACTATTGCACTGGGACTAGGGCGTGATAATTCCCATCTGATGATTGTTATGTAAGGCAAACAAAATGTTTCTGGGCAGTCAACCGTCAATACTTTTCGTTGCCGACCCAAATACCACTCTCCGTTCAAAAGTTTCACTACCACCACCTACAAAATATACCGGAAACTGCATCTAACTGAGCTGGTTAAGTCCAATACTTGAAGTGCTTAGTATATTATTCTACTAATCATTATATATATATATGTATATATATATATATATATATATATATATATATATATATATATATATATATATATATATATATATATATATATATATATATATATATCGTGTTTTCAAAAAGACCTATCTATCTACCGTAATTTTAACAACAGTACAATAGGAAACACACGCTTCTTTTTGGACCTAATGTTATTATCACATAGTGGTCGAGATGATTCGGTTATAGAGTGCAGGACTCGTAAACAAAGAGTAGTAGATGAGAATCTCGCCATGGTTAGCTCGGATTGGCTGCTGTATAAGTCATCAAAGGGTTTCAAATTCGAATCCCGCCTGGGCCATGACAAAGTGGCTTTTGTTGTGAGTTCTTTGACAAGACACTTCATGACTGTCTGTAGTCTATAAAAAAAAATCTGTAATAAATTGTATCAAGTTTAACAATAACTTCCAGAGAATTGAAAAACAATTTTTATTATGTAATTCTGAATTCTGTATTAAGATATATAGTTAAAATGTTGTGATTAAGTGTGGTCGCTATTTGATCTAAATTAGTACGCACATAGCAGTTAAAAGCAATACAGAATTTTCGTATATTTCCGTAATAAGTAGGCCCTCTACCAATGTCGAGATTATCGCAGAACGTCCTTTCTTCTTCGATACCAGAATGAGCCAGATCTAGTGCGCATGACCCAATCAATTCGTCACTACTGTTTGTAAAAAAAATTTAGGGGCATATAGGAGAAAACTTATTCAGAACTTAAATAAGTGTGTATGAACAACATTATTGCCACATTGTACACTAGTCAATAAAACTATTTATATCAGAAAGTAATATACATGTTACTAGAAAAGTGTTTTAACTGTGGATAAACCGAATTACTAAAATCAGTTCTAAATTATCTACAGGCAGGTATAAAGTTAAAGTGGCAGCGTTCTTCTGGAATTTGTATACATTCAGACTTATGTGAAGTGTTATGCATAGGGTTACATGAATAAATAAGCATCATTGGTGATAAATGCTTAGTGCGCGGAGTGGATCTATGAAAGGCTTGTACGGCTTGTAACTTGTAAGCATTTATTTTATATAGATTACAGCAGCTGTTTTTTTAGCTATCAATCGCTCTGAATACCTTAGAAGTTTAAAATGTTTTAACGGTAAATGAACGATCTAATTAAAATTATTCATTTTCATTGTAAGTTCTTACAATTTGCAGATAGTGCCTCATTTAGATTCGTTTGTAGCCATCAAAGCAAACATTTTGAACTGACAAGCACCATTACAAGTCGGAAAAATATGTAAATATTTGAAAACCCTTTCATCGACATAAAGCAGCTTAAAATCTATATGAATATTATTTATTTTCTCAGAAATTGAGAGTATAATATAAATATCCAAATATTGAAAAATGGGACGCTATGCGTCAGAGGAAACTCTGATTAAAGTTTATTTCACTCGCCTTTGCCAGGGACGTATGCATGAATTGGTATCATACAATACTTTTTCAGGCTTCGGAGTTATGAAAGGGTTGTGGATATTTCAGATAGTTCTGGAAGGGGATAGTTATTATTTCCTTCATACGACCACATACGCGCAAAATCAGCGACGTAATATTATGCGATAACGCTTCCGCTTTTCGTAAGAGGCGATTAATGGATAAGATAGCCTTTATGCTCCGGGATGTGTCCCCTGATCATGTCTCATATGAGGTCTTTGGCTTTACAAAGGAGTGCTGTATTATTATTAAAACTTTTATTTTGTATTTAAAATATTCTACCTATTTTTAACTTTATTTTTGTGTTTAGTGACATTTATCTCCAAACGCGCAATGTTTAAATGGCTTGCTAAGAGCTGCAACCGCCTTTCTCGCACACTGAGAAACAGATAAAACATAATACTAACCAACTTATCAAACAGTATTTATTCGAATCTTTAATTGAAACTATTACCCCTCTCCCGAACCCAAAACAATAATTACAAACAACTCCTGAAAGTGTGTATATTCAACCCTCGTAAGAAATGATTATTTTAACAGTCTCAATAATAACGGAAAAAAATTTCTTTTGAACTGACAGATCACCAATGCATAATCGGAACGTTAACATTACAGTTGAAAGGAATGATCTGCCATTTTCAAATTTCAGTTGGGATTTTTTTTTTTTGGGTGGGGGAGGAGGCACTAAACTATAACCCCCACGATACCATTTGCCGAGAAAAGATCATGGTTTTCATGTGTTTTTGAAACGCCCGAAGATCTGCGGTGTTGCGCTATAAATGTTATTACAATTTCTCGAAACAATAATTTTATGAAATATTATTTTGTCAGGGGAAATTTCAAATTTCATTAGCACAAGATATTTTTGGTCATTTCCCGCTCATGCTCAGCACAGATTACTCTTCCACACCAGGCTAGCATAATGGTGTATTCTAACACCTAACTTGTGAGCGGACTTTGCACACGTGTATATTTCACTAAAGTTCAACCTGACGTGTCATTATTGGGGTGCATATGCTTGTCCTTGACACACATTGATAGCAGTCTTGTAAATACTGGGCGGAGTGGATTTGGGATACGTGACCCAGTAATTGTCAGGTATGTTCGAGGCAATTAGTTTAACTGAGATATTCCTGCCACCTGGTACATGTGATTATGCCAGTCGTTATGAAACTGAATAAAATATTTTAATAACACCTGTGATTAATTACAGTAAGTATTCAAGCAGCTGAAAATCAAGCAGCTGAAAAAATAATGGAAAATCCTGATTTAACACGAAATGAAAAACAGTTGAGCAAAATAACTGAAATCTCCACGACATATACAGCCCACGTGTCCGTCTTTTACCTTGATCAAAATTTTTTTTTACTGATTAGGTTTGAATAACGATGACAACTTCAGTCGACAGGAAAGACAACTCTTTTATATATACTGACCCCTTGAAATAAAAAAAACATTTGATTAATCCAAATGAATATGCGTTTCATGGATTGTATGACTCATTCTTTTCAAATTAGTTTGAGTTTAAAATTAAAACTGTTAAAGTGTTGTGTCATTATATAGCCATTATAAAAAATAAAACTGCACTTGATGAATATAGATAGAAACTGCAATAAAAGTTGTTCATGCATTTTACTTGCATGTAAAATGAAGAATCCGGAGTGTCACACAAAAGCGTAAACCACAATGTAAGAAGAGGATTCAATTCAGACTTACACGGACCACGGACTATTAAGAATCCAATCAAAATAATATTTGATTCTTTGCTGAAGGCATTGTGACTGGTCTCATTAGCTAAGAATCGTCATAGTATTTTCTCTTGATATATATATATATATATATATATATATATATATATATATATATATATATATATATATATATATATATTAGGTGTTTAAACTTTAGTAACAGGTAAAGGAAACCCAACAAGCATTACAATTTGCAAAATATAATTTATTTAAATAAGTATAAAATCAACCAAATTGAAAGAAAAATAATTTACAGTGAATGAATTTCTAATATAATCCTCAGGGCTGGACCTGCTAAAGGGGCCCAGGGGGCCCGGCCCCCCCCCCTTTAAAAAAAACCTATTCACTGCTTTTGATAAAAGATGCAAAGGGGGTTCCGAATTTTTTAATTTTTTATTTATTTATTTATTTATGTTTTAATAGTTTTTTAGTGTTTTTAAAACATTGCAGTTTTTAGTCACTTTTGTTAGATCCATTTTTCAAAGTTCAGATAGCACCAGATTGCACAATTTTGCATCCTTGAAAAAAACAATTCCGGGGGAGCATGCCCCGGACCCCCCTAGAAGGCTCTGCGCTTCGCGCCTTCGCTTAACCCAATAACAACTTTGGGCCCGCCCCCCTAAAAAACTTAGGTTCGGCCCTGATCCTATAACTTTAATAATTACTAATCTATAAATAGTTCCAAGATAATCCGAGCTAAGCTTTAATAGCGTGTTGCCCTGATAACTGATAATTCAACATAATTATTAATTTAATGTTTTTTGTTTCAATGTAAACTCATGACTATCCTCGAAATCCTGGAATGTTTAACGTGAAATTAGATATTTAAATCCTTTCATTTACCATTTGAAGATACCAACCGTATATACATTATTGATTGCATTGACCCTAGCAATTGTTCAACCACCATCCCTTGGTTAAAGAAATATGAAATTATATTGTGCGAAGTTTCGTTTGAATAAGAAATTGTGGTAAACATGAAAATAAGAAATGTCCATAAATTGCTGCGATTTACTGCAATGAAGAAGAAAGGAATTGCTTGTGAGAGTAACACAACACATCAAAAATATAAAAAGGTGCTCATCAGAAAGTAGGCTTGGAAGTGGTTTCAAACGATTTTAAGTCTGGAAACCAGTCAACGAGACCGATTAAATCAGCTGAGGCAAGTAGATCAGTTAGGGACATAGGTCATCGGGGTGTACAATGTTACGTCTGTAAGGAATGGTGTCATATTCAAGCAAAATGTCCTTAAAGGAAGGGACCTACACATAAGGTAGCCGTGGATATACAGTGTAAAGGTACGTCTGCTAGTCTTAGAGCCAGGTATTCACTCACTTGGCACGTGTCTTTTCCCCGAAGCGCGAGTACTAACCGCGAATGGTTTCGTGAACGGACGAGAAGTCATAGCATTACATGAGACTGGTTGCACGGGTGTAGTGATCAAAAGTAGTCTCGTGCAGGATAACCAAATGATCGGGTGGGAGTCCCCATGTATGCTACTCGATCAGACGATAGATCACACCCCTGTAGCAAAGATCACGGTAGAAACACTTTTCCCTTTGTATGGAAACCCTATTTACCATCTGACGATAGGTACCCGGTAATATTGAAGGTACCCGTCTTCTTACCATGGCAGATTTCAGGACACCTTTGGCCTAGGCCAGGGGTGACGAACCCCTATTAGATCGTGTGCCAATATTTTCAATTTCAAAAATATAATTATTGCTGCGTGCCAAAGAGGCCTACCAGTGAGGTAGCTATTCTGGCGGGGGTGTGGGGCAAAACCCCAGCCAAAACTAAATGTGCTGACTTTATGCCGAAACGTAGGGTGATTTTTGAATGGTATTATATATATATAATGCCATAATAAAATTATCATAAATAAATATAATTATACTCTGCTGTTTTTCTTCAACCGGTACTACATACACCAGTAGCTGATAAAAATGTTTTATTATGACAAAATAAAGCTTAAATAATAATTACAATATAAAGCGTTTATTGTTATTTCGTGACTTAAGCCTAGCTTACGATATAGGAGTCATAGACAAGTCAATCAATGTGACTTTTGCTGCTGTGTGGTGGACGATAACATTTTGATATCTGGAGTATATTTTGTATTCTTCAAAGATACACAAGCTGCACTCAAATCATCAGTCAAGCAATTTCTGGTATTCGATTTTATGTAATTCATTGTTGAAAATAACGATTCACATGAGTAAGTAGACGAGAAATTGACAAAATCGCCCTTGCTACTTTTATCAGAGAGTTGAGAGTTCCAGACTTTGAGAACCTCATTTTCGGCCGATATCTGAGGTTCTAATGATCCATTTTACCGCTCACGTTCAATTATTTCCAATAGCACTCGCAAGTCAACAAACTTTTGTTTCCAAATTGCACTGGTTGAAAAATTGTATGCTGATCTAGAAGTTGCATCCAAGAAAACATGGCCAGATCTAGATTTTCAAAATCGATTGTATCTGTATATTTTATAAATTTTGCAGTCTTCGAGTTTTTTGAACTGCTCAAAACGCGACGAAAATTGTTCAAGAGTTGCATCAATTATCTCGAAAAACAGCCTCATCTGAGAATCTTTGATAACAGTTTCTTGAATTTCTAGATCAGCATACAATTTTTGCAAGTTTCTTAAAATAGTGAAACTCCTTTTTCTCTAGATCACGTTTGTAAATCTTCAGCTTCTTTTCAAATGCTTTCACAATCTCAAATGCCTCATCAACAGTTTTTCCGCACCCTTGCAATTTAGTATTAAGTTCATTTAGATGCAATGAAAAATCTGTAAAGAACATTAGTCTGCTGAGCCAGTCAACATCAGTTAATTCTGTGCATTTCTGTTTGTTATCATCCATAAACATTCGAATTTCATCAAGGCATTCTACAAAACGTTCCAAAACCCGACCTTTAAGTCGGATTTTGCACATAGGGCTTCCTGGTAAATAATGCAGTGAAAGGTTAACAGTGGGTGCTCAACATGTCTTGTAAATAATATAACAAAACCTGTGTCTTTTCCAGTCATGCTTGGAGCACCATCAGTTGTTACAGAAACTATTTTGGTTATATCTACACCTGCATTTCTAAGTTCAGTCACAACAGTTTCACATAGATCTGCACCTGTTGTTGTTGTCGATAAAGTTGATAATTTTATTGTTTCTTCATGCATTTCGTTATCTTTGTGATATCTAGCAACGATGGCCAACCTAGCGGACGATGTCACATCAGTATTTTCATCAAGGCAAATAGAGTAGGCGTGACATGAATTAATATCCTTTTTTTACTTGTTCTTCAATATTAGCATTCAATGTAATAACTCTCTCTTTGACCGTATTTCGACTAATTTGCATATCCTTTATTCTCTGAATAATTTTGTCTTTATTTTGAAAG
This sequence comes from Unio pictorum, assembly GCA_030141615.1. Lineage (NCBI taxonomy): Eukaryota > Metazoa > Mollusca > Bivalvia > Unionida > Unionidae > Unio > Unio pictorum. Next base: position 5,888,103 of record JARLTB010000184.1, on the reverse strand, counting down.
TCTTCAAACAAATAAGATGCACATTCTAACCACGATTCCTTTATATAATCACCATCGCTGAAAGACTTGCCATGCCTAGCTATGATTTTTGGAACTTCAAAATTCGCAGCCACAGTGACTGGACATTCAGCATTACTCTAACTAGCTTGGTCTATGTAGGTTACGTTGCGTTCTCGACATGCAAATCATTGAAAAGATTGATACTGTATTTCTGCATGAACTTGAGTGAGTTATTAGTAGTTTGTTATGCACTGACATTTTCCCATTTATGATATATAATTTAACTTTTCGGGACTCGGTTGTAGAGTATTACTGACATCCTTGCATTGACCATGTCAGCGTGTGTTTCCTATTATTCTTTCATCGTTTCTTTACAAAATATCAACACAGATAATTTTGTTTCCTCGTACAACTCTCCAGTAGTTTCCATGTCTTCTAGCAATTTCCATACAATCAAACAAAACGTTATGTTGTGGGCCTGAACATGGCTTAACATCAGGAAAAAAACAGACCTTATATTGCGTTTTGTTCGGTATGATACACTTTTCTTGCTCTCGTCCAATTTATATCCGGATCTGTCGGCTACTGTGACTATCCTGATCTGTTTCTACCCATCCACGTTCTGTTAATCATTTTCTTTTCTCACCATGGCAGGTGCTTATTGATCGTCTTTTTGATGATTTGTTTCATCTCAATTGATTATTCTTTCTTCCCATTGTTCCCCACTTGATTCTAAAATTCTGAATAATTCTTACTTTCTTAGTCTTCATTTAATCACTCTTTTATGTTTGTTTTAAAATGCTTAACATTGATAACCTATCACAATATGCAGGTAATCATTATTCAAATCGTCATTCTCAATGAGGGGACCAAGGCAGGCCGTGTGAACCAAAGCGCTCACTTTTACCCATCGCCGCCATCTCACGTCTGATTCGCGTGAGTTCGAGTCTCGAACTCTGTTAATGTGGGTTTGTTAGAAAGCTTGCCAGTAGCTTTTCTTGGGTCGGTGAATGTTCCCGGGGCTTTCCAGGGTTCGTCTTCCACCAGCTAAGCTTGTCACCATGTATAGCCTATCATGTGTTAAATCCACAACAACACCAGTCATACACAATGAGAATAGATATGCTACATTCAATTCGAATGAAAATATGTGGTATCAGTCCGAGTCCGAATGAGTTCAAAAAGATGTAATATTCAGCCGCACTACCTGAGGTCTTGGTTGTCCCAATTACTTGAAGCGAAATTAACCGAAAAGGAGGCCCCTAATTTGTTGCAGTACATGTATAACAAATACCAATAAAAGAAATATAATAATTACAGCTGTTCGAAAACGTCCCCATATGCTTCTTCCAATATATTTAATGGCCAACGTATTTGTCATTATAAGCTTACTTTAAGAGTACAGTCAACAATAGGATCACTATTTGCAGACAGATATATGAATAGACAAATAATAATCTTAAGTTTGCACTTCCCCAAATTTTATTATTTTAGTAAATATAATTTATGTATACTAGACAAACTATTGTATCCCGACCAATTCGAGCAAATCTTTGTTTGTATTGGTTTAACCAACGTGGACACGTGCACATGCAAGAGAAGAAAGTCCATTGCCCGGTAGTCTGGGACAACCAAAAATTAATCATTATCAGAAAGTTAATTGCCCGGTAGTCTGTGACTACCAAACATTAATCATGGGCAACCATTGTTACCATAGTGAAAGCCCGCCAGGGAAACAAACAAATACGTTATTCAAGAGATCTTGTTAAAATTATAATCAATTTGTTTCCCATCAAGAAGCATTTGATTGTTAAATTGTCCTTCTCTGCACATTAAACAGGGTATCAGAATATCCATAATATTTAAGTATTGGTTGAGTTCTGTCGGTAAGATGGAAACATAATCCACTTGTTGGCTACTCATTATCTGATAAAAGAATTAAAGTCCGTGTTGCCCATTAGGGAAATCCATTAAGGAAACGAGAATGCGAATGCTCGTTGTTTGTCAGCACAGTGACATATGGTATAGTTATCTTTCATCTTTGACTTAAGACACTGATGCCTATAAACAGAACTACGATTGCTTCCCATTGGTCAATAGAAGAAATGAGCACTCGTTGTAGATAGACCAAGTAACCGTTGTTTTTGTTGACGAACTTTAGCTAAAGGACTAGGCCAAGTAGAAAAGAATAAAATAAATCGTAATTATTGTCCCATACTATACTGCCTTGTAGGGTAATGATTTAACAGAATGTCCAAGTGGAACTTTTATATTTGCCTGACAGCTTAGACAAGAATAATAGTATCGGCCTATCAATGACTTGAAAAACAAAATGCTGTAAACTCAGATTAACAGAAAATATAGATACGTTTTTGGTCAGGTGACCAACTACTAGAAAATGGATATATATATATATATATATATATATATATATATATATATATATATATATATATATATATATATATATATATATATATATATATATATATATATATATATGGTCTGGAATACAAGCATTGATAAAAGTATCAATAACACATTATAGCGTACAGGCAATTAATTCAACTCCCATAGACTGCAACGGTAATGTTTTACGAAATTACTTTACCATTATTATAATATCAAGTAATATCTTTTTAAAATTTTAGGGAGAAAGAAGTTATATGGAAACAAGAACGTGATGAAAAGATATTTAAAAAATACTTAATAAAGAATACGTCAAAATATTATCTACAAATAAATCTAGGAACCAAACTTACTAAAGGGAACGTTTGGAAGAACTGACCCAGAATATTATCGTCTAACCAACAAAACATGATCTTCTAATGGTTGCACTACGTATAGCTATTATTAGAATCATACTGACTTATCCTTGTGTTAACGGGTTACATTTACAAAAAGACGTAATTGTTTCATAGTCGATACCATAAGCTTGAGTGAGAAAAAAAATTAATGAAATTGAACGAAAATGCTTCTTTTAATGAAAAACATCGTTTATATATTGGACCGCTTACCCGGTAATAAAATTTTTAGCTTAATAGTGAAATGTATGGTAAGATGTTCAAGTGATCACAGTCAAACACAGTTGAACACAAAAAACGAAAGACAAACATTGCACTATGATAGCGTAACCTATGCTAGTATAAGATCGACTGTATACAATGAAAATATAACTCTGTTAATATAAGCTAGTATAAGATCGACTGTATACAATGAAAATATAACTCTGTTAATATAAGCTAGTATAAGATCGACTGTATACAATGAAAATATAACTCTGTTAATATAAGCTAGTATAAGATCGACTGTATAGAATGAAAATATAACTCTGTTAATATAAGCTAGTATAAGATCGGCTGTATACAATGAAAATATAACTCTGTTAATATAAGCAACAGTAATACAACTGAAACCCCAGAAGTTTACTACACTTTAAACTGGATATATATATTCTTTTAATTTTTCGACTTTATATAAACATCAAAAAACAAAACCACAAAAAATAAGACACAACAAAATGACGAATATTACTGAACATTGGCCAGTCCTAACATAAACACCATACAACTAGACGACAACATTATATTAGATGCATATATAACACACACACACACACACACACACATTCACATGACTATAGGACAGATCGTTGTCTAGGATGAACAGAACAATATACATGATGACATAAAATTCAGCAAAAGACATCATTTTTGACGGAGGGGAGTACATGTCATCAACAATAGTACATCTATTCGACACTGAAGAGAAGAAAAAACAGGGACCTGTTTTGTCTGGACCTTTATGAGTACAACCCACTTGAATTGAACTTATGTATATATATACATATATATATATATATATATATATATATATATATATATATATATATATATATATATATATATATATATATATATATATATATATATATATATATATATATATATAATTATAGAAAAACATTTGGAACAAAGCCAATTACATTAAACAAATTTCGTACTGGAAAGCAAACACAACAACCAGTGGGGATTCAAATCACACAAAAACCTTTATACAACTTAGGACGTAATGTGTGGAAGTGGGTGGGAGGGGCTACACTTCAAATGCCAATAGCTTAACATAACTAAAGACGGAGAGGTGCCCTCAAAAAAATAGTTTAAGGGAGAAAATGCCACAGCTACCACATTAATGTAGTGACATGCAGTTGGAAGTCAAGACGTAAAGAGACTGACACAATGCCGAGTTCTACTAATGACGAGACAACACAATTTGTGTCCTTATCGTATTTTGGGTCAGAAGACCATTCCAAAGTTTCTTGGAGGATTTGCTATCAACATTTGACTGACAAGAAACACTGAATTGCAGCAGGAATTATCATCGCAAGACTTTATTAACCATTTATAAATAATCATTAATGAACCTTTTCCATGATCAGTAACAGTTACAACAATGAAATTATTGTATTAGTATCCTCATTTTGTTTTTGTTGCACACTGTTATACAATATATTGAAAATATGACAAAATCATATGGCTGATACTGTGAAAAAGTTGTTATTGTCATAGAAAATCCGTAGCATTACAAAATTCAAAGTATGACTATGTCATGTGACCTTTTGTCCTCATGTCTCTCATGATAACGAAAAGTGAAATTATACAGTTTTGTCATGTGACTCTCTGTCCTACTCTGTTTAATCAAATAAACTGGCACGAGCCCATTGTGGTTATGTAAACAGGTGTATTTTGTACCGTTAGGTAGTAAGTTTGCGCACCAATTAACTTTTGTCAACTAAATGTAATGAATTACCTTTTATCGGGAATGGTTGGGTGTGGTACTGTCTGTTTACGATAATATTTTTTATTTAAAAAAACATTTTATTTTTATAGTTTAGATCTATACACAGTATGGTGTGAATACAATACCACAATGATGTGATTAGCATATTTTTATGTACTATTGTGTACATTCATAGGGGTTATTTCATAATATATTAGAACTGCTTTAGTTAATGCATGGTTTTATGTACAAAGTGTAACGATTAGCATTAACTGCTTTAGTTAATTCATGGTTTTATGTAGAAAGTGTTTTTTGTAGAAAGTGTAACGATGAGCATTAACTGCTTTAGTTCATGCATGGTTTTATGTATAAAGTGTAACGATGAGCATTGACTGCTTTAGTTAATGCATGGTTTTATGTAGAAAGTGTTTTTTGTAGAAAGTGTAACGATGAGCATTAACTGCTTTAGTTAATGCATGGTTTTATGTAGAAAGTGTTTTTTGTAGAAAGTGTAACGATGAGCATTAACTGCTTTAGTTAATGCATGGTTTTATGTAGAAAGTGTAACGATGAGCATTAATTGCTTTAGTTAATGCATGGTTTTATGTAGAAAGTGTAACGATTGTACTGACTGCTTTAGTTAATGTATGGTTTTATGTAGAAAGTGTAACGATGAGCATTAACTGCTTTAGTTAATTCATGGTTTTATGTAGAAAGTTTAACGATGAGCATTAACTATATTTAAGAGTTTAACTGTTGAATCTTTGAATGCTAAACTTGGACAAAAATACACAAGGAAAAAACTGTGTGCCCCACCACCACGGTGGTAAAACATGTATTGCGACCTTTGGTCGTCCGCCCGCCATACTTTGGATTAAGTCTTGCTTTTCTACTAATTTCAGGCGCTATATCCGTGTTCCATTAATAGTTTTTGGTCTTCCTTTTAATTTAATTTAATTCTTTTTTCCAAACTGTATCCAGTATTATTACCAGAAGCGGCCCTAGGATGAACAGGGCCCAATTCAGCAAGTGATAAGAGGGGTCCTTGCCATATGGCCTGACCTGATTCTTATGAATCTGGTGAATTAAATCGAGTATCTCGGGAACAAGTACTTTTACTATCCCTATCCCCCAGTTACCAATTTCTTCAAAAGTATGTGTATCTTGACATTAACACTTATCAACTGAATCTCCTCAGAAGAATCAGAAAACAAGGCCACTATATACAACATTAGCCCTATTGATTTTTTTCTTGCCCATGTAATCGGTTCCAAATTGATTTGTTTGTGCCCTCATGGAGCACGTACAGTTGCGTCATTGCAGAGCGAATCAATACATAATCCCTGTAAAACAACAAAATTCTTATCCTCGTGAATTCGGATAAGCAGTCTTTGTTTAGGAGTTTTGTTTATACGAAAGGTGCATCGTCGGACAGTAAGGTGCATCGTCATACCTGATGGTGATCATGTGATAGTAACGACCTGTGCAAACTTAGCGATGTTGACATAAACATGGTTTAAAAAATGAGATGCGGTAAATAACAACTGAAACGACGTCCAAGTATTTAGATTAAATATACTCATAAAATTAAGATGGTGGAGATGAGTCACAAGCTTGTTAGGCGGGACGGGTATAGACGAGCCATCAAAAGTAAAGAAAACAATAACGTCAGTTGAAATCACAGATATTAATTATTTAATATTTATTCATTTCTGTAACATGAAATTACTGCTTTCAACGTGGCATTGCATTCTCGTGTAGGACGGAAATCCATTAAAAATAGCATCCATAAAAAGGGGCCAACACGCGTTCGAATTACCAGCTACGCAAAGGGTTGTTATCAACTTTTCACACACACACACACACACACACACACACACACACACACACACACACACACACACACACACACACACACACACATATATATATATATATATATATATATATATATATATATATATATATATATATATATATATATATATATATATATATATATATATAATGAGGGCTTTGCACAGCGCCTAATCTTTAGAATCTCTATGCTCGTTACAACATTTGTAATAATACGAATACAAAAAACAAAAACAAAAAAAGAACAAACACATAAAATTGGAGAACAAAACATGCTGAAATTATTTAAGGTAGGAAACATTTTTAGGTCTTTAAATTTGTTCCTGCAGTCGAAAAGGTGAGTTTAAGAACACTCTTGAAAGAGACCACTTTGTCATTGTGTCTAATTTCAATGAGCAATTCATTCCACGTGGCTGAGCCCTCGTATGCAAAAGAACGTTGTCCATATGACTTCCTTTCCATTGTGGGAACAATGAGTATACGATTGACAGAAGAGGAGCTAAGTATCTTGCTTGTGTGTACACATGGGTGAGGCCAGATAGGTATGGTGGACTGGACTCCGTCAGTGCAACGTAGCACAGAGAACACGTTTTGTGTTTGCTTCTGGATCGAATGGATAGCCAGTGTAGTGTACAGAGAAGCGGGGAGGTGTGCTCTTATCGTGGTACTCTAAGCATGATTCTAGCAGCTGTGTTTTGAAGTTTCTGGAGTAGATTTTGAGACGAACCAGACACAACTGAGTTACAGTAGTCCAGTCTTGAAGGTGCTAACGAACACACATGCGTTCATCAACTGAAAAACGTTGATGTGCCGCAGCTTAAGATATGCAGCCTTGCATATATTCATGGCATGTTGTTTCAAAGTGAGAGTACTGTCCAGAGTAACACCTAGGTATTTCAGCTTAAGATATGCAGCCTTGCATATGTTCATGACGTCTTGGTGCAAAATAATATTACTGTCCAGAGTAACATCTAGCTTTCATACCGACTGTGTGAATTTAATCCTGGTGTATCTGATATTTATTATTTAAGGTTTGTGTTGTGATCAGAATGGCCTTAGTTTTATCATCATTCATCGTCTGCTTGTTACATGTCATCCATGATTTCACATCAGAAATGCATCTCTCCACTCCTTGGATGGTAGCATCAACTTCAGTTGGGTGGTAAGATTTGTATATTTGGGTGTCATAAGCGTACAATTGGTGTGACACTGGATGACGATCTATGACACTTGAGAGTGGCTGAGTGTACAGAATGAAGTGAACAGGTCCCTGTGAACACCACAATATAGATCAACTGGGCTTGAGTGTATTCCATTTGCATATACAGCTTGTGTCCTGTTGACTAAGTTGGACTTGAACCAGAGTATGTATGTATTGTGAATGCCATGTACATGCTGGAGATGGTGATGTTTGTCTATTATGTCAAATGCTACAGACAAATCAAGGATGGTGAGGACTATAATCTTTCCACTATCCAAAGCAGAGAGAATGTCATTAACTACTTTCAGAAGAATAGTTTCAGTAATGTGGCAAGGGCGATATGCAGACTGTACATAGCTAAAATAGACTGTTTGAGTTCAGATGATATACAAGTTGGGTTAGAACAGCTTTTTTTTATTTAAAAAAATATTTTCTTTACATTAACGATAGATTAGAAACTTGGCGGTAGTTCTTTAAATCGTTATGGTCGATTGTTTGTTTCTACAGCAGAGGCTTTACAATGACAGTTTTTAAAAATAATGGAAATTCCCCGGATGACAGAGAGAGGTATTAATAACATCAGTTAGTGAAGGCAATATTGGATCTACGCACTCAATCAGCAGTGATGTTAGAATATGAACAAATTCACATGAATTTTGTGCACTCTTTCTCACGATTTAGACAGGTTCAAATGCTGCTAAAGGTTGTCACTGACATTCAGTATCGTTGCTGATGGTGATGATGAGTTAATTAAAAATTGTGTTGTCAATATTATCTCTAATAGAGGGGGAACGACTTGATGGAGTAACCGGCTGGTGTTAGATCCGCGCATTTGGGCTCATCGCCTGATGTTTTTAGCCATGTTTTTGTCCGAACGAAGACGTTGATATTCTGATCATTGTTATAATTTTACTATTTATGTGTGTTTATACGGTGGTCCTCCTGATTGGACGTTGAATATTTCAATACGCAGTGGTATCTCTCGGATAGTTGACAATTTAATATCTATTTGTACCAGGTCATCCTAATTAATGGACGAATTTTTAAATTGTTTAGCATTAAAGGGCGAAAGGGAGATAACTGGAATTCTTCTTACTGTTCTACGCCAACCAGTTTTGAAACAACGTTTCTTTTTCGCTTCCGTTTACATTTAAATAATTATGAATGTAGTCCCAGTTCGTTTAGTCTTGAGCACAATGGAGTATGGTTAGACAAGAATTGGTAATTTACAGCAATTAATGAGGGTCCATCATATCATAAACCGGTTGACTGGCGATTTATTCAAGCACAAAGGACGATGTAGAAGTGGAGCAAGACAGGTGAGAAAAATTATAAATTTTCTTCTTTCCAAAACAAGGAGATGTAGAAATACAAACTATCTGAACAGCAAATGCATGATGAAACACAATAATGTAGACGAAGAGAGACACCAACTACATATATCATGAAAAACAGCACAGCACAGCTGCATCAAGCCGGTTAAGCGATGACAGCCATCTTTTTCAATATATATATATATATATATATATATATATATATATATATATATATATATATATATATAATTTCATATTATTTGTCACTTTTAAATTCTTTTTTAGTTTTCAATACATGCTATTGTAATGAAAATTTATTTACTAGTGATGTTTTTTTCTTCAGAACATCGGTTGACCGAATCATTCCTTGGTAATCGATTAATGTTGACCTAGATCCTGACCTTGATTCAAGGTTAGTGGAAACCACGTAAACAAGTTTTATATTTATTTTTAAATAATTGCTTGTTGTCAAGGTCAAGGCGGGACTAGTGAATACGTAAACAACTTTATATTCTTAAAGTAAAAATGATTGGTTTTCGTCAGGGTCATGTTAGGAGTACATGATATAAATGATCATGTGACTCTCCTCCCCTTTTTCATTTTTCTTCTTGATTGTGCAGTTTGTGGACTTTCTGGAAACTGCGTATTAGAATTCGATGTAATTCTTTGTTTTAGTGAAATATTGTTTAGTTCTAGGTTTTTACAAATGACTTTAAGTCATTTTCGTTTGTTGTAGCCACGTTTTTGAATCCATGTTAGCAATTCTTCAGTTCATGTACATTTTAAAGGATTAAATCGTATATCTGGAAATATTTGATGTGCTCACACAAGATTCTTGGACCAAGACAGATTATCAATGTCTTATTCAGATTTCCAATACCGGAGTGTTAAATATTGTGATTCTACAAGGAACTGTAGATAAACAGAAAGTAGACGTTGGTTACATGCTTCAGTAATTTTGCAAACACTTCTATATATAAAAGTGTATGTCCAGCTTTATAGTGAATTCAAGCACGTCCAATATTTATTAAACTTTTAGAGGTTTAGACAGTGTTACCATACCTGTAAGAAAGAAAATTATATACCGTTGTAACTCGCTTATTAGTCGAGTCAAACTGCAAACTGCATACACAGACCGCGATCTGCCCGCACTGTATGAAGGGGAACGTCATGGTATATATTGTTTGTAGTTGGACTTCACGTATACGCAAGTATAAACGGCAACCAGACTATTATTAGGTGACACAATTATCGGTCCGACACATCCGTAAGCAGGTAGCGCAGTGGTCACGTCCACGACCTTTAAAATATTTCAAGGTTAAAGCTGATCATATACATTACAACAATTTAAATATCTTAAGGTTAAGACGAATCATATTCAACTATTCTAAAAAATAGATTATGTATTATGAGATATTTATGAGAACTTAAAGTCAGTATACTTTATTTCAGGTAAAAACAATTCTTTGTGTTTAAATATATATACTATAATTATTCATATAAAAATTTCGGAGCCGATCGGTTTTACCAACATAATACATATTTTTATTTTATCTTTCCAGCATTTACCTAGAAAAAGAAAAGAAACAGGATACGTTGGTGATGATGCCAGATAACCAACTACACGGCGAAGAAGATGATAATGACGACGCTATTATATACAAAGAAAATAATGTTTGGCATGTATCAATTTGTAAATTTTACCTAATCACTCACAAGTAAATAAGATTTTTTTAAAAAAAGACACTGACATTACTAATATTCCAACTTTTGCTGATGATGATATTACTACAATGCTTATCTTTAACGGAAGAGAGTCTACACGATTACGCAATCTGTACATTTATATTCAGCGTTCAGCAAAAGATTGTTGTTGTTGTTTTGTCTTTCCTTCGTTTTTTTTTTTTCTTCTTGCAACGATGCCCTGGAGTTTTGTCCTAGTTGTCCCACACTGTCCGCGGCCCTGGATTACTAGGTGAAGAAAATTAAATTTGTATTCTTATGAGATAATATTCCGTTATAACAGGATAGCATGACGTTAATATAAGATTAGATAGCCATGTTGGGCATTTATCGATTTGTAAATTTTACCTAATCACTCACAAAGTAAATAAAATCCGAAGGTCTTTATGTTAACTTTATGAGTGACAAGGTAACAATTTGCACATAGATAAATACCCAACAATAATTTTTAAAATTCGAATGCCCTTCCTTTCTGTCATGATACCAGCGGATTTGATCAACAAAGCATTCGAACGTGGATAGCTCGTAGTTTTATTTCATTGGTCTCTTCACACAGCACCAGAATACGTAGCCCAAAGTTACCTAGCTTACTGCGTAGAGTAGAGGGTCTTGAGGGTATTCTAAGGAACTTGGTATGGTCTTTATATTATAGTTTCATTTGGTTGTTGTTGTTATTGTTTAAACCAGTCTATTCCTTTTTTGCACAGCCTACTTTCTACGCATTTCGATCTTCCAAAGGACCCACCCAACCTACATTTAGTGAAATCACCTTAACTCGTCGTATGATTTTGACATTTAATAACAGCCGGTGCAATGTATCGTCGAAGCAAGCTTCAATCATTTCTGAATGTAGATTAGCTTGTAAAACTTGTCATATGCTTTCTTTGGCAAAAAGGGGTGTGTAGGAAGGATTGTACGGTTAAATTTTGTTTTAACATATAACGGGCAATTGTAATTAGGGCGTTGCACATTTGTATCGGGAATCACGGGGTGGCGGATGGGGGTTGTTTTTATTAATAAGGTGGAAGGCGTTGGCATAGAAAAAGCATCACACAAAGTGATTTGGAAACTGGGAACCAAATAGTAGTTAGCAGAATTTAATGATGTGTAAACTATTACAGATCAGTATTACGTGATCTTTTATATATATATATATATATATATATATATATATATATATATATATATATATATATAGTAATATATATATATATATAGTAATATATATATATATATATATATATATATATATATATATATATATATATATATATATATATATATATTACACAGTTAAATAGACACAACCTTAGCTGTTTTAAAACATGTCCAAAACGTTTTAACGTGCATCCCTTCGCAAATGGAACATCACAATTTATATACTTAATTCAGTGGTTAAGTAGAATGATTGATGAAGACAGTAACTTGGAAATGACATACTATTTTTTTCTTCAGCATAAAATGGGCAGTGATGGTTGATTCATAGGGGTCGGAGAACTATTTGTATGAAAGTGACGTTTACTAAAACGTTTTTGATAACTATGGTACTGTACTTGTTAGGAATAAACATCCACATTCTACTCATCGCTACCAAAAACAATTTTCATGAAGTCCGTCTGCTATACTAATATTGACTGTCTACAAATTTAAAAATAAGTTGACATACAGTTATTTTTTTAATTTCATGAAGTCCGTCTGCTATACTAATATTGACTGTCTACAAATTTAAAAATAAGTTGACATACAGTTATTTTTTAAAATTAGTACTAGGCTTATGTAGGTAGAATAAAATTATACAGTTTATTTACACATCTGTAATGTTTACCATAACATGATCTGGTATTGAAAAGATAACAAAATGTACTTATTTATGTTAAAACTCAATTTACAGGTCTCTCAAAATTAGAGGAATGTAAATTATGACGCATGTGCATTATCTCCCGGGATACTGCACGTGCAGGTTTTAGAACAACTGGCTTATGATTACAGGTGATATGTGTATCATCGTATTTGCAAGGAAGCAATGGTGTAAATGATAACATGTTCAGTATGAACAAATTAGGCCGCAAATCTGTATTGTTTTTGTATATATTCATCAAACATAGTAACTACTGCATACAGATATGTCCACAAAAGTCAGAGAACTGGTCGTTTTTAGACACCATTGTTTCTCGGGCTGTTGAGTTATGCTCGCTAAAAGAAGCTTTTCAAATAAATATGCTGCAAATTTCCATTACTAATCCCAGCGTTAACAACTGCCATATCTGCGTAAAATCATATAACCCTAGCGCTTTCGCCATCTCGAATAACCTAAGCAGCACCTTCCATTCATTCAAATTACTGATTTGGGTTGTTTCATTCGCATTACTTGAGCGTTCTTGTATTTTGTCACGTGACTATCATCTGATGAATACCATGATTAAAATAACGCTCCAATTTAAAAATAAATAAATGGAATGAGGTGGTGTGATCTCCAACTCAGACTGAATAAACTCGTAAGCAAACAAAATAAGCAGTGTTACTATATGCAGTCAATATCTTGCCGGAAAGATCTTATCATGACGTCATACGACCACAGGATGAAAAATCCTTTATACAAGGACTATTGCACTGGGACTAGGGCGTGATAATTCCCATCTGATGATTGTTATGTAAGGCAAACAAAATGTTTCTGGTCAGTCAACCGTCAATACTTTCCGTTGCCGACCCAAGTACCACCCTCCGTTCAAAAGTTTCACTACCACAACCTACAAAATATACCGGAAACTGCATCTAACTGAGCTGGTTAAGTCCAATACTTGAAGTGCTTAGTATATTATTCTACTAATCAGTATATATATATATATATATATATATATATATATATATATATATATATATATATATATATATATATATATATATCGTGTTTTCAAAAAGACCTATCTATCTACCGTAATTTTAACAACAGTGCAATAGGAAACACACGCTTCTTTTTGGACCTAATGTTATTATCACATAGTGGTCGAGATGATTCGGTTATAGAGTGCAGGACTCGTAAACAAAGAGTAGTAGATGAGAATCTCGCCATGGTTAGCTCGGATTGGCTGCTGTATAAGTCATCAAAGGGTTTCAAATTCGAATCCCGCCTGGGCCATGACAAAGTGGCTTTTGTTGTGAGTTCTTTGACAAGACACTTCATGACTGTCTGTAGTCTATAAAAAAAATCTGTAATAAATTGTATCAAGTTTAACAATAACTTCCAGAGAATTGAAAAACAATTTTTATTATGTAATTCTGAATTCTGTATTAAGATATGTAGTTAAAATGTTGTGATTAAGTGTGGTCGCTATTTGATCTAAATTAGTACGCACATAGCAGTTAAAAGCAATACGGAATATTCGTATATTTCCGTAATAAGTAGGCCCTCTATCAATGTCGAGATTATCGCAGAACGTCCTTAGTTCTTCGATACCAGAATGAGCCAGATTTAGTGCGCATGACCCAATGAATTCGTCACTACTGTTTGTAAAAATAAATTAGGGGCATATAGGAGAAAACTTATTCAGAACTTAAATAAGTGTGTATGAACAACATTATTGCCATATTGTACACTAGTCAATAAAACTATTTATAACAGAAAGTAATATACATGTTACTAGAAAAGTGTTTTAACTGTGGATAAACCGAATTACTAAAATCAGTTCTAAATTATCTACAGGCAGGTATAAAGTTAAAGTGGCAGCGTTCTTCTGGAATTTGTATACATTCAAACTTATGTGTAGTGTTATGCATAGGGTTACATGAATAAATAAGCATCATTGGTGATAAACCTTTAGTGCGCGGAGTGGATCTATGAAAGGCTTGTACGGCTTGTATCTTGTAAAAATTTATAGATTACAGCAACTGCTTTCTTTTAGCCATCAATCCATCTGAATACCTTAGAAGTTTAAAATGTTTTAACGGTAAATGAACGATCTAATTAAAATTATTAATTTTTATTGTAAGTTCTTACAATTTGCAGATAGTGCCTCATTTAGATTCGTTTGTAGCCATCAAAGCAAACATTTTGAACTGACAAGCACCATTACAAGTCGGAAAAATATGTAAATATTTGAAAACCCTTTCATCGACATAAAGCAGCTTAAAATCTATATGAATATTATTTATTTTCTCAGAAATTGAGAGTATAATATAAATATCCAAATATTGAAAAATGGGACGCTATGCGTCAGAGGAAACTCTGATTAAAGTTTATTTCACTCGCCTTTGCCAGGGACGTATGCATGAATTGGTATCATACAATACTTTTTCAGGCTTCGGAGTTATGAAAGTGTTGTGGATATTTCAGATAGTTCTGGAAGGGGATAGCTATTATTTCCTTCATACGACCAAATACTCGCAAAATCAGCGACGTAATATTATGCGAAAACGCTTCCGCTTTTCGTAAGAGGCGATTAATGGATAAGATAGCCTTTATGCTCCGGGATGTGTCCCCTGATCATGTTTCATATGAGGTCTTTGGCTTTACAAAGGAGTGCTGTATTATTATTAAAACTTTTATTTTGTATTTAAAATATTCTACCTATTTTTAACTTTATTTTTGTGTTTAGTGACATTTATCTCCAAACGCGCAATGTTTAAATGGTTTGCTAAGAGCTGCAACCGCCTTTCTCGAACACTGCGAAACAGATAAAACATAATACTAACCAACTTATCAAACAGTATTTATTCGAATCTTTAATTGAAACTATTACCCCTCTCCCGAACCCAAAACAATAATTACAAACAACTCCTGAAAGTGTGTATATTCAACCCTCGTAAGAAATGATTATTTTAACAGTCTAAATAATAACGGAAAAAAATTTCTTTTGAACTGACAGATCACCAATGCATAATCGGAACGTTAACATTACAGTTGAAAGGAATGATCTGCCATTTTCAAATTTCAATTGGTTTTTTTTTTTTGGGGGGGGGAGGAGGCACTAAACTATAACCCCCACGATACCATTTGTCGAGAAAAGATCATGGTTTTCATGTGTTTTTGAAACGCCCGAAGATCTGCGGTGTTGCGCTATAAATGTTATTACAATTTCTCGAAACAATAATTTTATGAAATATTATTTTGTCAGGGGAAATTTCAAATTTCATTAGCACAAGATATTTTTGGTCATTTCCCGCTCATGCTCAGCACAGATTACTCTTCCACACCAGGCTAGCATAATGGTGTATTCTAACACCTAACTTGTGAGCGGACTTTGCACACGTGTATATTTCACTAAAGGTCAAACTGACGTGTCATTATTGGGGTGCATATGCTTGTCCTTGACACACATTGATAGCAGTCTTGTAAATACTGGGCGGAGTGGATTTGGGATACGTGACCCAGTAATTGTCAGGTATGTTCGAGGCAATTAGTTTAACTGAGATATTCCTGCCACCTGGTACATGTGATTATGCCAGTCGTTATGAAACTGAATAAAATATTTTAATAACACCTGTGATTAATTACAGTAAGTATTCAAGCAGCTGAAAATCATGCAGCTGAAAAAATAATGGAAAATCCTGATTTAACACGAAATAAAAAACAGTTGAGCAAAATAACTGAAATCTCCACGACATATACAGCCCACGTGTGCGTCTTTTACCTTGATCAAAATTTTTTTTTACTGATTAGGTTTGAATAACGATGACAACTTCAGTCGACAGGGACGACAACTCTTTTATATATACTGACCCTTTGAAATAAAATAAAAAATATTTCATTAATCTAAATGAATATGCGTATCATGGATTGTATGACTCATTCTTTTCAAATTAGTTTGAGTTTAAATTTAAAACTGTAAAAGTGCTAAGTCTTTATATAGCCATTTTAAAAAATAAAACTAAACTTGATGAATATAGATAGAAACTGCAATAAAAGTTGTTCATGCATTTTACTTGCATGTAAAATGAAGAATCCGGAGTGTCATATAAAAGCGTAAACCACAATTTAAGAAGAGGATTCAATTCAGACTAACACGGACTATTAAGAATCCAATCAAAATAATATTTTATTCTTTGCTAAAGGCATTGTGACTGGTCTCATTATATATATATATATATATATATATATATATATATATATATATATATATATATATATATATATATATATATATATATATATATATATATAATATATATATATATATATATAGGTGTTTAAACTTTAGTAACAGGTAAAGGATACCCAACAAGCATTACAATTTGCAAAATATAATTTATTTAAATAAGTATAAAATCAACCAAATTGAAAGAAAAATAATTTACAGTGAATGAATTTTTAATATAATCCTCAGGGCCGGACCTGCTATAGGGGCCCACGGGGCCCGGCCCCCCCCCCTTTAAAAAAAACTTATTCACTGCTTTTCATAAAAGATGCAAAGGGGGTTCCGAATTTTTTAATTTTTATTTATTTATTTATTTACTTTTAATATTTTTTTAGTGTTTTTAAAACATTGCAGTTTTTAGTCACTTTTGTTAGATCCCTTTTTCAAAGTTCAGATAGCACCAGATTGCACCATTTTGCATCCTTGAAAAAAAAATTCCGGGGAGCATGCCCCGGACCCCCCTAGAAGGTTCGGCGCTTCGCGCCTTCCCTTAACCCAATAACAAGTTTGGGCCCGCCCCCCTGAAAAACTTAGGTTCGGCCCTGATCCTATAACTTTAATAATTACTAATCTATAAATAGTTCCAAGATAATCCGAGCTAAGCTTTAATAGCGTGTTGCCCTGATAACACTACTAAATTCAACATAATTATTAATTCAATGTTTTTTGTTTCAATGTAAACTCATGACTATCCTCGAAATCCTGGAATGTTTCACGTGAAATTAGATATTTAAATCCTTTCATTTACCATTTCAAGATACCAACCGTATATACATCATTGATTGCATTGACCCTAGCAATTGTTCAACCACCATCCCTGAGTTAAAGAAATATGAAATTATATTGTGCGAAGTTTCGTTTGAATAAGAAATTGTGGTAAACATGAAAACAAGAAATGTCCATAAATTGCTGCGATTTACTGCAATGAAGAAGAAAGGAATTGCTTGTGAGAGTAACACAACACATCAAAAATATAAAAAGGTGCTCATCAGAAAGTAGGCTTGGAAGTGGTTTCAAACGATTTTAAGTCTGGAAACCAGTCAACGAGACCGATTAAATCAGCTGAGGCAAGTAGATCAGTTAGGGACATAGGTCATCGGGGTGTACAATGTTACGTCTGTAAGGAATGGTGTCATATTCAAGCAAAATGTCCTTAAAGGAAGGGACCTACACATAAGGTAGCCGTGGATATACAGAGTAAAGGTATGTCTGCTAGTCTTAGAGCCAGGTATTCACTCACTTGGCACGTGTCTTTTCCCCGAAGCGCGAGTACCAACCGCGAATGGTTTCGTGAACGGACGAGAAGTCATAGCATTACATGAGACTGGTTGCACGGGTGTAGTGATCAAAAGTAGTCTCGTGCAGGATAACCAAATGATCGGGTGGGAGTCCCCATGTATGCTACTCGATCAGACGATAGATCACACCCCTGTATCAAAGATCACAGTCGAAACACTTTTCTTAACAGGAACTGTTCATACCCTTTGTATGGAAACCCTATTTACCATCTGACGATAGGTACCCGGTAATGTTGAAGGTTCCCGTCTTCTTACCATGGCAGATTTCAGGACACCTTTGGCCTAGGCCAGGGGTGACGAACCCCTATTAGATCGTGTGCCAATATTTTCAATTTCAAAAATATAATTCTTGCTGCGTGCCAAAGAGGCCTACCAGTGAGGTAGCTATTCTGGCGGGGGTGTGGGGCAAAACCCCAGCCAAAACTAAATGTGCTGACTTTATGCTGAAACGTAGGGTGATTTTTGAATGGTATTATATATATATATAATGCCATAATAAAATTACCATAAATAAATATAATTATACTCTGCTGTTTTTCTTCAACCGGTGCTACATACACCAGTAGCTGATAAAAATGTTTTATTATGACAAAATAAAGCTTAAATAATTATTACAATCTAAAGCGTTTATTGTTATTTCGTGACTTAAGCCTAGCTTACGATATAGGAGTGATAGACAAGTCAATCAATGTGACTTTTGCTGCTGTGTGGTAGACGATAACATTTTGATATCTGGAGTATATTTTGTATTCTTCAAAGATACACAAGCTGCACTCAAATCATCAGTCAAGCAATTTCTGGTATTCGATTTTATGTAATTCATTTTTGAAAATAACGATTCACATGAGTAAGTAGACGAGAAATTGACAAAATCGCCCTTGCTACTTTTATCAGAGAGCTGAAAGTTCCAGACTTTGAGAACCTCATTTTCGGCCGACATCTGAGGTTCTAATTATCCATTTTACCGCTCACGTTCAATTATTTCCAATAGCACTCGCAAGTCAACAAACTTTTGTTTCCAAATTGCACTGGACTGTAACTCAACAAGTTGCATCCAAGAAAACATGGCCAGATCTAGATTTTCAAAATCGATTGTATCTGGATATTTTATAAATTTTGCAGTCTTCGAGTTTTTTGAACTGCTCAAAACGCGACGAAAATTGTTCAAGAGTTGCATCAATTATCTCGAAAAACAGCCTCATCTGAGAATCTTTGATAACAGTTTCTTGAATTTCTAGATTAGCATACAATTTTTCAAGTTTCTTAAAATAGTGAAACTCCTCTTTCTCTAGATCACGTTTGTAAATCTTCAGCTTCTTTTCAAATGCTTTCACAATCTCAAATGCCTCATCAACAGTTTTTCCGCACCCTTGCAATTTAGTATTAAGTTCATTTAGATGTAATGAAAAATCTGTAAAGAACATTAGTCTGCTGAGCCAGTCAACATCAGTTAATTCTGCGCATTTCTGTTTGTTATCATCCATAAACATTCGAATTTCATCAAGGCATTCTACAAAAAGTTCCAAAACCCGACCTTTAAGTCGGATTTTGCACATAGGGCTTCCTGGTGAATAATGCAGTGAAAGGTTAACAGTGGGTGCCCAACATGTCTTGTAAATAATATAACAAAACCTGTGTCTTTTCCAGTCATGCTTGGAGCACCATCAGTTGTTACAGAAACTATTTTGGTTATATCTACACCTGCTAAGTTCAGTCACAACAGTTTCACATAAATCTGCACCTGTTGTTGTTGTTGTCGATAAAGTTGATAATTTTATTGTTTCTTCATGCATTTCGTTATCTTTGTGATATCTAGCAACGATGGCCAACCTAGCGGACGATGTCACATCAGTACTTTCATCAAGGCAAATAGAGTAGGCGTGACATGAATTAATATCCTTTTTTTTTACTTGTTCTTCAATATTAGCATTCAATATAATAACTCTCTCTTTGACTGTATTTCGACTAATTGGCAAATCCTTTATTCTCTGAATAATTTTGTCTTTATTTTGAAAGTCTTCAAACAAATAAGATGCACATTCTAACCACGATTCCTTTATATAATCACCATCGCTGAAAGACTTGCCATGCCTAGCTATGATTTTTGGAACTTCAAAATTCGCAGCCACAGTGACTGGACATTCAGCATTACTCTAACTAGCTTGGTCTATGTAGGTTACGTTGCGTTCTCGACATGCAAATCATTGAAAGGCTTGATACTGTATCTCTGCATGAACGTGAGTGAGTTATTAGTAGTTTGTTATGCACTGACATTTTCCCATTTATGATATATAATTTAACTTTTCGGGACTCGGTTGTAGAGTATAACTGACATTCTTGCATTGACCTTGTCAGCGTGTGTTTTCTATTATTGTTTCATCGTTTCTTTACAAAATCTCAACACAGATAATTTTGTTTCCTCGTACAACTCTCCAGTAGTTTCCATGTGTTCTAGCATATTTGCATACAATAAAACAAAACGTTATGTTGTGGGCCTGAACATGGCTTAACATTAAGAAAAAAACAGACCTTATGTTGCGTTTTGTTCAGCATGATACACTTTCTTGCTCTCGTCCAATTTATTTCCGGATCTGTCGGCTACTGTGACTATCCTGATCTGTTTCTACCCATCCACGTTCTGTTAATCATTTTCTTTTCTCACCATGGCAGGTGCTTATTGATCGTCTTTTTGATGATTTGTTTCATCTCAATTGATTATTCTTTCTTCCCATTGTTCCCAACTTGATTCTAAAATTCTGAATAATTCTTTCTTTCTTAGTCTTCATTTAATCACTCTTTTATGTTTGTTTTAAAATGCTTAACATTGATAACCTATCACAATATGCAGGTAATCATTATTCAAATCGTCATCCTCAATGAGGGGACCAAGGCAGGCCGTGTGAACCAAAGCGCTCACTTTTACCGATCGCTGCCATCTCGCGTCTGATTCGCGTGGGTTCGAGTCTCGGACTCTGTTAATGTGGGTTTGTTAGAAAGCTTGCCAGTAGCTTTTCTTGGCTCGGTGAATGTTCCCGGGGCTTTCCAGGGTTCGTCTTCCACCAGCTAAGCTTGTCACCATGTATAGCCTATAATGTGTTAAATCCACAACAACACCAGTCATACACCATGAGAATAGTTATGTTGGATTCAATTCGAATGAAAATATGTGGTATCATTCCTAGTCCGAATGATTTCAAAAAGATGTAATATTTAGCCTCACTACCTGAGGTCTTGGTTGTCCCAATTACTTGAAACGAAATTAACCGAAAAGGAGGCCCCTAATTTGCTGCAGCACATTTATAACAAATACCAATAAAAGAAATATAATAATTACAGCTGTTCGAAAACGTCCCCATATGCTTCTTCCAATATATTTAATGGCCAACGTATTTGTCATTATAAGCCTACTTTAAGAGTACATTCAACAATAGGATCACTATTTGCAGACAGATATGTGAATAGACAAATAATAATCTTAAGTTTGCACTTCCCCAAATTTTATTATTTTAGTAAATACAATTTTATGTATACTAGACAAACTATTGTATCCCGACCAATTCTAGCAAATCTTATTTTGCAATGGTTTAACCAACGTGGACACATGCACATGCAAGAGAAGAAAGTCCATTGCCCGGTAGTCTGGGACAACCAAAAATTAATCATTGGCAGAAAGTTAATTGCCCGGTAGTCTGTGACTA
Organism: Unio pictorum; assembly: GCA_030141615.1. Taxonomy (NCBI): domain Eukaryota; kingdom Metazoa; phylum Mollusca; class Bivalvia; order Unionida; family Unionidae; genus Unio; species Unio pictorum. The sequence goes on along the minus strand of JARLTB010000184.1, from coordinate 5,866,080 downwards.
CCAAACATTAATCATGGGCAACCATTGTTCCGATAGTCAAAGCCCGCCTGGGAAACAAACAAATACGTTATTCAAGAGATCATGTTAAAATTATAATCAATTTGTTTTTCATCAAGAAGCATTTGATTGTTAAATTGTCCCTCTCTGCACATTAAACAGGGTGTCAGAATATCCATATTATTTAAGTATTGGTTGAGTTCTGTCGGTAAGATGGAAACATAATCCAGCACAGTGACATATGGTATGGTTATCTTTGACCTAAGACGCTGATGCATATAAATAGAACTACGATTGCTTCCCATTGGTCAATAGAAGATATGAGCACTCGTTGTAGAGCAAGTAACCGTTGATTTTGTTGGCGAACTTTAGCTAAAGGAATAGGGCAAGTAGAAAAGAATAAACTAAATCGTAATTCCAAGTGGAACTTTTATATTTGCCTGACAGCTTAGACAAGAATAATAGCTTAGACAAGAATAATAGTATCGGCCTAGCAATGACTTGAAAATCAAAGTGCTGTAAACTCAGATTAACAAAAAATATAGATAAGTTTTTGGTTGGGTGTGACCAACTACTAGAAAATGGTTATATATATATATATATATATATATATATATATATATATATATATATATATATATATATATATATATATAATGGATGGTCTGGAATACAAGCATTGATAAAAGTATCAATAACACATTATAGCGTACAGGCAATTAATTCAACTCCTATAGACTGCAACGGTAATGGTTTACGAAATTACTTTACAATTATTATAATATCAAGTAATATCTTTCTACATTTTAGGGAGAAAGAAGTAATATGGAAACAAGAACGTGATGAAAAGATATTTTAAAAAATACTTAAGAAAGAATACGTCAAAATATTATCTACAAATAAATCTAGGAACCGAACTTACAAAAGGAAACGGTTGGAAGAACTGACCCAGAATATTATCGTCTAACCAACAAAACATGATCTTCTAATGCTTGCACGACGTATGGCTATTATTAGAATCATACCGATTTCTCCTTGTGTTAACGGGTCACATTTACAAAAAGACGTAATTGTTTCATAGTCGAAACCATAAGCTTGAGTGAGAAAATAAATTAATGAAATTGAACGAAAATGCTCTTTTTAATGAAAAACATCGTTTATATATTCGACTGCTTACCCAGTAATGCAATTTTTAGCTTAATAGTAAAATGTATGGTGAGATGTTGAAGTGACCACAGTCAAACACAGTTGAACACAAAAAACGAAAGACAAACATAGCACTATCATAGTGTAACCTATGCTAGTATAAGATCGTTGTCTAAGATGAACAAAACATTATAAATGATGACATAAAATTCAACAAAAGGCATCATTTTTGACGGAGGGAAGTACATGTCATCAACAATCGTACATCTATTCGACATTGAAGAGAAGAAGAAAAGAGGGACCTGTTTTGTCTGGACCTTTATGAGTACAACCCACTTGAATTGAACTTTTATATATATATATATATATATATATATATATATATATATATATATATATATATAGAAAAAAACATTTGGAACAAAGCCAATTACATTAAACAAATTTCGTACTGGAAAGCAAACACACCAACCAGTGGGGATTCAAATCACACAAAAACCTTTATACAACTTAGGACGTAATGTGTGGAAGTGTGTGTGGGGGTGGGGGTGGGGGGTGGGCTACACTTCAAAGGCCGATAGCTTAACTTAACTAAAGACGGAGAGATGCCCTCAAAAAAATAATTTAAGGGAGAAAATGCCACAGCTACCACATTAGTGTAGTGACATGCAGTTGGAAGTCAAGACGTAAAGAGACTGACACAATGCCGAGTTCTACTAATGACGAGAGAAGACAATTTGTGTCCTTATCGTATTTTGGGTCAGAAGACCATTCCAAAGTTTCTTGGTGGATTTGTATCAACATTTGACTGACAAGAAACACTGCAGTGCAGCAGGAATTATCATCGCAAGACTTTATTAACTATTTATAAATAATCATTAATGAACCTTTTCTATGATCAGTAACAGTTACAACAATGAAATTATTGAATATGTATCCTCTTTTCGTTTTTGTTGCACACTGTTATACAATATCTTGAAAATATGACAAAATCATACGGCTGATACCGTGAAAAAGTTGTTATTGTCATAGAAAATCCGTAGCATTACAAAATTCAAAGTATGACTGTCATGTGACCTTTTGTCCTTCATGTCTCTCATGATAACGAAAAGTGACATTATACATTTTTGTCATGTGACTCTCTGTCCTACTCTGTTTAATCAAATAAACTGGCATGAGCCCATTGTGGTTATGTAAACAGGTGTATTTTTGTACCGTTAGGTAGTAAGTTTGCGCACCAATTAACTTTTGTCAAGTAAATGTAATGAATTACCTTTTATCAGGAATGGATGGGTGTGGTACGGTCTGTTTACGATAATATTTTTAATTTAAAAAAAACTTATTTTATTTTTATATTTTAGATCTATACACAGTATGGTGTGAATACAATACCACAATGATGTGATTAGCATATTGTTATGTACTCTTGTTTACATTCGTAGGGGTTATTTCATAATATATTCGAACTGCTTTAGTTAAATCATGGTTTTATGTACAAAATGTAACGATTAGCATTAACTGCTTTAGTTAATACATGGTTTTATGTACAAAATGTAACGATGAGTATTAACTGCTTTAGTTAATGCATGGTTTTATGTAGAAAGTGTAACGATGACCATTAACTATATTTAAGAGTTTAACTGTTGAATCTTTGAACGCTAAACTTCGACAAAAATACACAAGGAAAAAACTGTGTGCCCCACCACCACAGTGGTAAAACATGTATTGCGACCTTTGGTCGTCCGCCCGCCATACTTTGGATTAAGTCTTGATTTTTTACTAATGTCGTGTTCCATGAATAGTTTTTCGTCTTCCTTTTAATTTAATTTAATTCATTTTTTTTTCCAAACTGTATCCAATATTATTACCAGAAGCGGCCCTAGGATGAACAGACCCAATACAGCATGTGATAAGAAGGGCCCTTGCCATATGGCCTGGCCTGATTCTTACATCTGTTCGTCTGGTGAATTAAATCGAGTATCTCGGGAACAGGTATTTTTACTATCCATATCCCCAGTTACCAATTTCTTCAAAAGTATGTGTATCTTGACATTAACACTTATCAACTAAATCTCCTCAGAAGAATCAGAGAACAAGGCCGCTATATACAACATTAGCCCTATTGATTTTGTCTTGCCCATTTAATCTGTTCCAAATTGATTTGTGTGTGCCCTCATGGAGCACGTACAGTCGCGTCAGTGCAGAGCGAATCAATCCATAATCCCTTTAACACAACAAAATACTTATCCTCATGAATTCGTATAAGCAGTCATTGTTTAGGTGTTTTGTTTATACGAAAGGTGCATCGTCGGACAGCAAGGTGCACCTGATGGTGATCATGTGATAGTAACGACCTGTGCAAACTTAGCGATGTTGACATAAACATGGTTTAAAAAATGAGCTGCGGTAAATAACAACTGAAACGACGTCCAAGTATTTAGATTAAATATTTTCATAAAATTAAGATGGTGGAGATGATATAGGATATATATATATATATATAATGAGGGCTTTGCACAGCGCCTAATCTTTAGAATCTCTATGCTCGTTACAACATTTGCAATAATAGGAATACAGAAAACAAAAAAAAAGGGGGCCAACAAGAGTGCGAATTACCAGCTACGCAAAGGGTTGTTATCAACTTTTCACACACACACACACACACACACACACACACACACACACACACACAGATATATATATAATGAGGGCTTTGCACAGCGCCTAATCTTTAGAATCTCTATGCTCGTTACAACATTTGCAATAATACGAATACAGAAAACAAAAACAAAAAAAAAGAACGAACACCATAAAATTGGAGAACAAAACATGCTGAAATTATTTAAGGTAGGAAACATTTTTAGGTCTTTAAATTTGTTCCTGCAGTCGAAAAGGTGAGTTTAAGAACACTCTTGAAAGAGATCACTTTGTCATTGTGTCTAATTTCAATGAGCAATTCATTCCACGTGGCTGAGCCCTCGTATGCAAAAGAACGTTGTCCATATGACTTCCTTTTCATTGTGGGAACAATGAGTATACGATTGTCAGACGAGGAGCTAAGTATCTTGCTTGTGTGTACACATGGGTGAGGCCAGATAGGTATGGTGGACTGGAGTCCGTCAGTGAAACGTAGCACAGAGAACACGTTTTATGTTTGATTCTGGATCGAATGGATAGCCAGTGTAGTGTACAGAGAAGCGGGGAGGTGTGCTCTGATCGTGGTACTCTAAGCATGATTCTAGCAGCTGTGTTTTGAGTTTCTTGAGTAGATTTTGAGACGAACCAGACACAACTGAGTTACAGTAGTCCAGTCTTGAAGGTGCTAACGAACACACATGCGTTCATCAACTGAAAAACGTTGATGTGCCGCAGCTTAAGATATGCAGCCTTGCATATATTCATGGCATGTTGTTTCAAAGTGAGAGTACTGTCCAGAGTAACACCTAGGTATTTCAGTTTAAGATATGCAGCCTTGCATATGTTCATGACGTGTTGGTGCAAAATAAGAGTACTGTCCAGAGTAACATCTAGCTTTCGTACCGACTGTGTGAATTTAATCCTGGTGTATCTGATATTTATTATTTAAGGTAATGGGTGTGAATGAGAAAGTATTTGTGTTGTGATCAGAATGGCCTTAGTTTTATCATCATTCATCGTCTGCTTGTTCCATGTCATCCATGATTTCACATCGGAAATGCAGCTCTCCACTCCTTGGATGGTAGCATCAACTTTAGTTGGGTGGTAAGATTTGTATATTTGGGTGTCATAAGCGTACAATTGGTGTGACACTGGATGACGATCTATGACACTTGAGAGCGGCTGAGTGTACAGAATGAAGTGAACAGGTCCCTGTGAACACCGCAATATAGATCAACTGGGCTTGAGTGTATTCCATTTGCATATACAGCTTGTGTCCTGTTGACTAAGTTGGACTTGAACCAGAGTATGTATGTATTGTGAATGCCATGTACATGCTGGAGATGGTGATGCAATATATCATTGTCTATTATGTCAAATGCTACAAACAAATCAAGGATGGTGAGGACTTTAATCTTTCCACTATCCAAAGCAAAGAGAATGTCATTAACTACTTTCAGAAGAATAGTTTCAGTAATGTGGCAAGGGCGATATGCAGACTGTACATTGCTAAAATAGACTGTTTGAGTTCAGATGATATACAAGTTGAGTTAGAACAGCATTTTTTATTTTAAAAAAAGATTTTCTTTTCATTAACGATAGATTAGAAACTTGGCGGTAGTTCTTTAAATCGTTATGGTCGATTGTTTGTTTCTACAGCAGAGGCTTTACAATGACAGTTTTAAAAAATAATGAAAATTCCCCGGATGACAGAGAGAGGTATTAATAACATCAGTTAGCGAAGGCAATATTGGATCTACGCACTCAATCAGCAGTGATGTTAGAATATGAACAAATTCACATGAATTTTGTGCACTCTTTCTCACGATTGAGACAGGTTCAAATGCTGTTAAAGGTTGTCACTGACATTCAGTATCGTTGCTGATGGTGATGATGAGTTAATTAAAATTGTGTTGTCAATATTATCTCTAATAGCGGGGGAACGACTTGATGGAGTAACCAGCTGGTGTTAGATCCTCGCATTTGGGCTCATCGCCTGATGTTTTTAGCCATGTTTCTGTCCGAACGAAGACGTTGATATTCTGATCATTGTTACAATTTTACTATTTTATGTGTGTTTATACGGTGGTCCTCCTGATTGGACGTTGAATATTTCAATACGCAGTGGTATCTCTCGGATAGTTGACAATTTGATATCTATTTGTACCAGGTCATCTTAATTAATGGTCGAATTTTTAAATTGTTTAGCATTAAAGGGCGAAAGGGAGATAACTGAAATTCTTCTTACTGTTCTACGCCAACCAGTTTTGAAACAACGTTTCTTTTTCGCTTCCGTTTACATTTAAATAATTATGAATGTAGTCACAGTTCGTTTAGTCTTGAGCACAATGGAGTATGGTTAGACAAGAAGTGGTCATTTAAAGCAATTAATGAGGGTCCATCATAGCATAAACCGGTTGATTGGCGATCACGCGCTGTCGGTTTATTCAAGCACAAAGGACGATGTAGAAGTGGAGCAAGACAGGTGAGAAAAATTATAATTTTTCTTGTTTCCAAAACAAGGAGATGTAGAAATACAAACTATCTGAACAGCAAATGCATGATGAAAAACAATAATGTAGACGAAGAGAGACAACAAGAACATATATCATGAAAAACAGCACAACACAGCTGCATCAAGCCGGTTAAGCGATGACAGCCATCTTTTTCAATATATATATATATATATATATATATATATATATATATATATATATATATATATATATAATTTCATATTATTTGTCAGTTTTAAATTCTTTTTTAGTTTTCATTACATGCTATTGTAATGTAAATTTATTTACTAGTGATGTTTTTTTTCTTCAGAACATCGGTTGACCGAAACATTCCTTGGTAAACGATTAATGTTGACCTAGATCCTGACCTTGATTCAAGGTTAGTGGAAACCACGTAAACAAGTTTTATATTTATTTTTAAATAATTGCTTGTAGCAAGGTCAAGGCGGGACTAGTGATTACGTAAACAACTTTATATTCTTAAAGTAAAACTTATTGGTTTTCGTCAGGGTCATGTTAGGAGTACATGATATAAATGATCATGTGACTCCCCTCCATTTTTTCATTTTTCTTCTTGATTGTGCAGTTTGTGGACTTTTTGGAAACTGCGTATTAGAATTCGATGTACTTCTTTGTTTTAGTGAAATATTGTTTAGTTCTAGGTTTTTACAAATGACTTTAAGGCATTTCCGTTTGTTGTAGCCACGTTTTTGAATCCATGTTAGCAATTCTTCAGTTCATGTAAATTTTAAAGGATTAAATCGTATATCTGGAAATATTTGATGTGTTCACAAAAGATTCTTGGACAAAGACAGATTATCAATGTCTTATTCAGATTTCCAATACCGGAGTATCAAATCTTGTGATTCTACAAGGAACTGTAGATAAACACAAAGTAGACGTTGGTTACATTCTTCATTAATTTGGCAAACACTTCTATATAAAAAAAATTGTATGTCCAGCTTTATAGTGAATTCAAGCACGTCCAATATTTATTAAACTTTTAGAGGTTTAGACAGTGTTACCATACCAGTAAGAAAGAAAATTATATACCGTTGTAACTCGCTTATTAGTCGAGTCAAACTGCAAACTGCATAGACACTTATCTTCAGTCGGCTTATCTCATGATGCACGGGCAGAAATGCACTTATGCACATTTCTGATGAGTAATCAGTAGAAAAAAACACAGACCGCGATCTGCCCGCACTGTATGAAGGGGAACGTCATGGTATATATTGTTTGTAGTTGGACTTCACGTATACGCAAGTATAAACGGAAACCGGACTATTATTAGGTGACACAATTATCGGTCCGACACATCCGTACGCAGGTAGCGCAGTGGTCACGTCCACGACCTTTAAAATATTTCAAGGTTAAAGCTGATCATATACATTACAACAATTTAAATTTCTTAAGGTTAACACGAATCAAATTCAACTATTCTAAAAATAGTTTGTGTATTATGAGATATTTATGAGAACTTAAAGTCAGTATACTTTATTTCAGGTAAAAACAATTCTTTGTGTTTAAATATATATACTATAATTATTCATATAAAAATTTCGGAGCCGATCGGTTTTACCAACATAATACATATTTTTATTTTATCTTTCCAGCATTTACCTAGAAAAAGAAAAGAAACAGGATACGTTGGTGATGATGCCAGATAACCAACTACACGGCGAAGATGATAATGACGACGCTATTATATACAAAGAAAATCATGTTTGGCATGTATCAATTTGTAAATTTTACCTAATCACTCACAAGTAAATAAGATTTTTTTTTAAAAAAGACACTGACATTACTAATATTCCAACTTTTGGTGATGACGCTATTACTACAATGCTTATCTTTAGCGGAAGAGAGTCTACACGATTACGCAATCTGTACATTTATATTCAGCGTTCAGCAAAAGATTGTTGTTGTTGTTTTGTCTTTCCTTCGTTTTTTTTTTTTTTCTTCTTGCAACGATGCCCTGGAGTTTTGTCCTAGTTGTCCCACACTGTCCGCGGCCCTGGATTACTAGGTGAAGAAAATTAAATTTGTATTCATATGAGATAATATTCCGTTATAACAGGATAGCATGACGTTAATATAAGATTAGATAGCCATGTTGGGCATTTATCGATTTGTAAATTTTACCTAATCACTCACAAAGTATGTTACTATATGCAGTCAATATCTTGCCGGAAAGATCTTATCATGACGTCATATGACCACATGATGAAAATTCCTTTATACAAGGACTATTGCACTGGGACTAGGGCGTGATAATTCCCATCTGATGATTGTTATGTAAGGCAAACAAAATGTTTCTGGGCAGTCAACCGTCAATACTTTTCGTTGCCGACCCAAGTACCACTCTCCGTTCAAAAGTTTCACTACCACCACCTACAAAATATACCGGAAACTGCATTTAACTGAGCTGGTTAAGTCCAATACTTGAAGTGCTTAGTATATTATTCTACTAATCATTATATATATATATATATATCGTGTTTTCAAAAAGACCTATCTATCTACCGTAATTTTAACAACAGTGCAATAGGAAACACACGCTTCTTTTTGGACCTAATGTTATTATCACATAGTGGTCGAGATGATTCGGTTATAGAGTGCAGGACTCGTAAACAAAGAGTAGTAGATGAGAATCTCGCCATGGTTAGCTCGGATTGGCTGCTGTATAAGTCATCAAAGGGTTTCAAATTCGAATCCCGCCTGGGCCATGACAAAGTGGCTTTTGCTGTGAGTTCTTTGACAAGACACTTCATGACTGTCTGTAGTCTATAAAAAAAAATCTGTAATAAATTGTATCAAGTTTAACAATAACTTCCAGAGAATTGAAAAACAATTTTTATTATGTAATTCTGAATTCTGTATTAAGATATATAGTTAAAATGTTGTGATTAAGTGTGGTCGCTATTTGATCTAAATTAGTACGCACATAGCAGTTAAAAGCAATACAGAATTTTCGTATATTTCCGTAATAAGTAGGCCCTCTACCAATGTCGAGATTATCGCAGAACGTCCTTTCTTCTTCGATACCAGAATGAGCCAGATCTAGTGCGCATGACCCAATCAATTCGTCACTACTGTTTGTAAAAAAAAATTAGGGGCATATAGGAGAAAACTTATTCAGAACTTAAATAAGTGTGTATGAACAACATTATTGCCACATTGTACACTAGTCAATAAAACTATTTATATCAGAAAGTAATATACATGTTACTAGAAAAGTGTTTTAACTGTGGATAAACCGAATTACTAAAATCAGTTCTAAATTATCTACAGGCAGGTATAAAGTTAAAGTGGCAGCGTTCTTCTGGAATTTGTATACATTCAAACTTATGTGAAGTGTTATGCATAGGGTTACATGAATAAATAAGCATCATTTGTGATAAACGCTTAGTGCGCGGAGTGGATCTATGAAAGGCTTGTACGGCTTGTAACTTGTAAGCATTTATTTTATATAGATTACAGCAGCTGTTTTTTTAGCTATCAATCGCTCTGAATACCTTAGAAGTTTAAAATGTTTTAACGGTAAATGAACGATCTAATTAAAATTATTCATTTTCATTGTAAGTTCTTACAATTTGCAGATAGTGCCTCGTTTAGATTCGTTTGTAGCCATCAAAGCAAACATTTTGAACTGACAAGCACCATTACAAGTCGGAAAAATATGTAAATATTTGAAAACCCTTTCATCAACATAAAGCAGCTTAAAATCTATATGAATATTATTTATTTTCTCAGAAATTGAGAGTATAATATAAATATCCAAATATTGAAAAATGGGACGCTGTGCGTCAGAGGAAACTCTGATTAAAGTTTATTTTACTCGCCTTTGCCAGGGACGTATGCATGAATTGGTATCATACAATACTTTTTCAGGCTTCAGAGTTATGAAAGGGTTGTGGATATTTCAGATAGTTCTGGAAGGGGATAGTTATTATTTCCTTCATACGACCACATACGCGCAAAATCAGCGACGTAATATTATGCGATAACGCTTCCGCTTTTCGTAAGAAGCGATTAATGGATAAGATAGCCTTTATGCTCCGGGATGTGTTCCCTCATCATGTCTCATATGAGGTCTTTTGCTTTACAAAGGAGTGCCGTATTATTATTAAAACTTTTATTTTGTATTTAAAATATTCTACCTATTTTTAACTTTATTTTTGTGTTTAGTGACATTTATCTCCAAACGCCCAATGTTTAAATGGCTTGCTAAGAGCTGCAACCGCCTTTCTCGCACACTGCGAAACGGATAAAACATATACTAACCAACTTATCAAACAGTATTTATTCGAATCTTTAATTGAAACTATTACCCCTATCCCGAACCCAAAACAATAATTACAAACAACTCCTGAAAGTGTATATTCAACCCTCGTTAGAAATGATTATTTTAACAGTCTCAATAATAACGGAAAAAAAATTTCTTTTGAACTGACAGATCACCAATGCATAATCAGAACGTTAACATTACAGTTGAAAGGAATGATCTGCCATTTTCAAATTTCAATTGGTTTTTTTTTTTTTTGGGGGGGGGAGGGAGCATTAAACTATAACCCCCACGATTCCATTTGCCGAGAAAAGATCATGGTTTTCATGTGTTTTTGAAACGCCCGAAGATCTGCGGTGTTGCGCTATAAATGTTATTACAATTTCACGAAACAATAATTTTATGAAATATTATTTTGTCAGGGGAAATTTCAAATTTCATTAGCACAAGATATTTTTGGTCATTTCCCGCTCATGCTCACCACAGATTATTCTTCCACACCAGGCTAGCAGAATGGTGTATTCTAATACCTAACTCGTGAGCGGACTTTGCGCACGTGTATATTTCACTAAAGGTCAAACTGACGTGTCATTATTGGGGTGCATATGCTTGTCCTTGACACACATTGATAGCAGCCTTGTAAATACTGGGCGGAGTGGATTTGGGATACGTGACCCAGTAATTGTCAGGTATGTTCGAGGCAATTAGTTTAACTGAGATATTCCTGCCACCTGGTACATGTGATTATGCCAATCGTTATGAAACTGAATAAAGTATTTTATTAACACCTGTGATTAATTACAGTAAGTATTCAAGCAGCTGAAAATCAAGCAGCTGAAAAAATAATGGAAAATCCTGATTTAACACGAAATGAAAAACAGTTGAGCAAAATAACTGAAATCTCCACGACATATACAGCCCACGTATATATATTAGGTGTTTAAACTTTAGTAACAGGTAAAGGAAACCTAACAAGCATTACAATTTGCAAAATATAATTTATTTAAATAAGTATAAAATCAACCAAATTGAAAGAAAAATAATTTACAGTAAATGAATTTCTAATATAATCCTCAGGGCCGGACCTGCTATAGGGGCCCAGGGGGCCCGGCCCCCCCCCCCCCCTTTAAAAAAACCTATTCACTGCTTTTGATAAAAGATGCAAAGGGGGTTCCGAATTTTTTAATTTTTTATTTATTTATTTATTTTTTTTTAATATTTTTTTATTGTTTTTAAAACATTGCAGTTTTTAGTCACTTTTGTTAGATCCCTTTATCAAGGTTCAGATAGCACCAGATTGCACCATTTTGCATCCTTGAAAAAAAAAATTCCGGGGGAGCATGCCCCGGACCCCCCTAGAAGGCTCGGCGCTTCGCGCCTTCGCTTAACCCAATAACAAGTTTGGGCCCGCCCCCCTGAAAAACTTAGGTCCGGCCCTGATCCTATAACTTTAATAATTACTAATCTATAAATAGTTCCAAGATAATCCGAGCTGAGCTTTAATAGCGTTTTGCACTGATAACACTACTAGATTCAACATAATTATTAATTCAATGTTTTTTGTTTCAATGTAAACTCATGACTATCTTCGAAATCCTGGAATGTTTCACGTGAAATTAGATATTTAAATCCTTTCATTTATCATTTCAAGATACCAACCGTATATACATCATTGATTGCATTGACCCTAGCAATTGTTCAACCACCATCCCTGGGTTAAAGAAATATGAAATTATATTGTGTGAAGAATCGTTTGAATAAGAAATTGTGGTAAACATGAAAATAAGAAATGTCCATAAATTGCTGCGATTTACTGCAATGAAGAAGAAAGGAATTGCTTGTGAGAGTAACACAACACATCAAAAATATAAAAAGGTGCTCATCAGAAAGTAGGCTTGGAAGTGGTTTCAAACGATTTTAAGTCTGGAAACCAGTCAACGAGACCGATTAAATCAGCTAAGGCAAGTAGATCAGTTAGGGACATAGGTCATCGGGGTGTACAATGTTACGTCTGTAAGGAATGGTGTCATATTCAAGCAAAATGTCCTTAAAGGAAGGGACCTACACATAAGGTAGCCGTGGATATACAGAGTAAAGGTACGTCTGCTAGTCTTAGAGCCAGGTATTCACTCACTTGGCACGTGTCTTTTCCCCGAAGCGCGAGTACCAACCGCGAATGGTTTCGTGAACGGACGAGAAGTCATAGCATTACATGAGACTGGTTGCACGGGTGTAGTGATCAAAAGTAGTCTCGTGCAGGATAACCAAATGATCGGGTGGGAGTCCCCATGTATGCTACTCGATCAGACGATAGATCACACCCCTGTATCAAAGATCACGGTCGAAACACTTTTCTTAACAGGAACTGTTCATACCCTTTGTATGGAAACCCTATTTACCATCTGACGATAGGTACCCGGTAATGTTGAAGGTTCCCGTCTTCTTACCATGGCAGATTTCAGGACACCTTTGGCCTAGGCCAGGGGTGACGAACCCCTATTAGATCGTGTGCCAATATTTTCAATTTCAAAAATATAATTATTGCTGCGTGCCAAAGAGGCCTACCAGTGAGGTAACTATTCTGGCGGGGGTGTGGGGCAAAACCCCAGCCAAAACTAAATGTGCTGACTTTATGCTGAAACGTAGGGTGATTTTTGAATGGTATTATATATATATAATGCCATAATAAAATTACCATAAATAAATATAATTATACTCTGCTGTTTTTCTTCAACCGGTGCTACATACACTAGTAGCTGATAAAAATGTTTTATTATGACAAAATAAAGCTTAAATAATAATTACAATCTAAAGCGTTTATTGTTATTTCGTGACTTAAGCCTAGCTTACGATATAGGAGTGATAGACAAGTCAATCAATGTGACTTTTGCTGCTGTGTGGTAGACGATAACATTTTGATATCTGGAGTATATTTTGTATTCTTCAAAGATACACAAGCTGCACTCAAATCATCAGTCAAGCAATTTCTGGTATTCGATTTTATGTAATTCATTTTTGAAAATAACGATTCGCATGAGTAAGTAGACGAGAAATTGACAAAATCGCCCTTGCTACTTTTATCAGAGAGTTGAAAGTTCCAGACTTTGAGAACCTCATTTTCGGCCGACATCTGAGGTTCTAATGATCCATTTTACCGCTCACGTTCAATTATTTCCAATAGCACTCGCAAGTCAACAAACTTTTGTTTCCAAATTGCACTGGACTGTAACTCAACAAGTTGCATCCAAGAAAATATGGCCAGATCTAGATTTTCAAAATCGATTGTATCTGGATATTTTATAAATTTTGCAGTCTTCGAGTTTTTTGAACTGCTCAAAACGCGACGAAAATTGTTCAAGAGTTGCAACAATTATCTCGAAAAACAGCCTCATCTGAGAATCTTTGATAACAGTTTCTGTTTGTTATCATCCATAAACATTCGAATTTCATCAAGGCATTCTACAAAACGTTCCAAAACCCGAACTTTAAGTAGGATTTTGCACATAGGGCTTCCTGGTAAATAATGCAGTGAAAGGTTAACAGTGGGTGCCCAACATGTCTTGTAAATAATATAACAAAACCTGATGTCTTTTCCAGTCATTCTTGGAGCACCATCAGTTGTTACAGAAACTATTTTGGTTATATCTACACCTGCATTTCTAAGTTCAGTCACAACAGTTTACATAAATCTGCACCTGTTGTTGTTGTCGATAAAGTTGATAATTTTATTGTTTCTTCATGCATTTCGTTATCTTTGTGATATCTAGCAACGATGGCCAACCTAGCGGACGATGTCACGTCAGTACTTTCATCAAGGCAAATAGAGTAGGCGTGACATGAATTAATATCCTTTTTTTACTTGTTCTTCAATATTAGCATTCAATGTAATAACTCTCTCTTTGACCGTATTTCGACTAATTGGCAAATCCTTTATTCTCTGAATAATTTTGTCTTTATTTTGAAAGTCTTCAAACAAATAAGATGCACATTCTAACCACGATTCCTTTATATAATCACCATCGCTGAAAGACTTGCCATGCCTAGCTATGATTTTTGGAACTTCAAAATTCGCAGCCACAGTGACTGGACATTCACCAATACTCTAACTAGCTTGGTCTATGTAGGTTACGTTGCGTTCTCGACATGCAAATCATTGAAAGGCTTGATACTGTATCTCTGCATGAACGTGAGTGAGTTATTAGTAGTTTGTTATGCACTAACATTTTCCCATTTATGATATATAATTTAACTTTTCGGGACTCGGTTGTAGAGTATAACTGACATTCTTGCATTGACCTTGTCAGCGTGTGTTTTCTATTATTGTTTCATCGTTTCTTTACAAAATCTCAACACAGATAATTTTGTTTCCTCGTACAACTCTCCAGTAGTTTCCATGTGTTCTAGCAATTTCCATACAATCAAACAAAACGTTATGTTGTGGGCCTGAACATGGCTTAACATTAGGAAAAAACAGACCTAATGTTGCGTTTTGTTCGGCATGATACACTTTTCTTGCTCTCGTCCAATTTATTTCCGGATCTGTCGGCTACTGTGACTATCCTGATCTGTTTCTACCCATCCACGTTCTGTTAATCATTTTCTTTTCTCACCATGGCAGGTGCTTATTGATCGTCTTTTTGATGATTTGTTTCATCTCAATTGATTATTCTTTCTTCCCATTGTTCCCAACTTGATTCTAAAATTCTGAATAATTCTTACTTTCTTAGTCTTCATTTAATCACTCTTTTATGTTTGTTTTAAAATGCTTAACATTGATAACCTATCACAATATGCAGGTAATCATTATTCAAATCGTCATCCTCAATGAGGGGACCAAGGCAGGCCGTGTGAACCAAAGCGCTCACTTTTACCGATCGCTGCCATCTCACGTCTGATTCGCGTGAGTTCGAGTCTCGGACTCTGTTAATGTGGGTTTGTTACAAAGCTTGCCAGTAGCTTTTCTTGGCTCGGTGAATGTTCCCGGGGCTTTCCAGGGTTCGTCTTCCACCAGCTAAGCTTGTCACCATGTATAGCCTATCATGTGTTAAATCCACAACACCAGTCATACACCATGAGAATAGTTATGTTGGATTCAATTCGAATGAAAATATGTGGTATCAGTCCGAGTCCGAATGAGTTCAAAAAGATGTAATATTCAGCCTCACTACCTGAGGTCTTGTTTGTCCCAATTACTTGAAGCGAAATTAACCGAAAAGGAGGCCCCTAATTTGCTGCAGCACATTTATAACAAATACCAATAAAAGAAATATAATAATTACAGCTGTTCGAAAACGTCCCCATATGCTTCTTCCAATATATTTAATGGCCAACGTATTTGTCATTATAAGCCTACTTTAAGAGTACATTCAACAATAGGATCACTATTTGCAGACAGATTTATGAATAGACAAATAATAATCTTAAGTTTGCACTTCCCCAAATTTTATTATTTTAGTAAATACAATTTTATGTATACTAGACAAACTATTGTATCCCGACCAATTCGAACAAATCTTTGTTTGTATTGGTTTAACCAACGTGGACACGTGCACATGCAAGAGAAGAAAGTCCATTGCCCGGTAGTCTGGGACAACCAAAAATTAATCATTGGCAGAAAGTTAATTGCCCGGTAGTCTGTGACTACCAAACATTAATCATGGGCAACCATTGTTACCATAGTGAACTCCCACCAGGGAAACAAACAAATACGTTATTCAAGAGATCATGTTAAAATTATAATCAATTTGTTTTCCATCAAGAAGTATTTGATTGTTAAATTGTCCCTCTCTGCACATTAAACAGGGTGTCGGAATATCCATATTATTTAAGTATTGGTAGAGTTCTGTCGGTAAGATGGAAATATAATCCACTTGTAGGCTACTCATTATCTGATAAAAGAATTACAGTCCGTGTTGCCCATAAGGGAAATCCATTAATGAAACGAGAATGTGAACGCTCGTTGTTTGTCAGCACAGTGACATATGGTATGGTTATCTTTCATCTTTGAGTTAAGACACTGATGCCTATAAACAGAACTACAATTGCTTCCCATTGGTCAATAGAAGAAATGAGCACTCGTTGTAGAGCAAGTAACCGTTGTTTTTGTTGGCGAACTTTAGCTAAAGGAATAGGGCAAGTAGAAAACAATAAAATAAATCGTAATTGTTGTCGCATACTATACTGCCTTGTAGGGTAATGATTTAACAGAAATTCCAAATGGAACTTTTATATATGCCTGACAGCTTAGAGAAAAATAATACTATCGGCCTAGCAATGACTTGAAAATCAAAATGCTGTAAACTCAGATTAACAGATAATATAGATAAGTTTTTGGTCAGGTGTGACCACCTACCAAAAAATGGATATATATATATATATATATATATATATATATATATATATATATATATATATATATATATATATATATATATATATATATGGTCTGGAATACAAGCATTGATAAAAGTAGCAATAACACATTAAAACGTACAGGCAATTAATTCAACTCCCATAGACTGGAACGGTAATGATTTACGAAATTACTTTACCATTATTATAATATCAAGTAATATCTTTTTAAATTTTAGGGAGAAAGGAGTAATATGGAAACAAGAACGTGATGAAAAGATATTTTAAAAAATACTTAAGAAAGAATACGTCAAAATATTATCTACAAAAAAATCTAGGAACCGAACTTACAAAAAGGAACGTTTGGATGAACTGACCCAGTCTAACCAACAAAACATGATCTTCTAATGGTTGCACGACGTAAGGCTATTATTAGAATCATACCGATTTATCCTTGTGTTAACGGGTCACATTTACAAAAAGACGCAATTGTTTCATAGTCGAAACCATAAGCTTGAGTGAGAAAATAAATTTATGAAATTGAACGAAAATGCTCTTTTTAATGAAAAACATCGTTTATACATTGGACCGCTTACCCAGTAATGAAATATTTAGCTTAATAGTAAAATGTATGGTGAGATGTTCAAGTGACCACAGTCAAACACAGTTGAACACAAAAAACGAAAGACAAACATAGCACTATGATAGTATAACCTATGCTAGTATAAGATCGACTGTATACAATGAAAATGTAACTCTGTTAATATAAGCAACAGTAATACAAATGAAACACTAGAAGTTTACTACACTTTAAACTGGATATATATTCCTAATTTTAATTTTTCGACTTTATATAAACATCAAAAAACAAAACCACAAAAAATAAGACACAAGAAAATGACGAATATTACTGAACATTGGCCAGTCCTAACATAAACACCACTCAACTAGACTACAACATTATATTAGACGCATAACACACACACACACACACACACATTCACATGACTATAGGACAGATTGTTGTCTAGGATGAACAGAACAATATAAATGATGACATAAAATTCAACAAAAGACATCATTTTTGACGGAGGGAAGTACATGTCATCAGCAATAGTACATCTATATATATATATATATATATATATATATATATATATATATATATATATATATATATATATATATATATATATATATATATATATATATATATATATATATATATATATATATATAAACATTTGGAACAAAGCCAATTACATTAAACAAATTTCGTACTGGAAAGCAAACACACCAACCAGTGGGGATTCAAATCACACAAAAACCTTTATACAACTTAGGTCGTAATGTGTGGAGGGTGGGGGGCTACACTTCAAAGGCCGATAGCTTAATGTAACTAAAGACAGAGAGGTGCCCTCAAAAAAATAGTTTAAGGGAGAAAATGCCACAGCTACCACATTAGTGTAGTGACATGCAGTTGAAAGTCAAGACGTAAAGAGACTCACACAATGCCGAGTTCTACTAATGACGAGACAACACAATTTGTGTCCTTATCGTATTTTGGGTCAGAAGACCATTCCAAAGTTTCTTGGTGGATTTGCTATCAAAATTTGACTGACAAGAAACACTGCAGTGCAGCAGGAATTATCATCGTAAGACTTTATTAACTATTTATAAATAATCATTAATGAACCTTTTCCATGATCAGTAACAGTTACAACAATGAAATTATTGTATTAGTATCCTCTTTTCGTTTTTGTTGCACACTGTTATACAATATCTTGAAAATATGACAAAATCATAAGGCTGATACTGTGAAAAAGTTGTTATTGTCATAGAAAATCCGTAGCATTACAAAATTCAAAGTATGACTATGTCATGTGACCTTTTGTCCCTCATGTCTCTCACGGTAACGAAAAAGGAAATTATACATTTTTGTCATGTGACTTTCTATCCTACTCTGTTTAATCAAATAAACTGGCATGAGCCCATTGTGGTTATGTAAACAGGTGTATTTTTGTACCGTTAGGTAGTAAGTTTGCGCACCAATTAACTTTTGTCAAGTAAATGTAATGAATTACCTTTTATCAGGAATGGATGGGTGTGGTACGGTCTGTTTACGATAATATTTGTTTTTGAAAAACCTCATTTTATTTTTATATTTTAGATCTATACACAGTATGGTGTGAATACAATACCACAATGATGTGATTAGCATATTTTTATGTACTCTTGTGTACATTCGTAGGGGTTATTTAAGTTAATGCATGGTTTTATGTACAAAATGTAACGATTAGCATTAACTGCTTTAGTTAATGCATGGTTTTATGTAGAAAGTGTAACGATGAGCATTAACTGCTTTAGTTAATGCATGGTTTTATGTAGAAAGTGTTTTATGTAGAAAGATGTGCTTTAGTTAATGCATGGTTTTATGTAGAAAGTGTAACGATGAGCATAAACTGCTTTAGTTAATGCATGGTTTAATGTAGAAAGTGTAATCTTGAATCTTTGAACGCTAAACTTCGACAAAAATACACAAGGAAAAAACTGTGTGCCCCACCACCACAGTGGTAAAACATGTATTGCGACCTTTGGTCGTCCGCCCGCCATACTTTGGATTAAGTCTTGCTTTTTGACTAATTTCAGGCGCTGTATCCGTGTTCCATGAATAGTTTTTGGTCTTCCTTTTAATTTAATTTAATTCATTTTTTCCAGACTTTATCCAATCTCGGGAACAAGTATTTTTACTATCCCTATCCCCAGTTACCAATTTCTTCAAAAGTATGTGTATCTTGACATTAACACTTATCAACTGAATCTCTTCAGAAGAATCAGAGAACAAGGCCGCTATATACAACATTAGCCCTATTGATTTTGTCTTGCGCATGTAATCTGTTCCAAATTGATTTGTGTGTGCCCTCATGGAGCACGTACAGTCGCGTCATTGCAGAGAGAATCAATCCATAATCCCAGTAAA
Source organism: Unio pictorum (assembly GCA_030141615.1). Classification (NCBI taxonomy): domain Eukaryota; kingdom Metazoa; phylum Mollusca; class Bivalvia; order Unionida; family Unionidae; genus Unio; species Unio pictorum. The sequence continues at coordinate 5,846,165 of JARLTB010000184.1, read as the reverse complement.
ACAACAAAATACTTATCCTCATGAATTCGTATAAGCAGTCATTGTTTCGGAGTTTTGTTTATACGAAAGGTGCATCGTCGGACATTAAGGTGCATCGTCATACCTGATGGTGATCATGTGATAGTAACGACCTGTGCAAACTTAGCGATGTTGACATAAACATGGTTTAAAAAATGAGCTGCGGTAAATAACAACTGAAACGACGTCCAAGTATTTAGATTAAATATTTTCATAAAATTAAGATGGTGGAGATGAGTCACAAGCTTATTAGGCGGGACGGGTATAGACGAGCCATCAAAAGTAAAGAAAACAGTAACGTCAATTGAAATCACAGATATATGTTTTAATATTTATTCATTTCTGTAACATGAAATTACTGCTTTCAACGTGGCATTGCATTCTCGTGTAGGACGGAAATCCATTAAAAATAGCATCCATAAAAAAGGGGCCAACACGCGTTCGAATTACCAGCTACGCAAAGGGTTGTTATCAACTTTTCACACACACACACACACACACACACACACACACACACATACATATATATATATATATATATATATATATATATATATATATATATATATATATATATATATATATATATATATATATATATATATATAATGAGGGCTTTGCACAGCGCCTAATCTTTAGAATCTCTATGCTCGTTACAACATTTGTAATAATACGAATACAAAAAACAAAACCAAAAAAAGAACAAACACCATAAAATTGGAGAACAAAACATGATGAAATTATTTAAGGTAGGAAACATTTTTAGGTCTTTAAATTTGTTCCTGCAGTCGAAAAGGTGAGTTTCAGAACACTCTTGAAAGAGATCACTTTGTCATTGTGTCTAATTTCAATGAGCAATTCATTCCACGTGGCTGAGCCCTTGTATGCAAAAGAACGTAGTCCATATGACTTCCTTTTCATTGTGGGAACAATGAGTATACGATTGTTAGAAGAGGAGCTAAGTATCTTGCTTGTGTGTACACATGGGTGAGGCCAGATAGGTATGGTGGACTGGAGTCCGTCAGTGAAACGTAGCACAGAGAACACGTTTTATGTTTGATTCTGGATCGAATGGATAGCCAGTGTAATGTACAGAGAAGCGGGGAGGTGTGCTCTGATCGTGGTACTCTAAGCATGATTCTAGCAGCTGTGTTTTGAGTTTCTTGAGTAGATTTTGAGACGAACCAGACACAACTGAGTTACAGTAGTCCAGTCTTGAAGGTACTAACGAACACATATGCGTTCATCAACTGAAAAACGTCGATGTGCCGCAGCTTAAGATATGCAGCCTTGCATATATTCATGGCATGTTGTTTCAAAGTGAGAGTACTGTCCAGAGTAACACCTAGGTATTTCAGCTTAAGATATGCAGCATTGCATATGTTCATGACGTGTTGGTGCAAAATAAGAGTACTGTCCAGAGTAACATCTAGCTTTCGTACCGACTGTGTGAATTTAATCCTGGTGTATCTGATATTTGTTGTTTAAAGTAAGGGATGTGAATGAGAAAGTATTTGTGTTGTGATCAGAATGGCCTTAGTTTTATCATCATTCATCGTCTGCTTGTTACATGGCATCCATGATTTCACATCAGAAATGCAGTTCTCCACTCCTAGGATGGTAGCATCAACTTCAGTTGGGTGGTAAGATTTGTATGTTTGGGTGTCATAAGCGTACAATTGGTGTGACACTCGATGACGATCTATGACACTTGAGAGCGGCTGAGTGTACAGAATGAAGTGAACAGGACCCTGTGAACACCACAATATAGATCAACTGGGCTTGAGTGTATTCCATTTGCATATACAGCTTGTGTTCTGTTTACTAAGTTGGACTTGAACCAAAGTATGTATGTATTGTGAATGTCATGTACATGCTGGAGATGGTGATGCAATATATCATTGTCTATTATGTCAAATGCTACAGACAAATCAAGGATGGTGAGGACTATAATCTTTCCACTATCCAAAGCAGAGAGAATATCATTAACCACTATCAGAATAATAGTTTCAGTAATGTGGCAAGAGCGATATGCAGACTGTACATAACTAAAATAGACTGTTTGAGTTCAGATGATATACAAGTTGGGTTAGAACAGCATTTTTTATTTTAAAGAAAAAAGATTTTCTTTACATTAACGATAGATTAAAAACTTGGCGGTAGTTCTTTAAATCGTTATGGTCGATTGTTTGTTTCTACAGCAGAGGCTTTACAATGACAGTTTTAAAAAAATAATGGAAATTCCCCGGATGACAGAGAGAGGTATTAAAAACATCAGTTAGTGAAGGCAATATTGGAACTACGCACTCAATCAGCAGTGATGTTAGAATATGAGCAAATTCACATGAATTTTGTGCACTCTTTCTCACGATTGAGACAGGTTCAAATGCTGCTAAAGGTTGTCACTGACATTCAGTATCGTTGCTGATGGTGATGATGTGTTAATTAAAATTGTGTTGTCAATATTATCTCTAATAGCGGGGGAACGACTTGATGGAGTAACCAGCTGGTGTTAGATCCTCGCATTTGGGCTCATCGCCTGATGTTTTTATCCATGTTTCTGTCCGAACGAAGACGTTGATATTCTGATCATTGTTACAATTTTACTATTTATGTGTGTTTATACGGTGGTCCTCCTGATTGGATGTTGAATATTTCAATACGCAGTAGTATCTCTCCGATAGTTGACAATTTAATATCTATTTGTACCAGGTCATCTTAATTAATGACCGAATTTTTAAATTGTTTAGCATTAAAGGGCGAAAGGGAGATAACTGGAATTCTTCTTACTGTTCTACGCCAACCAGTTTTGAAACAACGTTTCTTTTTGGCTTCCGTTTACATTTAAATAATTATGAATGTAGTCCCAGTTCGTTTAGTCTTGAACACAATAGAGTATGGTTAGACAAGAAGTGGTCATTTAAAGCAATTAATGAGGGTCCATCATAGCATAAACCGGTTGACTGGCGATTTATTCAAGCACAAAGGACGATGTAGAAGTGGAGCAAGACAGGTGAGAAAAATTATAATTTTTCTTGTTTCGAAAACAAGGAGATGTAGAAATATAAACTATCTGAACAGTATATGCATGATGAAACACAATAATGTAGACGAAGAGAGACACCAACTACATATATCATGAAAAACAGCACAGCACAGCTGCATCAAGCCGGTTAAGCGATGACAACCATCTTTTTTAATTTCATATTATTTGTCAGTTTTAAATTCTTTTTTTAGTTTTCATTACATGCTATTGTAATGAAAATTTATTTACTAGTGATTTTTTTTTTCTTCAGAACATCGGTTGACCGAATCATTCCTTGGTAAACGATTAATGTTGACCTAGATCCTGACCTTGATTCAAGGTTAATGGAAACCACGTAAACAAGTTTTATATTTATTTTTAAATAATTGTTTGTTGTCAAGGTCAAGGCGGGACTAGTGAATACGTAAACAACTTTATATTCTTAAAGTAAAAATTGTTGGTTTTCGTCAGGGTCATGTTAGGAGTACATGATTTAAATGATCATATGACTTCCCTTCCCTTTCTCATTTTTCTTCTTGATTGTGCAGTTTGTGGACTTTTTGGAAACTGCGTATTAGAATTCGATGTAATTCTTTGTTTTAGTGAAATATTGTTTAGTTCTAGGTTTTTACAAATGACTTTAAGTCATTTTCGTTTGTTGTAGCCACGTTTTTGAATCCATGTTAGCAATTCTTCAGTTCATGTACATTTTAAAGGATTAAATCGTATATCTGGAAATATTTGATGTGCTCACACAAGATTCTTGGACAAAGACAGATTATCAATGTCTTATTCAGATTTCCAATAACGGAGTGTTAAATCTTGTGATTGTACAAGGAACTGTAGATAAACACAAGGTAGACGTTGGTTACATTCTTCAGTAGTTTTGCAAAAACTTCTATATAAAAAAAATGTATGTCCAGCTTTATAGTGAATTCAAGCGCGTCCAATATTTATTAAACTTTTAGAGGCTTTTAGGAAAAATATTAAAAGATTGCATTGAATATTAAATAATAGGAATATAAAGCAGTCATCAATAATATTACGTAGATAAAGTTAATTATTATATACCTTGTGCATCCATCACTACCCAAAATACATTTTTGGGAACGGCCATCTCAGTCCGCCACCAACGTCCGTCATTATATAACTGACGTTATTATACTTTAGGACTATCGAGCGTTTCTACTTTTCCACATCCTGACAAGGAACACACTGTCAAAGTATGTTTCAGCTTAAGTTAAATTTACGTTTCATGAACATGAAGCTTAAAGACATCATATTTATATAATGGTTTATATATATATTGTCACCAGATAAAGAAAACCTAACCCCAGAACAAGACAAAACAATCAAACAAACAAAGAAACAAAATTAAATATACGTGATTTGTGACATACTGCACTATGGGTAATATTTATAACATTAAGTGCGCAATTGGTAATATTTATAACATTAAGTGCGCTATAGGTAATATTTACAATATTAAGTGCGCAATGGGTAATATTTATAACATTAAGTGCGCTATAGGTAATATTTACAATATTAAGTGCGCAATGGGTAATATTTATAATATTAAGTGCGCTATGGGTAATATTTATAAGATTAAGTGCGCTATAAGTAATATTTACAATATTAAGTGTGCTATAGGTAATATTTATAACATTAAGTGCGCTATGGGTAATATGTATAACATTAAGTGCGCTATAGGTAATATTTATAACATTAAGTGCGCAATGGGTAATATTTATAATATTAAGTGCGCAATGGATAATATTTATAACATTAAGTGCGCTATAGGTAATATTTACAATATTAAGTGTGCTATAGGTAATATTTATAACATTGAGTGCGCTATAGGTAATATTTATAATATTAAGTGCGCTATGGGTAATATTTATAACATTAAGTGCGCTATAGGTAATATTTACAATATTAAGTGCGCTATGGGTAATATTTATAACATTAAGTGCGCTATAGGTAATATTTACAATATTAAGTGCGCTATGGGTAATATTTATAACATTAAGTGCGCTATAGGTAATATTTACAATATTAAGTGCGCTATGGGTAATATTTATAACATTAAGTGCGCTATAGGTAATATTTACAATATTAAGTGCGCTATGGGTAATATTTATAACATTAAGTGCGCTATAGGTAATATTTACAATATTAAGTGCGCTATGGGTAATATTTATAACATTAAGTGCGCTATAGGCAATATTTACAATATTAAGTGCGCTATGGGTAATATTTATAATATTAAGTGCGCTATAGGTAATATTTATAACATTAAGTACGCTATGGGTAATATTTATAACATTAAGTGGATTAGATTTCATTAGCCATTGCATGGACCATAGGGGCCCCGAGTGGCCGAGTGGTCTAAAGCACTCTCCGTTGCGGATCACTGCCATCTCACCTCCATCTGCGTGGGTTCGAGTATCAGATTCGGCCAATGCTGGTATGTAAAAAAGCTTGCCAGTAGCTTCTCGTGAGTCGGTGGTTCTTTCTGGGGTTTTCCAAAATTCTTCTTCCACCCTTAATACTGGCCGCCATGTATAGCCAATCGTGTGCTGAAAAATGGCGTTCAACCCTACAACAACAACAAGCATGGACCATGGATCTAGTCATCAGTTCTATTCTGCAGACTTCGGGGATAAATAGTGTTGTGAAGAATAATCTTCTCATCGTGTTAACCTACTAATAGGAAGTAAATGTGAGTCTCTTCTTTCAATGACTGACTGAGGTTGTCTCCCTTTGCTGTCTCTCTCTCTCTCTCTCTCTCTCTCTCTCTCTCTCTCTCTCTCTCTCTCTCTCTCTCTCTCTCTCTGTTTCTGTATGCAAACCTCCTTCGACTAGGACAATAAACGATTTATTGCAAACAATTGAAACAATAACTATCCATCTCGATGACTAACAACACGTTTTCCAAAAATAAACGTCCATTACCATTCGAAACATTTTTCTCATAAAACGGCTTGATCATACGTGGACACAATAAATTGTAGCCCACCTGCGTCCACGTGGAAGCTTGTCATACGTTGGGAAGCAGTACATGGGTAGATATTTACTCGCTTATTACTGAATTTAAATCAGTTTCCTGCTTTTAGTCGCTAGCGCCACTGTTCCGTATTTGCACAACTTCGTTGGTGGATTTCCATTTTAACCCAAACCATTTCAAATTCCACCATGTTAATGTTGTTTATATTCTATATTCGCCGAGTACAGGTCAGCAATTTTACAGAGACTACTTTGATCTGTCACTATAAGTATAGAATATATACGTGTTTGATTATGTAACATGTTGGAATTAATTTTTCAATACGACACTGGTTACTGTCGATATAAACCGACTGGTGTGGTGATGATGGTTGCTTGTAGTCAGAATTCTAGTACCACACCGGTTACTGTCGCTATAAACCGACCGGTGTGCTGATGATTGCTGCTGTAGTCATGTCTCACTGGATAGTTTCGTATTTTGATTCACACCGAAGCTAAATCTGTAATGTGGTTTAGATTTACTTTGAGTTACGCTTGAAAATGGGCTGGTTGTTTGGTGACTGCCTGTCACAGTTAGACAAGCACTGGAAATCAAATGCGTAACTTGGGCAGCAAATGAACAGTCGACCTGCCTTGTTCTCTCATCTTGATGGTGAAAAAAAGAGTTCGATTTATGCAATTTTGGCAGGGATTTAAAGGTAAATGTTTATGTTTTAGAATATGAGCTCAGAGTGTGGTTGTCTGTGTGTATTTTGGCGACAGTGCACATTGAGTAATAAGGTCTCGGTGATGATCCGGAAGTGAAATCTGTGTTCTGTTTACATGCTGCTCTGTTTCCAGTGCAGCCTTTAAACAACAAAAAATGCCGGTAAACCTTTGACAAGAACTTCACAGTGAAGTCATTTTTGAAGGTATTTTAGATTAAAATATTTTTTATATTGATGGTCACACAGTGGAAAGGTCCAATACTGAGAAATAAATGTAGAGAACATATAGTAAAATTAATTGTGTTGTATGTCCTTACGTATGTCTGCTATATATGTAAAATCTAAAACTCTAGATCGTTGAGGGTTGATGAAAAGTATGCTAATTTATTATAGTAATAGTGATCTGTATTCATGCATAAGGTACCATACTGTTTCTTTACGCTGGCTTGTCACATGAAAATATTCAAAATAGCTCTTTGCTGTAAAGAAATGAATGTAAAAAGAGGGGTTGGTGGCAGTGTTGGTTTAGTATATAAGCCAACAGTTGTATAAGGAATTAACCGGATTGACGCAGTCAAAATCTCACATGCGTGCTTTCTGCAAAAACTAATAATTTGTTTTTATTTTTATCTTCAGTGTAAAAGTATTCTCATTTTCCTGCATCAGGTCATTGTCAGATGAGAATTCACCAAAAAAACGGAGACCTCACAATTCCAGAATCACCAAGGTCAACGGTGGTCGCAAATACACAGACAGGATACACACATGCGGTTGTTTGGAGCAGTACAGAGATTCTTTTGCGGCTTCATCTCGCAGCTGTTGTTCCGCTTCGAGTATTTTTTCTCACGTCGGTAAATCTGAAGTTCCTACAAGATTCTTCTATTAATAATGTCATTGTGGAGATAAGCACTCGTCAAGCTGTTCTTGTTCAGCTGCAGTAAGTAATAAAGATCTATAATCTATTCCCATCGCCTACTAAAATAGAGTTTTTCTGTGTACACTTTTCTCATCATTCTCTTATTATATTTTTCTCTTGAAAGCTGAAAAACACAGTCCATTATTATCCGGCAAAATATTTTCTTTACAGCGTTTGTGACGGGTACACTATTATTATATCATGGTTATCTTTCTTGTATGGTGTTTATAAAGACAGATCGAGAAGGAAGTACTATTTTACCTCAGGACATACAGAAGACAAAGAATACCGTATATTACAACATAATATGATAATTAGGATGCATTGTGGTCTTTCCAAACAAACTTTAACAAAGCCTATCTTCCGTATCTAAAACATTCGGTTCACTTAGACGTGATCTCGTTCACTTAGACGTGATCTCGTTCACTTCGTTGAATTTATCTTATGACTATTTACTTTTTAAATATTCTTTTTACAAAATCTCATATAAGGGACAATATTGTACGAATATCTTCGTGACACAAATATCGTCTTTGTAAAAATGGAAACACTATTTCAGGTGGTTTTTGTTACTACAGTTGAAGGAACTAACAACCGATGATCACATCAGATTAATAAATAATCACGAAGGATTTGTCTATCCAGGAAATGATGTCGGAAGAAAACATATGGTTCATGTGCTATGTTAATAAATCTTGTACGTGTGTACATGTTGCTTGGATCCTTTTGGCTGAAAGTCAACGCTTTGCGATATCGAAGAAAATGTAATGAAAAATTGGTTACTGTTCAAGACCGTGTCGAAGTTTTTCATAACGTTCTAAGCAAAAAACTCATGCACGCGCTTAACGTCCACGAATACGAAATAGAATTTGCTGTAAATCTGCGTCAGTGAAACTAAATCACATGTTTAATGCCCACATATACGTACGAACACTTGCTGTAAACCTACGTAATTGAAACTCAATTACATGCTATTGTTATGCAAATTTTGTATGGTGATTTTTCATAACCTTCTTCTCATTTCTTGCTATGAGAAGGAATTACTCATAAGTTAAGGAATGTCAATGTCCATGGAGAGAGAGAGAGAGAGAGAGAGAGAGAGAGAGAGAGAGAGAGACTCTCTTAAAAGAAGTGTCGCTACGATGATGAGACACATCCTAGCCTGGGAATGAAGTATGGAATCTAATCTGTAATGAGAGAGACAAATCTTTTCTAGCTTCAGGACGAAGGAACTTTTTTTTAATATAAACAACACACATATATTACTACATTCTAGAAACACATCTATAAACGTTATAGTCAAAATATATGAAATACATATAAAATTACACTTTCCTTTTAAGCTTTCCAACTTCATTCATTTGTATAATTTCTGCATTTTAGAATCGAATAGTTAAGTCTCGATCAATAATTCTGTCTTAATACTATTAGCACACTAATACTCAGTAACACTTGGAGTGGGCCTGTATAATTTACATGAAGCACACTAATAGCAGAACAAAAGAACATTAATAAATTATGAATTTTATTTTAAATAGATAGGGTATCATAGTGAAGGTTACAGATTATCCAAATTTTGGAGCCAGAACTTGAGCTTCGTGTTAACAAAGTTTGCCTAAACGTGTACAGATGCTTCTGGACCATCTTGTTAACGGGTCCTTCTGATATTTAAGATAATAACGACATAAATCGGCAGCAATGTTCTAATTATATTTGCTATTTGTATTTGTCGTCTTGTCACGTGTGAGTAATGATAGCCACGTGGATGCAATGGTATTCTGAAAATAATCTCTAACGGTCGCACTCCCTTGCTATCGTTGTGTACGTGAATCTAATATCACATACACAGGGAGAGTATGTATGTATGTATGTATGTATGTATGTATGTATGTATGTATGTATGTATGTATGTATGTATGTATGTATGTATGTATGTATGTATGTATTTATGTATGTATGTAAAGTCGGTTCGTCCTGGGCAAGCTTACTGGAAAAATCAACTTGCCTTTGAAACATTTGAGCTTTCCACAAACATAATATCTCAACATGGGCAAACTATTAAGGCAAAAGATGGTATAGCTTAAGCAATGACACGATATTTATTGAATCTTTTGTTTCCTTTATATCTGGGTCGCGCACTTTACAATACTAGGTCGGTAGTTTATATAACAGATCTATGTAAATAATACATGTAGATATGTAAATTAGAAAGAGTCCAAAGAAGGAAGACATAGATGGAAGATTAAAAGTAGACTTGTACATGTAGATAGTCAGGTAAAGAGATAGGTAGCTACAGAGAGAGAGAGAGAGAGAGAGAGAGAGAGAGAGAGAGAGAGAGAGAGAGAGACACAGACAGACAGACAGACATGTTGTTTGATTAATGCGATATATCGCCTATTGCAACGCACGACTCGCTATTGCGCTTGCATGTGCATGCTACCCTAATTTATAATATTCCACCAGAACAGGCCGCTGAAATAAAGGGCGCCCCAAATGGCCCATTCGTACCTTCTGATTAAGGCTGTGACTGTTTACACAAGCACTAAAATTCCATTTAATTCCTAATTTCAGTCCAGTTACTTATTTTTTGTTGCGAACTTTAACCTAATGGTAATGGCGTGAGTCACATCCGAGTCTAATTTTAATACGTTGTGAATTTTCTTAGTTGTAAAAGTTATTATTTTCCATGTACAATGCGTGTTTGTGTTTTCTAAAATATTTGCCGAAATAGTGTGGCTTGCAGCAAACGTTGATTTTTGTGATCCCAATTTCGGTGTATCAATGCATTGACTTTTTTAAAAAAAATGACTAATTGGTGTCTTTCTAAAGCCAAACAAATTTTAATCTAAAGAGAGCTTTCATGGGCCCAGAAATGAAGCCAACATAATACGTGTGTGGTGTATTTATTGGGAGGGTGTGTCAGGAGTAGTCCGAGTCGTGTGAGTGTGCAGTATGTGTCTAATAGATGAATATGTACTGTGTGCTATATGTGTGTATGTGTTTCTTTTGTGTTTGAGCAGGGGGGATATTCAGGCTTGGGCGTTGGTGTTGTTTTACTGGGGAAGGCAAATGTTTTTCAGTTGTTCGTGGTTTTGAGCGGTTGTTTTAATTTTTAGTTTGGCAAGTCTTTCCTGTTCTCCTTCTATTTGATCTGTCTTCTTCTATCCCTCCTCTTCTTCAATGCTGCATTTTTTGTTGTTTTCGTGCTTTTCCTTATTACTGCTTTTCCATTGTAGTTTTCCCTCTTATGTTTTATTTATTTTGGAGGGTCCCTGTCTGATTTTTACAGACCAGGTCGGCCCCCACCTAAATGTTATGAGTACCCGAAGGCTTACATGTTATGGGTACCCGAAGGCTTACATGTTATGGGTACCCGAAGGCTTACATGTTATTGGTACCCGAAGGCTTACATGCTATGGGTACCCGAAGACTTACATGCTATGGGTACCCGAAGGCTTACATGCTATGGGTACCCGAAGGCTTACATGTTATGGGTACCCGAAAGCTTACATGTTATGGGTACCCAAAGGCTTACATGTTATGGGTACCCGAAAGCTTACATGTTATGGGTACCCGAAGGCTTACATGTTATGGGTACCCGAAGGCTTACATGTTATGGGTACCCAAAGGCTTACATGTTATGAGTACCCGAAGGCTTACATGTTATGGGTACCCGAAGGCTTACATGTTATGGGTACCCAAAGGCTTACATGTTATGAGTACCCGAAGGCTTACATGTTATGGGTACCCGAAGGCTTACATGTTATGGGTACCCAAAGGCTTATATGTTATTGGTACCCGAAGGCTTACGGTATTACATGGCCCGAAGGCTTATTTGTGTATTTAACGGGGTTACCTGGGTGCGCGTCCAACCTTGACCTGTTCACTTTAATTTGAAGGTTTTTTTCTTAAATTTTTCTACTGTTATTGCGAATGATATCTCTAGCTGGATATCCGATATATGGAATCCCGCTGTTCTTTTTCTATTTATATCTTCCTTAAGAATGGTACTGGTTTCACTACATTGAGGGTACTCTAGTTTTCCATATGTCTTAAAATATAGGCTTCTTCACCTTTCCTGTTAAAACAGTAGGTAATGTCGATACATGATTTATCCAAAATTTTAAACATTGTCAGTAACTTTGACATGCTTGGTCTTTGTTCAGTTCAGTCTTTTCCATGTTTAGCTCATGTGTACCAGACATGTATGTACTTTCAAGAAATGTTCCTTCCTCTGTTTCAATCCGGTTAGTATCAAAATATATTTCCAATTCTGTTACTTGTCTGGGTTTCGACATCTTATTCCCGTGCAATCCGTGAGTACAATTTAATCAATTTAAAATTTTCTGAGTTCTACATTTATTCTAATACTATACTTAACGTATAAATATTATATGATTCTATTCTCATATATCAACCCCAAGTTAAAACAAAATATAAAAGGTGTTTTGTGTATCCCCGAAAGGTGGTTTTTTTTATCAATGGATTTTAAGCAAAAATGAAGAATTTTTGTTGGGATATTTTAAAATTTCCTTGTGTAGTCAATAGAGTTGTTCGTTCATCCGAGATAGGTTTTATAAACACCTTACTCGGACTTCCTTCCCAGTTTTGTAGTTTACCCTTGCTAAGGTTCGCCAATGTGCCATATGGGCTATGTGTATATGCTGTAATGTGTGTATGCTATATCGTTTTGTGTGGGGCTGTCCTATTATATATTCATTGGGTATAATCTCCAGCAATTAACAAAGAGTCGCCATAAAAATGTTGATAAGGATCAAAACTACTTTTGAAACTCTCAACAAACTGCCTAAGGCTACTTAGAACCTAGGAGTCGGCTAATTACTGGTACGTACAAATATTATAATTACAATGAAAGTTCAAGTTTAAATGTTTATTCTTTATTGGTAAAAACTTGTTTATTAGCACGTGTTATGTGCGAGAAAATGCGAGAGTGACCTTGAAACTTGCTAGAAGATTGACATTAAGCATATAATTTATGAAAGAAATTGTGTCCAGGTATGCCTGAGAAGAATGCACTACACATACAGTCTAAATAAATGTATTGATATATGTATTGTGGCGAGATCGCAGGGTTAAACACTTGCAAAAGATAAAGCACTAGTAAATGAACAAGTCCCCTTGTCGGTAAAATAGCCAGCACATACTGTTGTTAATTTTAAACTTATAAACCAACGCTCAAACAAATTTCTTTTATATAACTCTCTCACTCAGTTTTGTGGACAATCCTCATGCCAATTTGAGCTACCCTGAAAAGAATTTGAGCTTGTCACGGGAGCCTGTTGTTGGTGGTGTAGGGTTTAACGCCATTTTTTAGCACACGACAGACTATACATGGCGGCCAGTATTATTGGTGGAGGAAGAACCCAGGAAACCCCTGGAAAGAACCACCGACCCACGAGACGCTACTGGCAAGCTTTCTCACATAACTACATTAGCCGAATCTTAGATTCGAGCCCACGTAGACAGAGGTGAGATGGCAGTGATCCGTAACGGAGAGCGCTTTAGACCACTCGGCCACTCGGTGCCCCCCTCCACGGGAGCCTGAAAAATATATGTGTGTGTGTGCGTGTGTTTGTGTGTGTGTGTGTGTGTAAAGGTACAGAAGAGTGTCACTTTTCATTAACTAACTAATTAAGATCACTGAAATAATTCCTTTTCAATCTATATTTCTTTTTCTTAGTTGACGTGTTGTTAGATGTAATACTCACTATCCAACGATAACGCTTTCGAGTTTGTTTTTCTTGAGTAGCGGCCACTCAGATCTCGGTTTATATACTACATTGTACTACACAATGCCGTAATCGTTCGGTATAATACATGTAGTGAATAGATCCATGTTTCCATCAAGGTCTCACCTATGACAAATGTGTATTCGATGTGTGTATTATCTTCGTGTAAACATAGTCACATTCATTGAAGAATTACTCGCAACAAAGTAATGCCACCTAACAAGTCGAATCACTTAGAAATGCCTTGTTTTTGCTGAGATTAAAACTCGGCACGCAAAGCATTTTACGACAAAAGCTTTCACAAATGTAGAGATATTATCTATAAGAAATAAAGGAGACATTTTTCTCCAGTCTAATTTATTGCTGAAAACGAACGTAATTATCCAAGATTACACATACGCAAAATTTTAAATTTCGGGCCAAACTCTGGGCCATGGCTATAATTTGACTTACTATCGTTATAGATTTAACACTTTTGTGGCATTCTTCAACAATGGAACAGGATATATTGTTCCACGCAGAAGTAAGTAATATCTATACAACTCTGACAAGAAACTTTGAATATGAATTTTTAATAATAATAATAATAATAATAATAATAATAATAATTATTATTATTATTATTATTATTATTATTATTATTATTATTATTTTTGCTAATGTTTATTAAAGTAGGTTACTACTAATTAAAATCGTTTATATTTTCGCCTTAATCGTTCTTAAAACCCTGCGCATTTCGGTAACATATCAAATTCAGAGCTCAGATTAAAAGGAAAAGGCGTGTACTTGAGTGGACCAAGAAACAATTTTGAATAAAGGTGTGAACATTTAGTGTAATAACATATAGGAAAATTAATGTCGGCTGGAGAATTAAAAAACATGTTTACTTTGCTTATTTTCTGTTTATATGACTGTACAGAGTGTGATATCGATTTGTTATTGGTATTGTTTTAGGGTTTAACGCCATTTTTCAGCACACGATAGGCTATACATGGTGGCCAGTATTAATGGTGGAGGAAGAACCCGGGGAAAACCCCCATAAGCAACCATCGACCCACGAGAACCTACTGGCCAGCTTTCTCACATATCCACATTGGCCTAATCTGAGACTCGAGCCCACGCAGACAGGTGAGGTGGCAGTGATAAAACAAATCGTGTGTGTGTGTGTGTGTGTGTGTGTGTGTGTGTGACTTATTGACTTTTTGACGTTTCTGAATGGATTCATTTGCAAAACACATACAAAGAAGTTTGTGAATATAGAGTAATACATTTTATAATTGCTATGAAAGTTCTTCCTCTTTCATTTAATATTTCTTCCGTTATGTATCTTTTTCGAATAACACTTCTCTCTATCCAACAACCTTTTGAATTTCTAATTGTGTACGACTATTTGATTTAATCCACGTGTACGTGTACAAAAGTCTTAGCTATTCTATTTATGTTGGACTCTTAAATTAACTGCTTTAATTAGTACCTGTTAAATTTACTTTTTTAAGTCCAAAATCGTCGTCGGGCCATCGACCTCCACGCACATTCTTGCGGGCCCGGTGCGATCGCACTTTTCGCACCTTGCTAAGGCCGCTACCACTACCTGCAAACGCAATAGCAAAGCAATATACTACCGACAAAAAATACAACCTTTACATTTTCTACTTTTGTTCCACCTTCTTATCCTACTTCGCAATGCTACAACCCTATCTCTGTAGCTCCTTCTACTGTTCACTGCTACAACTCTGTTGCTACATCTCCTTCTAGTGTTTCAGACGGATACTACTCCTATCATTGCTACTTCTGCTCTTTCTCATCTGCCTGTTTCTGACGTCACTATTCACTACTATAAATATATATATATATATATATATATATATATATATATATATATATATATATATATATATATATATATATATATATATATATATATATATATGTATATGTGTGTGTGTGTGTGTGTGACAGAGATAGGATAGGTGCATGAAAGAAATTAAAATGTACAAATAACGATTTATTATATTTATGAATCGATTTGTGAAGAACACTACTACATGTACAACTCACTACATTGAAATTAGTTTTTTGAACTGTCAAATTCTCTACAGAGTATCGTTGCCAGACATATACTTTGTAATACATAAACTTTGCCATACATATAATTCGCAATACATGAGAAGCACCCTTTCAGCAATACATTTTTAATACCGCTTAATTCAATCCCACAAGGTCTACTTATCATATCAAATTTCAATTTAAAATACCGCCTTTTATGCCAAGCATATTGACGTATGAATGAAGAGTTAGATCTATTCATTGTTGAAGCATATGGTTATTTGAATGTGAGCTAATATATTGAATGTATTTTTCCAATGGTGACATTGGTACGGGATCTTTTCATAATGGGACTTCGGTGCTGGATCGGAAACGATAACAGAATGTTCTATCTTTTATGCCCTGTCGATATTGACGTAACCACTTAGGTGTGTCTTTGTGGACCGCGAATGGTGCTGTATAATTTTTACTGCTGATATGGATACTAGCATGGATGAGGATAAGAACGAGGTAAAACAAAATCACATTACGTTTAAGATGCTACCCCACCATAGGTTTAGAATCATATTCTTCTTTTTTGTATTCCTTGTTCTCTCTTTTCTTGCATTTTTTCAATAATAGTTTCTGACTGTCTGCGACCTAGGGCATATGTGAACCTATGTATCGTTTGTAGGAACGGAGATTCCATGATATTGAAAATGATGGACCTGTGGGAAGGAGATGAATCAATTAGGTTCAGTTGTATTGATGGAAGGAAGGAGATGAATTAGGTTTAGTTGTATCGATGGTTGTAGTCAACATTCCAAGATGTGTGTTGGCATCATTTATCAAAAGGCAATGCGGATGATGGGGGTAAATCTCTATGCAACATGCACCAAAATATGACGTGGTTCTGACAATATATACGCGGACCTATTTTAATGGTGATAAGGGAGGGCGTTCATCTTTTTGTAGATTTGGTTGTGACTATACTTGAAATAAATACTGTATCTTAAGAACATGCATAGAACAAATGATAGGATTATCTGCATCACCTCGGGTATTCCGAATCCGTACTGTAGCAGCCTGACAAAGGAAATTATTTAATATCATACCGATACTTTCTTCTCCAGCCCCCATTTCTAGAGATAGTAAACATCAGTTATAGAATTGTACGGATATGTTTACAACTTAATCATACATAATTGCAAAATTCGTACAACTACAAATATCCAACAATCTTTCCGTCAACTTGGCTTTGTAATAAAATATATATCTTAAGATGCTACCCCACCATAGGTTTAGAATCATATTCTTCTTTTTTGTATTCCTTGTTCTCTCTTTTCTTGCATTATTTCAATAATAGTTTCTGACTGTCTGCGACCTAGGGCATATGTGAACCTATATATATATATTGACGGAAAGATTGTTGGATTATTTGTTTATATTTGATTAAAGCGAAACCGGTCACAACATTAATACATGTTGGTGTTGTTTATTTTATATTATATATATATATATATATATATATATATATATATATATATATATATATATATATATATATATATATATATATATATAGCCACATAGCATTCCCTCAAAGCGTCTCATTGAACAAGTCTGTGTAATTGCAACATCGCTCTCAACCGTTGATTCCTTAACATTTTCAAAAAACGAAGGCTTCGAACTATCCCAATGATTTGTACATTGAGTAAATTCAACGTAAACACGCTCGTAAACATGTGTTTTGTATGCAAAGGTAATGGAGGATAACATATAGCTTTTACGTCCCATTATTACCTACCATTTAACCTCTTAACTTACAAAAAGCAGTTCCAGTTGAAACTTTTAATAATTGTTTATTCTTTAACTGCATAATCAGCATAGCAGTTTGATCTAGAACGCTTTATATTGTCGAGTGGATATATCTCGTAAGATCTTCTGATACCACATAAACATTCGAGATGATGTAGCCATCATATCAACATATAATGTTAATGAGGAGTTTGCATTATGGGCCACTTAGACTTAATCAACAGAAACATTATCACTAACCAAAACGGTGAATTAGCAACACAAATGGCGAACATCTGTGGGACCACTTGCTTCGTTTTATATGATACAACTGTATGTATGTATGTATGTATGTATGTATGTATGTATGTATGTATGTATGTATGTATGTATATATATATACACACACACACACACACACAGTCGACTCCGGTTAACTGCACACCATCAGGCTCGTCACGAGACCATGCAGTTAACCGGAGTATGCAGTTAACCGGAGTACGGTACAGTATATTTTTAAGCATTGGGGAAAAACGGGACCGGCGTGATTACGTGCAGGTATCCGGAGTGTGCAGTTAATCGATGTGCAGTTAAGTGGAGTCGACTGTATATCTGGGGGGGGGGGGTCTAATTTCATGGTGTTTGTTTTGTTATGTTGAGTCATATCATTAAATGTTCTAAAGCGCTTAGAGCTCTCTAAAGATTAGGTGCTATACAAAGTCTTCATTATTATTATTATTATTATTATTATTATTATTATTATTATTATTAGATATGTTTCCAGTCTTCACTATCTTGTTTCAGTTAAACCTAATTTTTCCGACGGTTTTACTTGTAGAGCAACTATGACGTCATTGCTTCGTAACCAAGGTATCACAACAGATTGTTTTAATTATTTTACCGGCTAATATGGTTGTAGCTAGAGTGTGTTAGGTCTGTGACATGCGATTTTGCCGTGTTAATATTAATGTAGCTACAGTGTGTTAGGTCTGTGACACGTGAGAAGTTGCAGGATAGAATTGGAATTGCCGATCTGGGATGTAGTATGAATTATGAAAAGAATAAGGTAAAATATTAACCATCTTAAGTTTAGAACAGTGGCGTAAAATACAGTAGCGTACTAAGGGGGTGAGGGGTCATCATCAACAGGAACTATTTTCGCTAGCAAAAAGTTCCGGTAACCCTATCTACACCTTGGCGTATCGAACAGACATTTATGTGCTTCGGGTCTGTGAATTTTATTGGATGCAGCGGTAAGCGACCGCATCCAATAAAATTTGTTTAAATGTGTGCACTGTTCCAATGTGATCAAGACAAAGGGAGCACACAACTTAAGTGTACTGATAAATAAACAAATTTCCACTGCCGGTCTTTGTTTGCACATCTACTCTTCACTAACATACACATGTAATGGTTTCCCTTTAGTACATAGTTATACTTTCGAGGTTAAATTTACAAAAACCATTTTAAATGCCTCCACAGTTTTCGGCCAACGTACAATGTACAAAGCAATTGATTAGTTATCTTAACATACTAAGGGAGGCAAAGCATGAAATCCAATTGATGTAGCTAGGACAAAGCACCAAAATAACTGTTGGATCCGCCAAGGTGTAGACAGGTTTATCGGAACCTTGGCAGGCGAAGATCCACAGGCACCATTTACAGTTAGTACGCATCTGCCTATAAAACAACTAAAAATTGCTAAAGCTACATTAAAAATCAAAATCACACACACACACACACACACACACACACACACACACACCTTTCTTTATTTTCTTTTTTTTCATAGCAATTCTTGAATGTTGTCGGCATTGATCAAGCGTACAGCTTTGCATTTCAATCAAGAAACTGAAATTCCATGATATTTAAATGTCGGACATGTAGCGAGGAGATGACGCTGATGATTATGGCCTACATTATTTGCAGGATTTCGTCACTGTTTATACTGGCTATTCTTTTTAAAGAAAAAAGATATTGTGTGTATTAGTTGTATTTAAAAGAACTTTTAATAATCTTTATTTTAATGCATGATGGATGGGTGTGTTTGGGGTTAAAGAGTGTACCGCATGGCCTTACTTCAGATGTGTATACATACAATAAATTGGCTAGCTCGCTTGGCTATTTTCAACTCTTTCACTTCAAAGGCAAATTGTAAAAGAATGAGTCAATAACGTATTTACTTTGTATATGTTTTGTAATTTATTCATTTCATTTTCATAAGCGGGCATTGCCTACTCTTGCACAGTTTTTTTTTCCTATTTTAATAGCTGCTAACACTAGTATAGTGTGGACTTAGATCAGGCTGATTTATCAAACAAATGGGAGGAGCCATTTTTATCACGTGTATGCTTAGATCATGCACAATTTATACAACTACAGCATTTAAATAAGTTTTAGCCATCACGTATAAAAGTACTATGTTGCAAATGCAAACAATTTCACCATACACGTCACTTTCAGAAGTACATAACATATCACTTCACCATACACGTCTCTGTTAGAAGTTTATAACATGTCACTTCACCATACACATCACATCAGAAGTACTTAACATGTCACTTCACCTTACACATGTCACTTTCCGAAGTACATAGCATATGCATAACTCAATCCAAGACACTCGTCTCTACTGATCACTCGCACATCTCACCTTTGTCCGTCTGAGCTCCAGTTTCAGTTCTACCAACGTGGGTATATGAAAACACTTGCCAGTAGCTTCCCATCTGTCTGTGGTTCTTCTCACACACACCCCCCCCCCCCCCGGGCTCCTCCACAAAATATACTGATTGCCATGTATCTATGTACTGGCAACCTCCCATTAGACGTGTAGCGCATTCGACAGAACTCAGTAAAAACGATCATTTTCAACCAGCCATATTTTCATTAATTAGATGAACCAGCAATATTATAATTTATACTGAAATAAAGTTCATTTATTGCTCTTTTTAACTGTTTGTTTGGTTTGTTGATGAAAATAAGTTAATGAATAGTAATTTGCGTATTAAAAAGCAACACTTTCACTGTTGCGCACGATTCGGTCCGCTCAACGCCTCACAGAAAAAGCAAGAGATTTACATTCGCTAGGGAAATTCCATTTTAACTCCGAAGTCACCGGGTCAAGACCTAAAAATAGCACCACATTGTAGAGCAGTGAACGGTCTTTAATTTCATATAAGTTTGAAATGTATATATTTAAATTAAATGTTCTTGGTAAGCAATCAAAAAATAGGTTCATGTTTCCGGCTAAATATCTCGGCCATTTTTAAAAATAAAGATATGATACCTGTATGCGCTGTATAGCCCAATTTCCGCTGAATCTAATAAATCAATCGCAAGCGTGTAAACCGCAAGGTCACATTCAAATATTTCGAGTCGCGCGCTCTGAAGCGATTCCGAATTACATGGCCGAATTCGCACTCACACGTGACCCAGATTTTGGTTTCGTTTGTGAGAAATTGCAACAGTACATTGGTAAGTATTATTTTTCCTGCTTCTCAATAGATTAATGAATATTTCTATGTATTTCTTTATTTTAATTTGAATGGATTTAATAAGATAATTGTCGATAAAATATGTGTTTATACTGCGACCGGAAGTTTACAATTGCCATGTGTTAAACCTATCTTGCATTCCGAGGTTGCGAGAATGATGTAATTTTAATAAATAAAAATTACCTATATTAATTCGATGAATTGGTAAAATGAGTGAATAAATAATCATTCTGTTCATAAATATTTTGTGTAGAGCGTGTTTGTTTGCTCATTTTCTCACATTTATTGGACGTTTATAAACCGGAAGTTGGTTTTTTTCTTACGATGTTATCTCTTCTGTACGTATTTAAATATTTCTTGGTCGAAGTTTCCTTGTTATTTTTAGTTGGCATCTCTGGGAAATTAATTATCATACACCAATAGTAATTAATCTCTGTATGTCTGTCTGTTTCTTTGCATTGTAAATTTAAAAAAAAAACATTTCCATCCTCCCACTCAACGTCATTTGGTGTTAACTTGTGTATAAACATATTTTAGTTGGTATCTCTGAGAAATTAATTATCATGCACCAATATCAATTAATCTCTGTATGTCTGCCTGCTTCTTTGCTATTAATTTAAAAAAAAATACATTGCCATCCTCCCAATCAATATCATTTGGTGGTACCTGGATGTTTCGCCTCACCTGGTACATGGACATTTCGCCCCGCATCTATGAACATTTCATTTCATACCCCATAATATCCTCTCTCTCTCTCTCTCTCTCTCTCTCTCTCTCTCTCTCTCTCTCTCTCTCTTTCTTGTTATTTAGACTTAATTACAGCCAGGTAACTTATTTCATCTTCATAGTTAAATAATCTGCTCAATGTGGTATCAAGTTAATTACGCAGCAGCCATGGTTTTTGAGCAAGTCATGGAAGCTTTTATGAAAAGAAATTTACAATTTTAGTAAAGTTCATCTGGCATAATAACAAATGCAATGACATAATTAAAACAACGTATATCAAAAGTATATCAAAATCTGAGCTTTAGGATAGAAAATTATCACTGTAAACAATATATTAATTTTCTGATCAGTCTTATTACATAAATGAAGAAATAGGGGAAAATATTGTCTGATATAACGGCACACTGAATGTAATTGAAATACATGTATAAGAGAGAGATATAGGACTATGGGGTATGCAAGGAAATATTAACGATAGGCGTCTAAAGTAAAATGTAGAGAATGGTGTAATGCTGATGAATTTATATAAATGTCATATTTCCATTGATGTGGGGAGAAATGTCCATTGAAGTGTGGTGAAATGTCCATTAAAGTGGGCCAAATGTCCACAATTCCATTTGGTGTTATGTATTAACATATCAAAACATTTTTTGGTCAAAGAAAACAACAAAATGTGCTCACAAAGTTAAAACATAAATTTCTACGACCGGAAGATCTCAATCTATAATTTTCACAAATAAATAACGTACAATTTTGATTAATATTTTAAGAATATTTAAGTTTCAAACTGTGGAAGAAAAAAATTAAGTTTCCCAGATATTGCACTGGTCTTATAAATTATTAACTGTGCTGTTTTGCACTTTTACAGAGAATGAGGACTTCCACCATATGTCTCATGATTGATTAAAAAGGGCAAAAGGAGAAAAATAGCCCTTGAGTATCAAGAGCAAGATGTCATCAGCTATAAGTTTTTGATCCAGCTCTATCAGCAATAAAGTAAATTTCCTGTCACTTCCGATCAAACTAAAGAACTTTTTAAAGAGATTTGCTCAGCCTCATGTCAAGATGATCGTAGGCATACAAATTTGCACAAGGAGATACATCGTGTGCTAAGAGCTGCTGCTGGAGCAAATTTAGAATCTATTTCTGAATCGGACGCTTTGTTATTTCTTAACAGCAGTGCAACCCATGACTTGGAGAGACGTAATGTCTGACCTTTTCTTCAGCAGTTGAACTTAAAGTGGCATCATATTGAGATCTTGATATGTAAAGTTGATTGCGGATTTTCCACGCAGACATGACACTTTGTTATTGAATTTGCTATATAACATGCCTTTTTCATTTCAATAAAATATTGTTCTTGCTTGTGCTCTTCTGCACAGTGCAGATTTTACATTTTTTTGTTGTTGTCTGTTGACGTCATGCGTGTTCTGCACAGGGGGTGGGGAGATGTTAAAAATAAAAAGCGTTTTAAATCCTCAATATATAGAATCATTAGATAGTTTACAGCAATCTGAACACAATACACTTTAAATTTTAAAAATTGATAAATAAATGGCCAAGATATTGAATTTTCAATATTTGTGGCTGTATTTGCCGTTGCCCAAGTCGGTGAAAATCATTAATTTTGGAGGTCTGCTGCATCGTTATTTCAGAGAATTGAGTTCCCAAAAAAATTGAGTAAAGTCTATGTATAGAATGTAAGAGATCTGGAAAGTTACAGACTTAAACTACAGTTAGTTTCAATAATATCAACTACTCAATATGGCCATTTATGCAATTTGACAATTTTGAAGAAAATCACGCCATTTTATGAAGAAGATTTTTACCCATAATTTTTGAACCAGATGAGGTAGACGTATAATCTTTTTTTTGTTCTTTTAGTTTCATAAAAATCTATCAATTGGTTATAAAATCCACACAGAATTTCTAAGTTAAAATTTTGGCTGCCAGTACATAACGTATCGCTGAGAAATGGCGTTAAATCCCACAAAAATAAATCAAACTGAACATTGGTACTTCTTCTCTTGATTGAAGTTAAATTTATTGACAGGTTTAAAAAAGCAAAATAGTTGTAACAAAAATACAGAAATTGTCGTGTGTGTTTGTGTGGGTGTATATATATATATATATATATATATATATATATATATATATATATATATATATATATATATATGCATAAAAAGCATGTTTTGAAAATTGGAATTTAATACACTAGTAAAAAATAAAAAAATTCCATGCATGCATTAATGCAAGATGAGCCACATCCCATAAATACATTGATATAAAGTGAGGGGATACATTCCATGAATACATTATTGCAGCATAAGGAGATACGTCTGAGGAGTAAACGGGTTCATGATAAAGAGAGCAAACTATCAGGATACTTACGTATTTTGCAATTTGTTTGGGACGAAGTTTGCTTCATTACGTATCTCATTATCATTGTATACGTTATGTTTAATAACAATAATTGTCTCCAAAGCAATATATGTTTCATCATCGTCGTCATCATCGCGTCATTTTCATCATCGGCATATTCTTCATTAAATTCTGATACAGTAAGAAACATCAAAATTGTACATCTCTATCACAAATAGGCAGTGGCCTAAATTCTGAGATCTACTAACCCACTCTGTTGCATACCAGTCATAATAACCGTTGCCATTTCACTTGTGAATCTGAAAATGTAGTGCTACACAACGCATGTTGAAAAGGTATACAAAAATTCAATTGACTGTGCACTGTGCTAATATGTATTGTGGTTTTTTTAATTATCTTTTCATTTACGGAAAAATTATGCTCTGACCGTACTGATCTCGGCTTATGAACTTGTATCCTCTCGTTTTGCCTCTTCCTGGTGTTGATTAATCAAGTGACCATCCATATATACTTTACGACATAAATGTTGTTGCATTTTAGGTCACCAGTGGCATCAGTGTGGTTATTGCAAAAAGATCGTAACACTAATAAAGTTACAACTGGTTTGGTGGATGTTTTCTTATCCAAAATTAGAAACATATATGAAACCAAAAATAAGTTCGATTTGGGTACTTTGAATCACATTTTGAGAAAAATGATCAGATGGAAATTAAAAATAAAAGGAATTGTAACACATGAACCGGTAGCTCTAGTACTTTAATTGTGAAAATAAAGATCTTTCCTTTAACGCAAAAATTACTTCAATGACGACCCGAAATGAATCTGATAAAATGGTCTTTGCTTATCAAAACCATCTGAGGAGCAACTGCAGCTGTCTCTGACGTCACTACATAAAAAACGCTATTTACTTTACGACGTCACAACGAAAATACAAAACTGATTTTTCTAACGTTTAAATTGAGCAAAGAAGTCTCGACGACAATTTGCTGCAATACATATAAGTTGGCAGATTCTCTACATGAAATGTATATAGTACCTTTGACCTAGTTGTAGATCCTAAAGTTGCCAAGTAGGCGATGTATCAGTCAGTCACAGCAAGTCTACTGTACTCGTATTACATTTTGATTTTGTTGTTGTTGTTGTTGTTGTTTTAGGGCTTAACGCCATTTTTCAGCACACGATAGGCTATACATGGTGGCCAGTATTACTGGTGGAGGAAGAACCCGGGAAAAACCCCGGAAAGAACCACCGACCCACGAGAAGCTACTGGCAAGCTTTCTCACGTAACTATATTAGCCGAATCTTAGACTCGAACCCACGCAGACAGAGGTGAGACGGCAGTGATCCGTAACGGAAAGCGCCTTAGACCACTCGGCCACATGGGGCCCCGTATTACATTTTGAGTACACGTCTCAAACTCAGATGCCTGCATAACAAAATATAGTTACAGTTCTTAAGTATATACCATAATTATGCTGAAGATATTTTATATTTTGATATTTATTTCGAATCTTAACCTGTTTAAATACATTGACCGATATACTACTACTACTGCTACTACTACTACCACTACTACTACTACTACTACTACTACTACTACTACTACTACTACTACTACTACTACTACTACTACTACTACTACTAATAATAATAATAATAATAATAAATAGTAATAATCAATGACATCTATAAATGAAGGTCTGATATGGGAAAGTGTGTACTTTCGATTCCAAAACGCTGACGCAATTCCGACAATATTGTCTCAATAACGCTTGCTGAGCGGAAAAATGATTGATTTTGCCAAACGAGGTATTCTAGGCGACAAGTTTTCAATGGATATACAGACCTTGACACGTTCCGTATGGTAAAAATGTGACATCTGCCTAGTGTTAGCTTGTAACCGTTTTTCTCAAGTAAGGAACATAATATATATATATATATATATATATATATATATATATATATATATATAGGCTTTAACGCCATTTATATATATATATATATATATATATATATATATATATATATATATATATATATATATATTGTAGATTAAGGGAAAGGATAGCAGAAAATGCAGTGTAAATTAAGTTTGATGCCGTTATCAAAGCATATGATTTTCTCCAGGTGACATCTGATCACCAATTTACAGCGTTGTCGCCCAGCATTATCATTCCAAGCGGAGGTAACCCACTAAGAAGATAATGTGTACAATGTCTGCAGGAGTAATTGATCTTGACTGCGATTTTTTTAAAAAAAAAAACATAACATTAGTTACTTAATGCCAGTTCAGTTGGAGTTAAGTCCCTTGCCTAATGACATACCACGGTAGTAAACCCAGTCTGATCCGCTTGTAAGATTCGAGCTTGCACCCTTTCGGTCACTTTCCCAACAGGCCAACCACTAAATCAACGTGCCTCCTTCCGTGATTAAAACAAATCCAGAAGTTGTCTTGCCAAACGCGCTGACAATTAGTCACAGACTAAGAATGCTAATTAGTAAGTTTTTAAACACTGGTATATTACATTATTATAAATATCCAGCTTTATCATCTTATTTCTCACTCGAAATACTTGTGTTTACTCCAGTTAGTGCATTACAGTTGTAATGTTCAGTGTAAATATTTTTGGAAGAGTCTGAAATAATGTCATTAAAGTATTTAGCGCCTGATGCAGTAATGCTAATTAGCAATGCTAATGTGGGTGGGACTGTAGCAATTAAAATATCAACATGCAAAGTGAGAATAGGTGTCAGCACAAAAAATATATGTACCTCTGGACCAAATGTTAATTTAATTTTGGTAATGTCAGCCGCATTCTAATTCGCGTTTTGTTTTAACAAAAAGATATCCCCGCTTCCGTACATACGGCGATCGAGAGTACGAAAAATACGTTCAGGGCCTCTGGATTGGACGGCAGCCCTTTACATATAAACTTTGTCCGCGGACGCTGAAATAAACAATTAACACTTAACAGATGATCCTTTAGTCCAGAGCGACATCTAACAGTAAACTATTGTGGGATCCTAGTTATAACAAAAACATGCTTCGCGATTCGAAATTTAGTTGGATTTGAATCGTTAAATAATAGGGAAGCCAGAGAAAAGTTTCTCAGCTAAATAAGGCAAATATGAAAATTGTACTTAATACAAATTCGACTCTTTTATTACTTTTAAATTTTCCATCATTGGTTCTGAAAAGTTCACAATGCAATGGGGAAAAAAATTAAATAATAGTGTAGGTGTTATTTGTGTTTAAGTCTCTGTCTATGGCAGTGGTATATTTTAGTGATTATTTCCTGATAAAGGGTATTCGGCTTTAAGAAGATATTTATTCAATCCGAGCAGTTAGCCATTTTCAAAGAGCAGACGTCATAATGTACAATATTCACAAGGCTTTACGACAGCATTAGATAGTTTCGTAAATTGGACCCTAATTTCTTAAAAATGGGAATTCTCTGGATACGTTTAGTATACGAGTTTAGTAATATGACATTAGGAAAAATTCTTTGTAACAGGTGTTTGGGTCGTATTTTGTATTGTATGGTGGGAAATAGTAATATTTGGCTGGAAATGGTTTGATAATAAGCCGTACAAAATGTCACTCAAGAGAATAAACATGCAAAGGTGCAATGGTCCATTTTATATCCACACACAAAAATAATCGAACTACGGAAGTTCCTGCATGTTTTTAATTTTGTATCGCTGTTATAAGACCGCTCAATTGGAACATGTTTCTTTATTTGTGTTAGTTTTACTGAAACAAGAGGAAACAAAAAACAGGACAACCGTGTAACAGAATACAACCATCAACGCAATTCATTTACTAATAGTATGGTCGATAGCTAACTGCCTTTGGCAAAGGAAGGCATTGTTTTCCATTTGTACAGCAGCAGCAATTGCTTCAGTCAGTTACCATTTGGTAGCAAGCCGATACATCTGTCTTGAAAACGAGATTTGTTTATTGAATTTTAAGCGTCGATAACGAGCACCATAGTACAATTCTTGTTATTGAGATAGATTTATTGACCTAAAGAGGCAATATCGTTAACATCTAGATGTGAATCACATTACAATTCAAAACTATCAAGACTTGGGTTCTTTTTGCTTGTATATATTAGTTCATAAATTACTACCCATACAATCCATAGAGAATTTGTACCTTTTGGAGTGTTTATTAAGAGACATTTCAAGATGAAGCTGAAACATCATACTGCAACGCGTAACAGTGCATTGTGTGATAATATAAAATGTTTCCACTTCACAGTGAAATATGTCTTGATATCTGCTCTAAAACGCCGATTTTTATTACATAAATATAAAGCAAATACTGTTGATTTACATAACTTTTTTGTTCTCTTTATTCTTTGCGAATGTATTACAACATCGATAAAAATAGAATTAATTTCGAGATTTTACAATTTTAGCATAGCTACCTTTAACACGTTTCGTTAGCACACATAGTTGTTCACATTTTATAAAAGTAATGACTGTTTTCATTCGAAAATGAAGACATATATGTAAATATGAGGCAAAGACGAAGAAGGAACAATATACATGTATGTATAACTAACATAAGAACTGATATATTTCCTAAATGTGAATGACTATAGTTCAAAAGTTAATGTATATACATTGTGGCGATAAAAAAAATGGTATTGCCAATGTGGAGACATTATTTTTCCTCCAATGATATATTTCAGTATCTAATTATAAAATATATAACAGAACGGAATAATTGGCAGTGTCTGAATGACATAGACGCTTCTATCTCTGTCAACTTAAGGTTTACATTATATAATAAAGTAACGTATCGCCGTATGTCATTCGAACCCAAACACGTGTCGATACTGATGAATCGCCGAATCATACAATGGCTGACAAAAGAGGTGTGATCATCACGTGATTTAAAAGTATATTTGCAGCTTAACGGACTTTTTGGCCTAATATACATCACCTCTCCGAATGTCCCTATATTATCGTAAATCCGAAATCATACCCGGTTATCTTGTTACAAATGGTGTCAGAAGTGTGATCATTTCGGATTTAATGGGGCACTACAATTGTTTCATTATTCTTGTATGATCTTTATGTGTGTTTCAGACTTGCCTGACAAGACAGTTGTTGTAGGGTTCAACGCCATTTTTAGGACACGATAGGCTATACATGGCGGCCAGTTTCAATGGTGGAGGAAGAATCCGGGAAAACACCCGGAAAGAACCACCGACCCACGAGAAGCTACTGGAAGGCTTTACAAGACTGTAAGGTTAAGAGGACATATGCCATTAATTTATTTTTTGTACACATTTCATATTTGTGTTGCCTTCTGAGAAGGAAAACGGTTTGTTGTAATTATAGTAATTACGCAGTTTTTGCATAATACTGCCCTTTAAGTTGGTCATATCGGATTTTTTAAATGTCATCAATGAAAGAACCTGTTGAACTGAGTAAACAGTTTGGCTACGAGTGGGAGTCCCTTAGAATTTTTTTTTTGGTAAAGAACAGGCTATGGAAAGGGGTCAGAGGTTAAAGTAGAAGGAAATTTAAAGCGAGAAACTAGAGCTAGAAAGTTAAGCCGAAGAAACGAAAATAGCTTTCAAAGTTAAGAAGATATAGTTAGAAAAGCAGGCCGAAAAAGGATAGGATAGAATTGGAAAGGGAATCAGAAAGGAAAATGATAGAATCGGAGAAGGGAATGATAAAATTAGAAAACCAAGCAAAAAAGGAAATGTACAACTGCTAAGAGAAGTCGAGGATAGGAAGTTAGAAAGGGGAAAACAAGCGATAGCTTTATAGTTAGAAGATAAAAATAGGGAGAGGGAATATCAAAGATATTCTGAGCTATTGTAAACTAAGATGGAGGGGGAGCATGATTTTAAACTGAGTAGTCCAAAGTTGCCCCCATTTGAAGACGACAAATATATCATGGATAGTTATCTAACAGGTTCGATAGATACGCCACAGTGCAAAAATGGAAACAAAGAAGATTGGTGGCTTCATCTTAGCACGTTATTAAAGGGTAAAGCATTAGATGTGTATTCGCGTTTATCTGCGACCGATTCGCTGAATTACCTCGCGTTGAAAGACGCACTTCTGAAGAAATATGAGGTAACCGAGCATGGATTACGCAAGAAATTTAAGTATAGCAAACGCGAGAGAGGCGAGACCTTCCACCCATTTCGAAAGTAGGACGTGCAATTGCTTGCAGCGATGGGTGATATATGGTAAAGTCGTCAAGACATTTGAGGGTCTTTTCGCTTTTCGATTTCTTGCTTATATTTGTTCTTGAGGGAAAAGTCTTTCACGAATATATATATATATATATATATATATATATATATATATATATATATATATATATATATATATATATATATATATATATATATATATATATATATGACATGGCCACACAGGCGGATTTATTCGCTGAAGATCGGCGATGTTCTTAGAATGTTATCTCGCGAGACAGCAAAGGTGAAAATCAGGTCAAGGACCAAAACCCCAGGGAACCTGTGAAACATGGAAGGGATAAACAGGGAAGCCATAAGGACAAGCAATGTTTCACTTGCAAGGAATGAGGTCATATATCCCTCAATTGTCCTAAGCCGAAAGGACCAGTCCAAAGAGTAGCGGTTGCTATTGAAAGCAGACGGTCGTTATAAGGAAAACTCTATGTTTCCGAACAGGCTAAGCGGGATACAGTGTACGGGCCAGTGGTGCGTGCCGAGATCGGTCGCGATACAATCCAATCGATCGGCACGTGTATTTTCCCCGAGGCATGGGTACCGACGGAAAATGTCACTGTCAACTAAGTATCCGTTTTACGAGACACAGGGTGCAATAGTTTGGTCGTAAAACGAAGCCTCGTTCGCGATGACCATTTGCCTGGATTTAAATCGCATTGTATGCTACTGGACCAACAATATACCACATTCCTGTCTCAAGGATAGATATCGAAACGCCTTTCTTGATTGGAACCGTGGAAGCGTTTTACATAGCCAACCCGATCTATGAACTTTCCATTTGCAGTGTACAGGGATCTAGACTCGCAGTCATCCACGCAGTGCAAACCAGAGTTAATGTAAATGAGGATAACAAACCTATGAGTACGTTTAAACTACCGGAAGCCATTACTGATATATCCCGTGAAGAATTTCTGAATGAGAAGAAACATGACGCGTCATTACATCCAACCGCAGAGAAAGCATTATCTGGTACCGTGAGGAAGTATAAGAGCGGGTGTTGTTCTAAATTTCTAATTCGAAAGGGTTCAATGTACAGAGAATACACTTAATAGGAAGTTCTTGCAACTAGTGGTTCCTCAGAAATTTAGATCACACGTACTCAGCGAGGCGCTCGAGTCAAGTACGGCAGGCCATTTGAGTATGAATAAAATGACAGATAGGGTAGTAAGAGAATTATATTGGTCCGGTACTAATAGCGAAGTAGCGCAGTTTTTTCGCTCGTGCAAAGTTTGCCAGAAGATCACCAAAGAAAGGGTAACTTGAGTACGGTTAGGTCAGAAAGAAAGACGGAACAAACCGCTTTAGCATTGACTTTCGGCAACTTAACAAAATCACCGTGCTTGATGCAGAACCAATGCTAGACATAGAAAGTCTATTTTCAAAGTTGGCATGTCAAACATATATTTCCAAATTAGACCTTACCAAGTGACATTGGCAGACACCAATTACTGACAATGCCCTTTAGTTAACGGCATTCGTGACTCCCAAAGGTCTTTATCAATTTAAAGTCATGCCTTTCAGTTTAGTTAACGTCGGTGCGTCGTGCTTTCGTCTCATACGCAAACTGTTAAACGATATGGAAAATGTCGACAGTTTTGTAGATGATATCTTTGTTTAAACATATACCTAGGAAGAACTAAGGGATCTGTTCGATAGACTTCACATTGAAAATCTTACAGTTAGGCCAACCAAATGTAGTATAGGATATTGTAACCTAGAATGTTTGGGACAAAGTGGACTAGGCCATTTGAAACCTCACCCAGACACTCAGAGAATCACCTATACCAGAACCTAAGAAACAATTAAGATCTTAACTACGTTTAATTGGGTTTTACAGAAAATGTGTCCACAATTTTGCGGCTATTGCAAGTCCATGAACATACTTGACTAAGAAAGGGCAACTAAATAAAGTTCCCTAGGGTGTGTGCCAAGAAAACGCGTTTAACGTTCTAAATCAGAAACTGGAGTTGCTGACCGAGGCATCGGTGGGCACTATTGCTTGATTGACCAATCTGGAATACTGACGGCTTGATTGGCCAGTGTGACTGGTAGCCGAGTATATTGGTGATGGAGTGTATATTTCCATGCATGTAATTTTTAGCCGTGAGCTAATTTTTGAGGTTCGTAAAACCCAGTATATTTTTGGTTGGTACTGTAAAGATAATTTGTATATCTGTTCATTTTTGTTTACAGTATTTTTTTTATAAAGGATTTATAAGATGTATCTCTAGAATGTGTGTATATATATATATATATATATATATATATATATATATATATATATATATATATATATATATATATATATATATATATATATATATATTTATATATATATATATATATATATATATATATATATATATATATATATATATATATATATATATATATTTAAATGTTTTACATTAAAATCGATCGTTCAGAATCGGAGAGGGTCTGTCTCTCATTGCAGCATCCCGTACCTCCCTTGGCTTGCCATGTTCCCTAAGATGTAACCGTATCTACGCAGTTATGAGTGACACCTCTCTCTCTCTGTCTCTCTCTCTGTCTCTGTCTCTCTCTCTCTCTCTCTCTCTCTCTCTCTCTCCATGGGCAAAGACATTTCGAAACTTAAGAGTAATCCCATCTCAAAGCAAGAAATGAGAAGAAGCTTACAATACAAAAAGCTTATCACAACAAATGGTGGAAAATCTACGCTAAAGAATGGGTGTGATTTTGTCTGCTTTGACGACAATCGGCCTTAGCAAGCAGAACGTTTTGTGCAATATTACCAATAATTTGCTGTGAAAGGTCCATAGCAACACATCACATGATAAGTATTCCTGTAGCTACTTCCGAGGTTATTATTTCACAGTGGAGCCCCGAGTGGCGGAGTGTTCTAAAGCGCTCTCCGTTACGGATACTGCCATCTCACATATGTCTGCGTGGGTTCGAGTCTAAAATTCGGCTAATGTAGTGATGTGAGAAATGTTGCCAGTAGCTTCTTGTGGGTCGGTGGTTCTTTCCGGGGGGGGGGGGGGGGGGCCAGGGTTCTTCCTCCACCAATAATACTGGCCGCCATGTATAGCCTATCGTGTGCTGAAATATGGCGTTAAACTACAACAAAAATTATTTCACGACCTGACGGAATGGCCGAGCTATATTCAAATCAGGGTTCGTATATATCAGGAGTGAGATGGGGGTCAAGTGGGGCGGTATCTTTCTGGTTAGGAACCTAGTGCACAGCTCCGTCTGGGATCATTGAGAGCCTCTCTTCTCTTATGTCAGGGCATTATACTGGCATCCGACACCAGTTGAATACTTCTCCTGGATTGTTTTTGAAGAACAATTTTTAATATATGTTTTGCTAATGAGCCTGGAATTTACAGCCATTTATCGATTGTTCACGCACAAAACGGGACAAATCTTCAGAAGAAAACTGCATTTAGTAAAATACTGTGTGGACGACTGTTTGTATTGACAATATGCAATCATTGAACAATAACAGGTTCAATAGGATCGATACATGTAGCAGATTAGGTCAATATTTGAGCTAGCATTGTTGGGTGAAGCTTTCGTACAATGAATACTGTATATGCTTGTGTACAGGTCGAATTTAACTGCAAACAACACAGATCATGGTCTGCCATTGTATAATGCGCCGGCAGATCAGGATCTATTGCTGTTTATTCTACCGATATATCCTAACAAACTGTATATATCCAAATCTAGGTCCGTGCTGTTTGCAGTTGGACTCAACGTATAAGCATTTATATACGGTACGTATTATACCAGCGAAATTTCTTTCAGGCATGTCAGTATTGTTATTTACCTTTACTCGGACTTAAATTGCGATGTCCTCGTGGCTTCAAACGTACGATCTCCGCGGAGAATTATTATAATTGTTTGTTTGTTTGTTATTATTTGCTGGGTAGCATATAGGTACCTATTAAGAACATGAGCTTGTGTATACATTATTTATCCCCAGTACAAAGGTAGAAGACAAGACTTATTTATCACCTTATCAAATGAAGTACCGCAATAACATATCATGACACGTCTTTCCGACCTTATGCGGCCTGATTCAACGCTGTCGTGATAGCTGTCTTGTGTTTCTTATCAGCAAACCTAGTCTAGTTATATAAATCACTTGTCTCTCGAGCGTCTGAGGATCAAATGAGATCAACAAATAAACAAAATGTACTGTACGAGATATGATAATTAGGTTATTGAAAATGTTCAAACTGATCAATAAGTTTAACTGTGTTCCGATATACTTCAGTGAAACAACGTACATGACTGACATTACTGCTATCTGAAATCGGCACGATTTTCTTCGTAATGATTGCTCTAGATGAAACCCCAAATCTCTCTCATATCTTGAGATACGTGTACCACGTGGTCTGAAGGATTCATCACCCAGATAAATTCATTCTGTGGTTGGCAGGTTTGAAAGTGATTTAAAGAAAGTGTCACCTGTGCAATTTTAGATCTGATGTGATTAAAATATACGACTTAGTATAACTTTAGCGCATTGAAATTGCTGAACAAAATATATTTTCTTGATAGTTTGTGGAAGAATAAAGCAGACAATATTATCCAGAGACACTACTCACCGTTCTACTGACTGCATTATTGGACTTTCCTTAGTTTGTACTTGTTGCTTACAACTGAAGTTGTCATATCCATATATGTAAAATATACTACCTGCTCAGGTGAGCTATTTTAGCAGGCCTTACACATTTTCTTACCTCATGCAGTGATCTGCATGCGATTTTCTGCAAGATCGTATTTTAGATTCGATTACCTTGGCTATTAATAAAGTGAACAAGAAGTGCCTGAAGTAACTGAAATACATGTGATTTGTAACGTGTTGGAAATATATTTTGTATTTATTCTTGTTTGCAGCGATATATATTGGTATAACTTGACCAGGTAAACAACACTAGTTTGAATTTGTTTCAAGTGTTTGGATTGTCAAGATATTAAAAATGCAGTCTCGTCTTGCTTCTTTAAAGATGCCGTCATCATGGAATGAATACATCAACACCGTCATGCTAGAAAGCGGCTATGTAAGCAAGGGCGCCATCTATGGTATCGATGGCAAGAAATGGGCGACGTCCCTAGGATTTGAGCTGTCCAAGGATGACATCATGACCTTGGTCCGAGGTTTCACTGATCCTATAAAGCTTTACACGGATGGAATCCGAATAGGTGGGCGGACATTCACGTGCACACGTTCCGACAGTGGGCTGATCGTAGGTCGGGAAAGCAGCGCAGGGCACGGGTGCATCGTGTATAGATGTAATAAGTGTCTTGTAATTGCCGTTCATGAGGACGGGGCACACCCCGGTGGATGTCACGTGACGATTACAAAACTGGGAGACTATTTGAGAGACCAAGGTATTTGAGCAAGTATCCGATACGTTTGATTTCATCATGTAGTATTATTTATATTACATATCATTATAATTTAAGAATATTTAATACCCATGATTTTCATGATTGGGACACAATCTTCATGATTTGGACACAATTTTCATGATTGAGACAAGAAAGAAGTGAGAGGCTATTCCAGAAATGGATTCTCAGATTTATGATGATGTACTCGATTGGAACAAAATGTAATCTTGGAGATAACATCAGCTTTTAATTCTTCAGGATTGACAAACATGGAAACTTTATAATGTTATACTGAATGCTATATGCTGGGACATAACACGATTCCTACACACAAAACATTATTACAGAACAGCTGCCAGAATTAAACAAACAGTATCCTGAACTAGCGTCTAAGTAGTTGCGACTTACTTTTCATGGATTTACTATGTGCGCAACTTGTATGGAAACAAACTCTCCAGCATTGTGCAGGTGAGTTCTGGCAACTGTGTGGTTACTTCTTTGGCTGCAATTGAAAAATGGGCATGCAGGAGTCAGGTAACAGGAATCTGATCAAATTGATTTTGAAATTCATTTGGCTTTTATATGCCTCAAACACTGAGATAATGTAATAACACGGAACTTCACTGAGTGAATTGTATTTAAGTAGATCTGCATAAATTTATAATTATCTTGTCCTTGCAATATTAATGTTAACTGTACTCATCAGTGAGGTAGGTTGCTTGATTGATTGATGGATGGATGAAGGGAGTGAGTAATTAATTGTTAGTATTTATTGTTATTAGTTGCAATTTTACTTGCGAATTATACATTGATTCAAGCAATGCTCTTCGTTCAGAATTTAATTAGCAGTACAGGTTACTGTTACTACCACATACTGTTTACACCCTTTTCAATATACATTTTGCTGCTTGCCATCTTTCTGTTGGGAGCACCTTGTAGGTCTCTACACTTTCCTCGTTGTGTAATTAAATAGCATGATTCATTACAAATAGTTGAAAAAATATACCAGATTCAACCACATTACAAACTTAAAATTGATTATAGCAAATTTCGATATTAAAAAATAGTTTAATTTGTCTACGTTTATTTAATACGCGAGAAGGAGAGAGAGAGAGAGAGAGAGAGAGAGAGAGAGAGAGAGAGAGAGAGAGAAAGAGAGAGAGAGAGAGAGAAAACTGTTACTACATGAAATGCACCAAGAAATAGTTATATAATTCAGCATCGTTCTCTAGG
Source organism: Unio pictorum (assembly GCA_030141615.1). Classification (NCBI taxonomy): domain Eukaryota; kingdom Metazoa; phylum Mollusca; class Bivalvia; order Unionida; family Unionidae; genus Unio; species Unio pictorum. The sequence goes on along the minus strand of JARLTB010000184.1, from coordinate 5,809,453 downwards.
TAAACAGATGATTAAATCAAGATTGGCAATATTTTCTGCAATTATTTGTTATTTTGTTCTTCAGAAGTTGAATATCACCATATGTTTGACCGATAGACCTCAATCTTTATAATAAATAGCTGAACACGTAATCTGCGGCTTACTCACAACAAACTCGGTCATTCTAACTCACTCAACCACTCATGTGGCCTAGTGGTTAGAACGTTCGACACGGAAGCTGGAGGTCATGGGTTCGATCCTCGGCCGAGTCATACCAAAGACTTACAAAAATGGTACTAACAGCTGTCTCGCTAGACGTTCAGCATTAAAAGGTTAGTGTTAGGACTGGTCGGCCTGGTGTCAGGATAATGTGACGGTGGGACATCATGCTAACTGTCTGCAGCATGACGCCCCAGTGCTAGACCTCACTATAAACTGCCTCACTGCAGACAACCTAGCGATATCATTGCAAAATTATAAAGCTACGTTAAAAATCCGCATCAAACAAACAAAATCTAACTCACCCACACGAGAATTGTTTATAGATTGGGATCATTGATACCGCAAATATGTATGTAAAGGACAAAGAAGATGTCTGAGTGGATTTTTAAAAAACACAGCTGATCTATGTATTCAGCATGCACGAGCAAGATATCATGTATTACAATCAATACGACCTTACAGTGAACAGTAAAACTCGGGACAAAACTGTATCATGTTAATCCTGTATAACAAGCAAAGACACAGATTCACTGTCGCTGTATATACCAGAAGACCAGGGTGGATGATATTCACCTGAACTCATCGGCGTAGCATACAGCATCAAGCTGCAACCTGATCACGTGCCAGCAGATGTGTGTGTGTGTGTGTTACGATTCTACTTTGACTGAGATACCAATCAATACGGTATATCGATTTGGCAAATGGGAATTGTGCATATCTGAATGTCATCTAAGAGAACGTTTATTGAGAACTTGAGAATTCTTGATGAGCAAATACATTATTACTTATTGATCTTTTATGTAAATATAATTGCTGTGCTGTGTCTAGGTCTTTGTGTGGTAGATAAAATCTATGGGGAAAACCATGTCAGTAAGCACTTTTGTTACGTTAACCATGTATTTATGATAATGAAACTGGTGGGTCAATCAGAGAGACGCCTATTAGTTTTTCCGTATCTTCTCTTCCATGCGCTTTCAAGATATACCTTTCTTTCTGGCGTTGAGCTGAACTATGTAAATATTTTACACAACTTGTATGTGGAATATGTTTCGAATCAAGAGGAACCAGTCTCTGTTTTAAGCCACGTGTTAATGTTTTTTTTTTTGTTGGTATAGTATGTCTGTACAAATGATTGGGCCTGGAAAGTGTATGTATTTATTAGTCATTTCTGGTTTATATATGGAAATGCTCTACTAATATTATGAATTTCTGAGGGACTGACAAGTGTAAGTAAGGTGAAGTTGTTTGCATTGCAACATGCACAATGGAGAGAATATTTGCATATCTCTAGCTGAAATTTCTTATGATATTGTACTTGTGGAAATTAAACTTGCTCTAAGCACACAGCTAACAAAATGAAACCGCATCCCATATGCTCGAAAAAGCGGCCTATATTTGTCTAAAGTACACTGTCTTTAGCATTTAATAAAACAGGGAAAATTAATTTGCCAGACTAGACAGTACCAGCTTCTGCAATGAATGAATTATCAAATATATACAATATATGTATTCTTAAAACTACTCCCGGTGTTATTTCTCGACTTGATGGAATTGACTGAGCAATGTTCCGAGCGGTGTCATAATTTGTTTTGTTGTTATGTTTATGACGTAATCTTGTTTTTTCGATAGTCGTGAGAAATCTGACCAAGCAAAAATTTCGAGCTTTTTTCATTTTTTTTTATAAGTTTATTGGGGGGGGGGGGGGGGCTCGTAACCTCATTTTAGTCCAAATCAGACAACTTGCGACGACTTTATGAATAGAGAAATAACGTTGAACTAAGTTGAAGCATAGGGGTTATGGATGAGCGTCGTCATAGAGTATGGGTGAGTGCTTTTATGAACGCAAATAGCAGCCAGAGGTCACGTGTTTAATTCGTCACTTATACAGCATTATATGTATATCCAATGCATATACATATGCGAGTCATAGCAGTGATCTGAGGAAACATCTTTCACTCGATATAATTATAATTTCTTCAAGCTGTTATTTGTTTCTTTACATATTAAACTTGTGTCAGCCATGAGTGCATCTAATAACCACGACACAGGATCAGTTGAGGTAAGTGTATAGGTAACTAATCTGATATTTGATTATAATCAATCATGTGCCAGTGCATTGATACTTATGTGTAAATATATGTTTTTATAACTATCGTAACACCTAACTGCATTAATGCATTCTATTCAAAGTATTTAGAAGTTAGAACAGAATGCAGAGGTCCTATATAATCGCGAAAAAGTTATCTACAGCAAAACAAGCCACAGAACATGAATGCATGACCTCGCAAGCCAAATTCCGCTATGCTTTTTCCACCAGCCAACCAAGCAGATAGTTAAGCTGGCTCTTACAGATTAGGAGTTCAAAACTGGAACTAAATAGTTCAGTTTATTTTATTTCTCTTTCTAACAAGTATTTTGAACATTCATTCCTTGCATTGAAGTACACAAGAACAAAAAGCTAATTGGATATTTAAAAAAATATAAAAATGTTACGTTTCTGTGTGAATAAAATGAGGACAAATGTTGACATTCAAGGATACAAAATAATTACAATGGATATGCCACGTGACATTTCTTTATATCCATTTTGTTTCTTTTCATTTTCACAGAAGAAAAAGTTTTTCAGGCAAATTTATATAGTTAGCTCAACCGTCCATCTTTTATGAAATTGCTGAATCACATGCCATATTATCTAGTCATTTGAAATGAACAATGTTCTCGGCCTGGAGTTCGTATGTAAAGGTATGACCAATACACTTACTGATGGCATATGTAGATGTCACCTTGAAAGGTTATTACCTTGAACTTTCCTGGAAATATTTAATCGACAATGGCATTATTCTATCCTCCAATCTTCGCCTTTACAAAAAATCTTGTAATAAAATTATTGTATTTGACAGTCTTTTTATACAAATATTTTAACTCTCAGTTTCTTCCTTCTTTGAGAACTGTATTGTCATATCGTCACCTGCCTTTGCCTTGTATCTCGTATAGACGTACAGAATGCCACCTGCTAGCAGAACACCGATGATGAGCATAGCAAACGCCAGACCAGCCATTGCACCTGAAACGAAAATATTTCGTGCTTAGCAACACTTACGTCTGAACGGACTGTCAAGTCCCATGATTTCCGAATAATATATATTGGAATAACATTATATGAGATGTCTCTTTGATATTTAATCAAATATTTCTTCGGTATGTAATGAGATATTTCTTGACATTATGTGACATATTATTTTTGTATTATATGAAATACCCATTGATATCTGATACAATATCCCGTTGGTATTGTGAGACGTTCTATTAATACCATGCGATGCCAATTTGGTATTTAATGAGATATAACTTTGGTATTATATGATATACCTATCTGACACTAATTGGGATACCTCTTTGGTATTATATGGAAAGTCCTTTTGACATGTGTTCAACCTACGAAACGTTAATGGCCCATAGCTGTAGCACACACACGAAAATGCGGGATGATATTACCTTTTGTAATTGCATATTTTTCTGGATACAAAGTGCAACGATTCCCCACATATATTAAAGAATTTAGCATGCAGAGTTAGAACTTTTTAAATCTGGCCATTACAACGCAAGCACCAGAAATTCAACTGGCAATGCATTTTGATCTTTGATAAAATATGTTACATTACTGCGACGATATCTGGACGCAACAGTGTGCTGTTGTGATGTCAATGCTTTCAGGTTCCCTCGGGTATCACGATATCCGATTATTTTAGATGTAATGCTAATTTTATGAGATGATGGTTGGAATGTTCAATAGATCGATCTCATAAACACATACTGGGAACTCAGGAAGATAGCAAGAAGAGAAAGATGAGTTCCCAGATAAAGAATGTCACCCGATGATGGAAATGTCTTGGGGACAGGTACGGAATCGAAGCTGTAATAAGAAGACAAAACATCTATTTCCTTTGTCGGTACGGAACTGACATGACCCTTAAATGCGTGGTCTTTTATATGCATCCTGTGTCAGGTTAACGTACCCTTGGAAATAGATGTTTATTCTCTCATCAAGTAAAAGTCAGTTTTTCCTGGTCCAAACCAGCTTAATTTGACGTCATCTGACATAAGGTACAACTCAGATTTGTAGTTCGTTTGGCATTAGTTACGTCCGAACATGATAATCCCTAAATATTCTAAATCAGCAACATGTTTAATATATTAAGCCAGCAGCAATGTCCGTCAAACCTTAGATACTGTCCAACATTAGACATGAACCATTCTGTATTTACGTCAGTACGGAAGTTTGTTCTGTGTTTTACCGATAAGACTTTAGGGGCTGACTGACTTTTGTAAGATTTTTGCCAATGCCTGGTTTTACGGAATATATGTTTCACTGATAAGACTTAGAAGCTGACTGACTTTTGCTTTATAACCTATTTCCACACAATAATGTACATTCGTATAATAATGATTTAAGTTGCCAACGTTTTGCTATAAATGCATAAAACATTGCTTTAATAATACAATTTAAAGAAAATATCAATCTTATTAATTTTACTAAAAATACACTCCTAACACTAATATCTGCATCGCTTGAAAAATAAGCATATGTAACATGGATTCGGAAAATGTACGGTGTCTCAAACACAATTTCATTTTTACTTTGAAAACAGAAAGCACATTTTCAATCGTCCACTTAGTCTTTGAGCTTGGTACTGTTAGGTTCAGAAATATACATATCTAAATGTAAGATCAAATAGTTCTCATATTACGTTGCACAACCTAAGCAATCAACATTTCCCATTTTGTCCAGCAAATGTTGATCTTTCTTACATAACTAAGAGCGTATTTTCTCCTTGTAACTGACAAAAAATATACGTACCGGCGGTGTATTTCTTGCTGGTATCTTGCTTAGGGAGATTGTAATATTTCTGAGCGTTAGCCACGTAGGGTGTTCCATCGGGGAAAGTTTGTCCTGAAATCATTTGAAATAGTTAAACAAGTAAAACTTGATCGGCACTCCAACCTGAAATCATGGAATTTTTAGCTTCAGCTTAATTATCAACCTATCAGAATTGATATTACAACAGTAAAGCTTCTTGCTATTGTTTAAACACAAATCCCAAACTAAAGATCAAAAGGTATCTTGTCATTAGGACATTAGGCCAACATCAAACAAATTGCATAGAAGCTATGTTCCAACTTTTCGAGACACGATTTTAGGACATATTTTAAATCAGAAATATTTATTTTAAAAAAGTGAATAAATACAAAACGGATGAAATGAAGAATGACGAACACTCGTGTTTTATCCTAATGAAGAACATAAATCCAGAGAAAAGAAAAAACGTCGCAAGCGATCTTAAGGATGGACGAGTTTTCTTATGAATAGGTAGCAAGAAGCAGTGACAAATGTTATATGCTCATGACGTCAAATCTCATTACACACGGTTGTCATCGTTTCACTCCAATTTAAGAACTACAGCAAAATTAGTTAATTTGTCTTGTTTTATTGCTTGTACCGAAATTCAAGAGAGTTTTCTTATAACATTTTAGTCCAAACGTATCTGTCTTCGCTCTGTTATTTATATATCACTATAAATTTCTTTTAATTACACTTTGATTTGTATGTCCGTCTTTCCTGTTCCTTTCAATTTCTGAGTAACTATTCACTGATACTGTCTAAGATTATTACGCTTCTGATGCCCAACATTGGGTTTTGGAAAGGACGGATTGCATCAATAGTTTTGCAGGATGACAGGTATTTACCACGGGTGTTCATTTAAAATAAAGATGACTTGTTTTGCCTATAAATGACTAACAAATGCCCTAATTACGCATTTGTCATCTCGACAATGTGATTTTTCTAAGCATCGTATCGTAACACAAACAAAGATATGACTCAAAACTTGATAAAGATATGTTAAAAATCTAAATATCACACACATACATTAATTTCGTCTTTGCAACCTCCTGACAGTCTAAGCATGCCTAGAATGGTACCATTATTACTAGAGTGCCCAAAAAATTGGAATATATTGATACGTTTCACGTTAGTCTGTAAGGCACTGTACATTGTAGCAGTCTAGTTCGAATCTGTAATTGCGAGACTTTTCATACGTGATAATTTTAATTGTCACGATTTTAATAAGTTAGATGAAAACTTTAAGACCAGCTCCTAAGGACACAATTAAAATTAATAGTGATATAATGGATGTATGGTTACACTTTAATCAATTATTATCTCACATAATTAATTAGCATATACCATGAAAGAACATTCAATATGATTAAATTCTGACAAACAAATTCATGTTGACATTTTATTGTTCATGCGTACTTGGGATTTTATACATGAAAAGTAAAGAAAAAGCCACTGTTTGACTTCTTATGGTACATTTTGAATAAAAATTCCTGAGCAAAAGATATAAAAGGAAAATATTTAAATGAAATTGTGCAACAGTCGCCAAAGAAACCAAACGAAATGTGGAACAAAAATTAAATATTGTCCTTCATACATTAAAAACAAAAGTACATTGTCCTAAATAATATTTATTTATATAGCAGTCATTGGCAGATATATATCTGGATCGCAAATTGTGTAAAATTCAATTTAAATATACAGTATTTTTCGGTTGATTTATTTTTTTTTAAATTGAGAGGGTTCTGAGATTGTATGTCATCTTAATAACCCAACCGTAAACGGACAAAATGTAACATGGGACCAAAACGACAACAATCAACACGGTTTATTAAGTTCACTCTAAATTGTACAAATAGGTTTACAGAACGGTCCCTTTTCGTCACAGATGTTAGACCCCAACTGGATTTTATGCTCAGCTTGAAAGTTGCGCCTGTATTTACTGTGGAATTTCTAAAATCGGTTACATGAATGTCTCCAATTCAGTAAGCAAATGTCTTAAAAAATTCATATATGATTTTTAATCCCATATCTTAGCATAAATATGTTCAGTTTTCTTCTAATTCCCAGATCATGTGTACGATTATATCCGGATTAAACCATTTAATTATTATGTTTACAAATTTGTCGTAATCATTCTATAGCTCTGCCATGAAAGGTATTTGAAATTTAATAACGGGTAGCTCAGAAACAAATTAGTACTTGATAATTAATAAACATTAATCTCCAGATATTTTGAAAATGAGACGTGAGATCAATGAATAAAGAAATCACACCATTAACGATCTACTCGTAAAATTAAGCATAAATAATAATAGTACTAAGTTGTACTATGCGCCACTTTCAAACATGTGGTCAAGTTTTTACGAATTAAATAATATGAATAAGGTTATCACCATACCAAAAAATTAAAACCAAATTGTATTATGCTAAATTCATGTATTATTCATTTATGCATAATAACAAGCGAATTTACGTCAATTATTTAAATATTAAAATTTCACATTTGTTCAATTTTATGTGTGGGGTGGTGAGCTCTTTAAATGTTTACCCTTTCTTAAGGCTTAATGCTTGGGGAATATGTTGAATGAAATAGCGTACCTAGACAGTCTCAGGTACTGAAATGGTCTGCAAAGGCTGCAAGGCGCTGCTGCTTATTGCGTGTTTTATAACACAATAAAATGTGTTAATTTTCTTTGCGCATTGATTCTTGGACAGTTTTTAATCTGGGTTAGACTAACCAGGCCAGCTCTATGGCAAAGAAAATCATATTCATTTGTGTTAATACAAGGCGCTCAGACGAAATCGCATCGTTTAAATGAAAATGTGTGCTCGGGGCGTTTTTAAGTTTCTAGTGCTTGTCTTTCTTTCATTGAAAATAGCATTAATTAAATTAAATGATACGCCTTTTTAACCAGAAGAGAAGCGTTTGTCTTTTTCCTTCTCATGTCAGCGACTAAACGTGCAATTCGCTGGTCATCTGGTTGTGTAGAGAAATGCAATTTTACATTGTTCTAAGCCACTTTGTAATAAATTGGAAGCTTCACATCGATATTCAGCTTGATGGCGGACTTGTATACCATCTTGCCATTAAATGAATACTCTTAGGAACAGACCAAGGATTCAGACTTATCGTCATTCGCCTTAAGTTCAAAAAGACGCAGGACGATGAGAACATGTAAAATGTACACAATGATGTACACAATAACTTGCTTCTTGCAAATGTCTTTATATAATAACAGCTGTAAGTTTGGGCAAATGCCATGGAAATGTCAATTGTTTTAATAGCTAGTAATAAGCTGCAAGTTATAAGAATAACCGATGTGACACAGCAAACAGTTTCCAATAAAAACTTTGCTAGTATCAAATATGGAATCTAAAAACTTGGAAAAAATGTTAGATATAATCTAATCTATAATACTCAGAAACACACACACACACACACACACACACACACACACATGCACGTACTTGTATAAACGTCACACCAATCCTGTTGTTCCAAGGTGACTTGCCCAACCCCCTTCATGGCTGCGGTACTGAGGCGGCACTCCGTCACGTTACCGCAATAGTCAAAGCTAGCACAGCTGAACGTCTCCTCATCTACACACAGCTTGGCGCATTGATCTACACTCACACCCGCAATGATGCGGTCGTCTAGATTCTGGATCACTTTCCTAGAGTATTTCTTGAAGTCGTACAAGTATTTCACTGCAAGGAAAATTATTCCAAAGGTTTGACATTACCATGTTGGTATATACTTCAATCCACTATTATTGCATACCTAATGCATTTTGTATATACAATGAAACTTTAATTTGTTTGGAACTGTGGTTATCTCATGTCACATCGTCTTTATTATATCCGAGTGTATGGACTTAATGATAAAACAGGAAAATATTATGATAGGGCATAATGCCTGAAAGCAGTTTTGATTGCCTTTATTGTACAATTTAATTGTACTTAAAATGACGATGGAACTTGCAGCTTCAGCAACCATTTGATAATATTATATTTTTCACAATTTAAACATTATTTTGAATACTCGTTTTGGCGCAATGTTGCAAGTTTATAACTGGTGAAAACAAATTGAAATTCTTATTGTTCATATTGGGAGTGACTGTTATACACAATCACACACTCGTATGTGTGTGAAACAAATACAGTCACACACCCGTATACACAATCATACACTCGTCTTGAATAAAAATAATATTTTCCTACATTCACATGCCCGTTTTGAATAAAATCTAATTAACCTATATTGTTTAATAACAAATGATTCGAGCAAGCTTATTATTATTTTATTAGTTTTTTTAATATGGTCTTCCTGTTTTTGACTTTTTAATGCGAAAGATTATGAAAACTTACTCCAATATACTAAAATACAATTTTCCAAAGAATTTTTTCAACTTGTTTCAATTTAGCATATTCAGAGTAAGTTAACGGAATATGCAAGCATAAAATGTTTTCTTATAAATTAAATATAATTTGATTGCACTATATTCATTGACCAGTAATTAAAAATACTATTTAGGTTTGACTATCTCACGTACACGAATAATGGCTACACATTGGATCCGCCTGGATATTGGCTTTGGGGACATCATAGTAGTGAGTTTTCCCGAGGAAGCAGGTAGAAATATCATCACAGTAGTCAAAAGACTTGCAGTTGAAGCCATCATAGTCGACGCAGAGCTTGGCGCACTCGTCGGGAGAAAAGATGTTCTGATAAATAGCGTCAGAGCTGGACAGAACTGTCGTTCCTGCGATTTGGTTGAACGCCGCAGTATATTTACCTATAAGACAAGATACATACATGATAGTTGCGTACATTATCACCAAATACTAAACAAAATATTTAATTTACAAAATGTGGAAGTTTGAGTTTCTGTAATATCATGAACATTCATGGGTGTAAAAGTTATGGTTTTGCAGTAAACATGCGATTTTGTGTTGATACAGTTACCTGTAGTCATGCCGTCTGACTTGACATCACAAGTACATTACTAGTTTAAGTGGTGTAATTAATTAATGTTCATTATCCATAGAAAACATCTTGATCATCCACGACCATTTCAAGTTTTAGAGTGATCAAACATCTTCCATGTGTGGCAGTTACAGGGAATATAAGAGAAAATGGAGCAGATAATTCATGGAAAGAAGTCATAGACGAATTGTCTGCTCTTGATTGACCAGTTTAGTTTGCATTCGAATGAATGCATCATGGTTAATAGAATTATGATATATTTAGGGTACAGTTCAAGCAAAAAGCTTATATATTGCAATTTATGCTAATGACATGACGGGCTAATCGTTTGATGTTTTTGGAGGGCAACTGTAGTCCGTTATTGGAATCTTTCAATTACCTGAATGAATTGGTTATCTCGATATGAGCCGACATGTCGCACGAGTTTAGTTGCGAAACAACTTGATAATTTATCAACATTACATTTCATGTTTTAAATTCGTCCTGCAGATCATGATTCATCATCGCAATTACTGTGAATTAAGTAAGTTTTGTTCAGCATATCTCATGTGAAAAGTTCAATCGGTATATTAGACACAAAGACACAGTGGTCCCTTTTAAGATTGCTCTTAAAACTCACCTGTTTCGACTGCAGGGACAAACTTAGAGACCTAATCGTGTTTTGTATCTTACATGTTTTCAGCATGTTTTTATGTTTTTCAATTTCATTGTTTTTGTCATTTGTTTTTCTGTAGTGTAGTCATATCATTATTGATGGTGTAAAGCGCTTAGAGCTTCGAAAGATTAGGCGCTATACAAAGTCCTCATTATTATTATTATTATTATTATTATTATTATTATTATTATTATTTAGCACCATATGCAAGCATGCGCTTACAAGCAATTTGGAACTATGAAAAGATCTGTAATAGTTCCCAAAATGAGGTTTGCTATTCGCTTTGGAAACTGTAGTTCTGTATAGGACAAAGTGATTAAACCTTTTTATTCATGTTAAAACTACTAAGTGAAATTAATTAACTGGTATGTAAGTGTGCCATTTGTTAAGCGGTCAAGATAAGGATACTTGGATACTCACGTATATAGAGGTCAACGAACTGCTGGTTCTGGATAATATTAGGCATTTCATCTGGGTGGAGCTTGGACAGTACGCACCAGCCTGAGTCGAAGTGGAACTCGAAGGAATTGCAAACCCACTCTTCCTGGTTGTAACATGCGGCTGCGCAGTCATCAATGGCCATTCCTGTTAGAATCAGGTCGTCGTAGCCAGGGATTGCCTTGTTGATTTGAGCCCGGAATTGGGATAGTAGCGAGGCTGTGAAAGGTAATTAATTAAATCGTCTGTCTTATTAATCACAGAAGTTCCAACACATCAAGACTAGGCGGAAAAAGGTAATGTGGGATATTTATATTTTATTTCATTGTCACAGACGATACGATTTGACTGAATAATGTTTACTAAGAAATATATACTACTGAGTGTTGATAAATTATCCAGAAATTTTGAGAGCATTTATTTGCCTTTTACAATAAAGCTTCTATAAATATAATATAAGTTGCTTTGGAAAACAAGGTGATAATGAAACATCGTTTATCAGTACATATTTATTCAAAAAAACCGTCCGAGTGTGTTCGATTTGGACAATAAATTCCACTATTTAATAGTACCCTTTCATTAGAACTTGTATATTCAAGGTAATATAAAAGCTAATTGGAACTTGTATATTCAAAGAAGTATACATAGCCAATTGGGACTTGTATATTCAAGGTAGCATAATCATCGAATTCGGACTTGTATATTCATGTTAGAATAAATAACCAATTCGGACATGTATATTCAAGGTAATATAAAAGCTAATTGGGACTTGTATATTCAAGGTAACAAAAATAACCAGTTCGGACTTGTATTTTCAAGGTAACAAAAATAGCCAATTGAGACTTGTATATTCAAGGTAGTATAAATATCTACTTCGGACTTGTATATTCAAAGTAATATAAATAAGCAAATTTTACTTGTATATTGAAGGTAGTATAAATAGCCAATTCAGACTTGTACATTCAAGGTACATAAATAGCTACTTCGGACTTGTATATTCAAGGTAGTATAAATAGCCAACTCGGACTTGTATATTGAAGGTTGCATAAATAGCCAATTCGGAATTGTATATTCAAGGTAATATAAATAGTCCATTCGGATATGTATATTCAAGGTAGTATAAACAGCCAATTTGGATTTGTATATTCAAGCTAGTATAAATAGCCAATTCGGACTTGTATATTCAAGGTAACATAAATAGCCAATTGGAACTTGTATATTCAAGGTAACAAAAATAGCCAATTGGGACTTGTATATTCAAGGTAGCATAAACATCGAATTCGGACTTGTATATTCAAGGTAGTATAAATATCTTATTCGGATTTGTATATTCAGGGTAGCATAAATAGCCAATTCGGACTTGTATATTCAAAGTCATATAAATAGCCAAACTTTACTTGTATATTGAAGGTAGTATAAATAGCCAATTCAGACTTGTACATTCAAGGTACATAAATAGCCAATTCGGACTTGTATATTCAAGGTAGCATAAATAGTCAATTCGGACTTGTACAGTCAAGGTAACATGAATAGTCTATTCGGACATGTATATTCAAGCTAGTATAAACAGCCAATTTGGATTTGTTTATTCAAGCTAGTATAAATAGCCAATTCGGACTTGTATATTCAAGGTAACATAAATTGCCAATTGGAACTTGTATATTCAAAGAAGTATACATAGCCAATTGGGACTTGCATATTCAAGGTAGCATAAACATCGAATTCGGACTTGTATATTCAAGGTAGTATAAATAGCCAATTCGGACTTGTATATTCAAGCTAGTAATAATAGCCAATTCTTACTTGTATATTTAAGGTAATATAAATAACCAATTCGAACTTGTAATTTCAAGGTATACAAAAATAGTCTAAGTTAGCAAAATAAGGCTGAATCATGGACAAACTTGAAATGTAAGAGATCTGTTTCATCATGCAAGAGCACAAACAAAGGAACTGTACTAATGTAATAACTATTATACTATGAATCTATCAACAATAGTACCACACAGAGTGTTCAATAACAAAGGAACTGTAATAACTATTATACTATGAATCTATTAACAATAGTACCACAGTGTTCCAGAACAAAGGAACTGTAATAACTATTATACTATGAATCTATTAACAATAGTACCACACAGTGTTCCAGAACAAAGGAACTATAATAACTATTATACTATGAATCTATCAACAATAGTACCACACAGTGTTCCAGAACAAAGGAACTGTAATAACTATTATACTATGAATCTATCAACAATAGTACCACACAGTGTTCCAGAACAAAGGAACTGTAATAACTATTATACTATGAATCTATCAACAATAGTACCACACAGAGTGTTCAATAACAAAGGAACTGTAATAACTATTATACTATGAATCTATTAACAATAGTACCACAGTGTTCCAGAACAAAGGAACTGTAAAAACTATTATACTATGAATCTATTAACAATAGTACCACACAGTGTTCCAGAACAAAGGAACTATAATAACTATTATATTATGAATCTATCAACAATAGTACCACACAGTGTTCCAGAACAAAGGAACTGTAATAACTATTATACTATGAATCTATCAACAATAGTACCACACAGAGTGTTCAATAACAAAGGAACTGTAATAACTATTATACTATGAATCTATTAACAATAGTACCACACAGTGTTCCAGAACAAAGGAACTGTAATAACTATTACACTATGAATCTATCAACAATAGTACCACACGGAGTATTCAAGAGGATTAGTAATGCTTTATTGTATTAAAAATCTTGAAGAAACCAAATCTCAAGCAAAATTCGTAAAAAACGCTTGTTCGTTGTGTTCGGGTGACAAATAAAGATTTACTTACTTGACGATGTCTGTCTGGTGTCACTTCTTAAAACGTCGTTGGTGATGGCTGACGCCGTGTAGGTCTTTTGCTAAACATAATGAGGCAGAAAAAATAAAATTTACACAACAAATGGTCTTGTATTAACAACTACAGGCTCCCAAGCATATTTTAAATGTACAATGTAGTTATCCTTTCACAGTTAACGACAACGTGATTTACTTAACATGGAAGACGATTGCTTAAAATGAGGGTTAAAATTAGAACGATAGAGGTAATAAAATATTTCTTTCTTCTAAAACATTTTATATATTCATAAGCCATCTGCACGAACCTGTTTAAAGTATTGCATCTCAATCAAAGTTATTAAACCTATAACGTAGCATGATCCCAGTATGAAGAACAAACTATGTACAGTACAGTCATGATTATCCGACCTTCGATAATCCGACATTCCGTTTTATGCGACTTAGCCATACAACGTGCTATTCACAGTCTTGTGCTGCGCGCGCATTCATGTTCGCACATCACACTTTTTTCTTAGTATCCTGAAGTCAAGAAGTGTCCATTTTTAGATACTTATGTATTGTAGAATAACATTAATACATTTCGGTAATCGGACCACTTATCCGCCCCGTTTATGTCGAAGAATAATGACTCTACTGTAAAATAGTCTTCTCGATTTGAATTTCTTTGTGTCGCACGTGCTGATATTTATAGTTTGGTCACACTGTTACCCTTGCATGCATCATATTATGTTTTCAAACATTATTGTGAATATAAAACTGTCATCATATTAAAGGGTAATAAACACTCTTGTGGAATTGCATCTATTAAAGTGCCTGAAAATGTAACTGTCCGCGACATACTGTATAAGGATGTGTCACATTGTCATGGACATGTCAAATTTTCTAGATAGGTCTAACCGCCTAGCTATTTCCATGATTCATGATTTCCAGTCAAGGAAATGCTATATATGTTGCACCTGTATATCATGGTTTTCCAGCCAAGATTACTGTCGTTCAACCAATCAGAATCAGCGTTACAAACACTGCTGTTTTAAAGTCTTACTCAAGAAAATCCGTGTGAAAAGAAAATGAATCCGAAAATGTACCGTAGTATTCATTTATCTTGATGTTATAATGGTTCTTTAGCAGTTGAACATACTGGAGCTATTAATTTTCTCCGCAAGACCGAATGCAGTAGGTATATATTGTCCCAGTAAGACCGAAGGCAAAGAGCAGACCTTGTCCCCGTAAGACTGAAGACAGTGGGTATATATTGTCCCTTTAAGACCGAAGGCAATGGACATATCTTGTCTCCGTAAGACAGAAGGCAGAAGTCGTATGATCTTAACTATGCTAGTTTTAAAATAATACTCATTACCATGAAAATTTTTTTACCGTTGTTGATCAGTAAATTGGTTTATTCATAGGCTAAGTGATACTTGTATTTTTGTATTTACAGTATCGATAACCAAAAAATGAGCATCAATCTGAAGCTCAAGTACAGCGGCAACACTGTTCAGTGCGCATGTCTGTTGATTTATGGCGCAGATTAGTTTAAACACTACATATCTCTGAAGGATATATTAAGAAGTGACGGTTGCATTGTACAATCAATTACTAATTAAAGACAATAATGGTAGAATGTGAAAGAAATCTTCTAAAAATATTTCTAAAAGAGCGATACTCACCGCGCCTGCGTCAAGTGTCATCGGGATCTTGAAAGATCCATGGATGACAATATCACGGAGAATCTGCCAGGCTTGAGCCAGTGTGATCAACAGAGAGGGGTTATTGACAGTTCCTACGAAGCAAGGGTACATTGTGAATCGTTTGCAACAAATAAGCGAAAGACATGTTTAACAAAGTTCACATAAAACTATACTCTCCGCTCGTGCAATGGATACACGAGACATAATTTACAAAATGTTGCTTAATGTCAATTAATGCCGCGATAATGGTCATGAGATTCAGGATGGGTCAAAAGGTCCTTAAAATACTTTGTAACCTGGGATAAAAATAACCACACGGGCAAGAAAATCAGTGTATATTTTAAGCATTCGTAATAAAAAAAGAAAAAAGAATAAACTTTCATGTTTGGAAAAAAATCATCTACATGGATAAAATATAACAATAGAAGATGCGCAACATAGATGAGAAGCAATACATTTAAATCAAACAATTTTCTGGATTATTATTTTAATACATGTAGAACAAAAACCACAATTTACCAAACGCCAAACGTTAAACGACAATACATTTTAGCATATATATACAATGTGATGAAATTTGTGAAGACGATTTCCTGCATTCTCATACATGCAATAAGCAAACGCAGTTATATTACACCGATTCTAGACATAAGAAATGATGCACGTATTTGATTATCTGCTCTGGAAGAGGATTTCAGAACAACTATATAAAATGCTATTTATTATCTACCTAATGTCAAATAAATGTACATTCTTAATCGTTTATTTCGCAACAAGGAAAAATCGTATTTAAAACGACCAGCTTAGATTCAATGATTTGGCGTCAGAAATGGTTTCCTTCCTATAACGATTTGGTCTTTGAAAAATAAAATAGACGAATCACTGAATCTAAGAAAAAAAGGGCCAGAAATAGAATAGCATTTAGCTTTCTTTTCATCCACAAGAATACGGAACGAAGCGCTACTTAATTATGGAAACAAAATGAGCAAAATATGCCGAAAGTGCAAAGATCTTTGAATCTCTGCGTTACATACTCTTCCTCATTCACCGTATTTTGTTTGGTTTCATCTTTTGTAGTGATACATATCACCTGATGATCTGTTCTTTATAAAGTTTCTATGTCAGGAATGATCAGTACTTTCTTCTGTGACACGACAATGTAAATTTTAAAGCAGTTGCTTATTTGGTACACTTGTAAAATAATATTAGGATTCAGCTCTTTATTATAAACTAAATTTAAATTATTAGCAGGTATAAATCGTGTTTTACTCTCTCCGTTGTTTTGGATACTGGCCATTAGCTGAAGAGAAGAGAAAGACAGACTGTCCCGCGCTCTCATCTCTCTCTCTCTCTCTCTCTCTCTCTCTCTCTCTCTCTCTCTCTCTCTCTCTCTCTCCTGAATGGAAGCGAAATACTGTTTTTCTCTGACTCTTAGCTGATAGGAAGAAGAAAGCCATCTAAACTGTCTCTGGTTCACAGCTGACGGGATGAGAACTACTGCTAGTCTCTATACATCGGCTGAAGGGACGCGAAAGATAGTTGGTCTGTCTCATCAACCAGTTAACAGTACGAGACAGACAGATTCTCTATTAGTTAAAGGGACGAAAAAGTAAGGTGGTCTGTCTCTGATAAGAATAATATATATGTTCGATATAACTAGCAGCTGGGAACAATGTTTAGACAGGAATGTTGGTTGTTATGGGTTTAATGTCATATTTCAAGCACATCATAGGCTATACATAGCGACAAATATATTGTTGGAGGAAAAACTCCAAGAAAACCCCGAAAAGAATCGTCAATTCAGATGAAGCTGCTGGCAAGTTTTCTCACGTACCCACTAAAATAGCGACTAACATTTAGTATGAAGTCTCAAAATGCGAACAAGACATTTTAAGAACGCGCAATTCTTATAACGTCGCATATTTTTTAGATTTTTAAATCAAGTACAATACTGTTGGATTCACATAAGTCACTCTGAAGCAAGAGAGACAGCATGGGATACACTGGTCTAAACATGTACTTTTTTTAAAACCCAAAGTAAAATCATTCGTAAAGCAAGAAAATGTGCGATCATTAAATGCGGGTCTTAACAGATTTTGCAGTCTACAAAAAATGCCAACGTAAAACGTTAAGGCCCTTTGCTTTTTTAAAGATAAAGGTGTGTTTCTGCGCCTAATGCATCACTTTGAATATTAGTATCGGTTGCATAAGGTCGCTTCATAAAACTCACATGTCATACTGTACTAGAAGTATCTGACAATGATAGTAAACAATCTATAACATGTGAAGTCTACGTAGAATAGATACAGTTTATATAAATACTTGACTCACTTGCGAAATGGTCACACTGGCCGGAAGAATCAGTCAGCTTTCCGTCCTCGGTGTGTGTTTTACTTAATGTGCATGTTTTCGTGCCTGGACAGTAATCAAAACTGTTGCAGATAAAGTCTGTGTTCTGGTTACACTGTGATGCGCATCCGTACTCATCATCTGTTGTTACGGCCCTGTCATTAGCAAACTGCATGTATACCCCAGGAATGCGTCGATAGAAAACTGCAGAAAAGGTATTTAAAAATACAGTGCAATCGCTCTTTATCAAGCAAATGGGACAGACAAATGTTGGTTCGCAATAGTTTTACATTTTAAGGTAAGTACAGTACACTTGTGCAATTATCGCTGGTAAAAGTCAGACGCTAGCTGGATATGAGATGCGACTGTTAGTGGGAAATGGAGGTTGCAAAGTACGAGTCTTACGCAAATAAATTACAACGATGATACAAAAATGGAACATTAAAGAATTTGTTGTATTAGTGTATACAAATATTATCATGGCTACTTCAAAACCCAGTAATCTATGTTAAATTCTGAATGTAGTAATTTTAAAGTTTTATAACACGACATAAAAGTGTTTTTTTTTTCTATTTTGATCTCTTGCTGGTTCTGTTCATATGTTAAAACTTGCGCTAAATATTGTAGACAATGCAGCATGCTTGCACAAAGACATTTTTTGGAACATTGGGAATATTGGCCTTTTTCTGTATAAAGCTTCAAACACAAGTTGCCAATTTCTTTTAAATTGCTTAACTGATTTTAAATTGTTTATATATTGTGTCATTTGATGTTTTAGATTTATAAGTAGTATGGATCGTTGTTTCTTATTCTAAATATATTGATGTTCTATAAAAGTGTGATCTACCCAAATTAGTAAGAAACTAATCCGCATAGACGATGCACAATTTTTTAGGTTAAGGTTAGGGATATCTGAACGGCATATATCTATATGGAGAGCAAAATGTGCATAAAAATGGAGAAAGCATAATGGTTTAGCCAACCTAGGTGTACAGTAAAATATACAATCTGCAGGAGTGCATGAGGGGTAATAAATGAGTACCTGTGGGTGGAGGGACCTCCAGCAGGGTTCCAATGAAGAAGGAGTTGTCTGGCAACATAGTAAAACTGGTTTTCTGAACGCGGATAGGGGATATCTTGGTCAACTGCGTGATCAACAGTATTATCTTCTCCATGAAAACCTTCTTGTATTTGTATGTTCCGTCATCATAAGTATCTAAAAGAAACAAACACAAAATATGAAATCAGTTGCCTTGTTCCGTGTCAGGTCAAGGAAGTCGACACATACGCCACGGTATGGAGTTATGACTATTGAATGATCGCAGATGTTTCATCGAGTGTGTGCATCACTTGCTTGTTATTATGTATATCATAGAAAAACTGATTTTAAAGATAGTGCATTATTTAGACTGCTTCGTATTGAGATATGGCGATTAATATTGACATTTACTTCCAATGGAGAGAAAAGAAAAGCATGTATTTGATATTATACCCGGGAAGTCGATTCTGAAGTCCATTCTTTGGTCGGGATTGAAGCAGCTGGTGATGTCAAAGCTGCTAAGGGCGGGATGCTCCTGGTCAAAGTTGTAAATGTTGTAACTGGCTGTGTAACCAACCTGTGAATATTTAAGTAGAATCGAAAATAACGAAATGAAGCGTAATTAGTTTTAATAGCTAATCGAAACTGAACAATAGAAACAGTGGTATAATACCTTTCCATCGAAAGTGGACTCTCTGTGTGTGTGTGTGTGTGTGTGTGTGTGTGTGTGATCTATCTCTGTGTCATGTGTCTGCAGCCATGTGATATGTGTCTTCAACAATTACTAAAAGCAAAACAAAAAAAAAGTTAACAACATTACTTATTGAATGAAACTATATTTCGCTTTTCTTTACTGTGGTTAAATTTATATAAAGCAAGCACTTTTATGATACCATTTTCATAAATCTTTGGTTTTGTTTTTATTAGGATTTTTAATGTAGCTTTAAACAATTTTTCAGTCATTATCTACGATGTCTGCAGTGAGGCAGTTAATAGTGATGTCTAGTGCTGGGGCATCATGCCGCAGACATATAGCATGATGTCCCACCCAGTCACATTATCCTGACACAAGGCCGACCAGTCCAGCGGACGCTCCAGCCACTAGGCCACCGGAGCGGTCATAAATCTTTGGAATAACTCTGCTCGAATTCAATCCAACCTCCTCCCGCATCCAAGGAGGACGCTCTACACACTTAAGCCACCGGAGAGATCAGATATTTCCTTTGTTTTCACTCTAGAACCCAGCGCTCCAGTGGACCAATTGGGAGGTCGTGGATTCGATCCCCAGCCCAGTCATACCAAAAACTTACAAAAATGGTAGTAACAGATGCTTCGCTTGTCGCTCAGCATTAAGAAGTTAGTGTTATGACTGGTCGGCCTGGTATCAGGATAATGTGACTGGGTGGGACATCATGCTACATGTCTGCGGCATGATGCCCCAGTGCTAAACATCACTATAATCTGCCTCACTGCAGACATCGTAGCGATATGACTGAAAAATTGTTAAAACTACGTTACAAATCCTAATCAGGCACACACACACACACACACACACACACACACACACAAAAGAACCAATTTATGAAAAATAGGCTTGATTTTCATTTTGGGTGATATTTTTACTTTCACGGACACACAATCTCAAAAAGGTTTGTACATATCTCTCAATTAAAAACTTTGATATGTGTCGCTATACCCATAAAAATACAATAGCAAGATTTAAAATATTTTATGGAAGAATCTACATTTATCGCAAGCTTCTGTCTTCACTCACCCAACTTTCTGATGTAATATCTAGTCTTATAGGAACACTTGTAGATTGCTGTGTAGAATAGCCGACATTGTTGACCGCTGTCCAGTCATTCTAAAAAACAATTTTAAAAAAATTAAAAAATACAATAATAATAATAATAATAATAATAATAATAATAATAATAATAATAATAATGCTTTGAGAGAGAGAGAGAGAGAGAGAGAGAGAGAGAGAGAGATGATAATTATATTGTTTTATTTTAGTGAAATAGTTTCGATTAAAACAAGAAAAAGATGATTTTCGGCATTCATTACATTTTGGCCCAGACATTGCACTTTTCAATACATGCACGTGAAAAAATAGTTCCAGACGCGAGATGCATCAGTAATACACAATTCGATGGCCAGAAATATTTCAAGGAAGACCGTTTACAAATTATAATATAAAGAGAAACTGTCCTTCCAAATCAACAGAACATTCTAAACGGATAACATCATATTTTAAAATAGATTTTTAATGGAAATTCGTCTCACAGTTTCTTGCCTTTGAATATTGCACGCGCAATATATGGATTTGGATGACAGGCGAAAACGTTTATCATAAAGTGTTAATTTTGATGTATAATATAACGCCCTGACATATGCCGTGTCGTAAAATTCAGTGCTAACTAGATTTTGACGTAGTTTTTAACACGACCATTTTCAATCCTTACTATATACAAAGACACCACACGTGACGGATATTACCAATCACTTTGCCACTAGAAATATTATTGTATCTATGTTTTTGTGTTTTGTTGTCCTTTTTATTTTTTTCTTAATCTCAATAATAATGTTTGAGTCCAAAAGGGAACAAATGCCATTTAGCTACAAACCAGTGTTATGAATGGTCCAATGTATGGCAGCTACTATTGCTGGACACAAATCAATAATCACATAATGAATCGCAATAACCTTTTAATAAGTAATAAATTTAATAGACACGTATACAAGTAATATGCAATGTATGTAATATAAATCTATATAATTAAGACGCACTATGTGTTACATAAGTGTATGCAAATGATATGCAGTATATGTAATATATATGTATACAAGTTATATGCAGTATGTGTAATATATAATTGTGTGCAAGTAATATATATGTAAAATATAAGTATGCAAGTAATGTGCAATATATATATATATATATATATATATATATATATATATATATATATATATATATATATATATAATAAAAGTATTATAACTAATATGCAATATATGTAATACGTAAGTATACAAGTAATAAGTTTAATAAACAATCTTCTTAATATTTTTCCGCTCTGTGTGTCATACAGTTATTACTAAGAAAAAATATTATATAAAGGGAGTTACGTTTAAAATTTACGAATAACTTTATGTTACTCCAGGAAGACCAATATAACTTCCGTTTCTATTTAAAACATGTTCTTATATACAAAATTTCTAGAACGTATTGTGTATCAATGAACATTATTTTACATTCTTCGTGGATTTTAGAGTTAAGATACCCAACTGTCTTATTTGGAAACTGGATGCAGAATGCAGTGTATTGGTCTACGTGAAGCTTTGAATGTCTCTTTCAATAACTTTTTGCATCAAGAGTACAAGTTGTTTATTTTGTTGTTTCTTTTAATATTTTTTATCGTAATCCTTTTTAGGAATCCTCATTACATCTGTTGTTTATTAGATACATTTATAGTTTGTCCTTATATCTACTAGATAGAAATAATAACCCATATATTATCTAAATCTCAGATCTAAACGAATAGAATTAAAATATAATAAGATGTGAACAGATAAAGCGACACCTACCGCCAAAAAATAATATTCAAATGTGGAGTTAAATGTCCCGTATCCATCTAGATGAAAATCATTTCTATTAGAGATGAAAACGTCACAATTCATGTCCCGGCATTTTCGCTGAAAATTAGGAAATAATCAGTTTAATGTAGAACCTTCTAAATACTGAGTTTTTTAAATATAGATCACCCGTATTTTCCCAACCAAAACTGTGTCTTTCACGAGTCTAAATTTCGTGTATTTCAATTCGTTTATCCAAACTCATCTTTATCCGAACAAAGTTAGTGTTCCAGAAGATTTCTGATGAGCGAGATCCTCCTGTGAAGAAAAGCTATATAAAATCACGATGTTTATAGAAACATACGTTTTCTAAGATCGTAAGAGATAAATATTACGTCTAACCTTTATCAGGAAGTTGCATTGGCATCGGAAGGAACTATTGGAATTGATTTGTATATTTTAGCAATGTCAAATGCGATTGATAACAAATAATTATTTTTTAAGGTAGTGAGTGTACAAGCAAGCTTTCCTCAACTCAGACCTAACAATAAATGTTTGCATCATAACAGATTATAAAGTTTGATTTCAAGTACATATCAATTATTAATGACACAAAACTTTAGACAAACACGCAGCCATCGTCTCACAAACTTTCAAGCACTTTGATGGAATATTTTATGTTGTAAAATTTACAAACTTGTGTTGATTTTATGTTCACTGTTTTGCATATGTGTTGTTCAATTTCATTATTTGTTCTCATAACATTAAAAACAGAATCAGCTGTATCAATACATAACATTAAAAACAGAATCAGCTGTATCAGAATCAGCTGTATCAATACATAACATTAAAAACAGAATCAGCTGTATCAATATTTCTGTGCTTTGAAGATACAGTTTATCTGACTGTGCTCATTAAATAAATCTCAATAGTTTCTAAGTCATGACACAGGGGCAAGGTCACTAGGAGCAGGGATCGGCTAATTTTAGTTGACTGTATAAATTTGTCTTTTCATGCATCATAAGTGAATATCCAGTCATACGGCGGACATCTTAATCAATTGCAATGTATGACACAGGAGTTGAATCATTGGAATGATCCAGAATCATGTAAGCTGAACATAAAAATTACCTTTTCTGGCCTAGTAAGGGTATATAAGACTATAAGGCGAAAATCTCAAAAGTGTCCTAATTGTGATCCAGGGCCTAACATCCTGGGTGCGTGGATATACACCATGGTCCACGGATATTTCATGCAGACGTCTTTTCATGCCTAGTAAGTGGATATAGTGTTATTCGGTTCGGGATCTCAAATATTTCGAATTAATTATAAATAATATCCAATTTATGGTCCAGAAGCTAAGTTCCGGGGGGGGGGGTAGAAATTACCCTAGAATCAAATCAGCTTCAACTATAATTTGTATTTTGACGCAAAGTAAACGTATCTAAGGTTACAGAGTTGTTATCTCAATAGTTCCTAAGTTGTTATCCCGAGTCAAAGTCGCTAGGGGTAGGAATGAAGCCTGGATTACTCAGGGACGTCTTTGGGGAGGGAGGAAGAGAGTTTGAATATGCTGTAAAAATTGCCGTAGCCTATTTACGAAAATTAACAAGCCCGTCAAAAATTGAAATGACGACCCTGTAGTCAGTGTCAGATATATATATATATATATATATATATATATATATATATATATATATATATATATATATATATATATACATTACATGTTTATTGAGTAGGAATCTCCGTAGTTTCGATGTTATAACCCAGGAGAAACATTATTGGTGGTAGGACAATACTGTTGAGCATCGCAAACATTTCCCGCTCGACACGTCTTAACACTTGTGTTATTTATCACATATGCTGATTTTAATACATGCGAAACATATAACTCGGCGTTCATTTGAAATGTTTTTTTTAAACAACCCCCTCCATAAAAAGAATCTGAACGCTTTGACACAATCTACATCCAAAGAGCTCTTTCTAACCCATGCTTTACTTGTCGAGCTTTAATAATGCAGTAGGAGGGATATCAACGACATTTCATTCGAACGTACGCACATCTATACGGACGCACCATATCACAATCTCCCCCACTCTTATTTAAAGGCGTGTAAATGATCAACAGGATACACTTACCTGACCTTCGTACGTGTACGTAGTATTATCGAGATAAAACAGTTGCGAGGCGTTTTTCATTTTTAAGAAAAATTCAGGGCGTCCGTCAGTTGTTTGTGTCTTGTTTAAAGAGGCGGTAAATGTGGCATTCTCAATCGGCATTATGGTGCAGTTGCCAATAGTCCTGTCGATGGCATAGGCGATACCTTGAGAAAAAGTAAACACGACGATGCAATAAATATGAAAATTTATATATAAGGTAGAACTCTAACGGTTGTCGGGATTAAATGCATCATCCCATTTTATTTGGCTCAGCAATACGTATCCTATAAACATAGAGGATGATGCATAGGTAATATTCATATAATAATTTTATTTTTAAAAAAAATTTGATGCAGACCTATTTGCATTTAGTTTAATTAATTGAGAATAACAAAATCTTTAGACTATAAGTAATGTCAGAAAAAATCATGTGATACATCGATATTAAGTTGTAAACGATATGTGTGTTGGTGTATGTGTGTGGGTGGGGGTGAATGGTGTGTGTTTGTGTGTGTTATTAGCTCACCGGTAACATAATCGTGTATCTCGGAGGCAGCATCCGTGGACCAGAATGGGTATACAGACGCTGATGGACGGTAATCAAACCGTACCAGCTGGTACGCATAGTCATACCATACCTGAAGAAAATGGCAAGAACGTTATCTTGTTATAAAAAGATGCCACTTTTCATACGAGATTTAGCTGATTTAAAGGAAACGTTACAAACATGGAGGCATTACAAATGAAATAGATACAAAAGCTCTCACTTGAAGTGGTAGAAACGATATAGATAATTGCAAATATTTTTAATAATAATAAGAAGTATAATAATAATAATAATAATAATAATAAGCTCCTAGCGCTTGACAATGTTATGTAACACATAAAAACATATAGTTTTTCACAAAAAAACCACCAAGAAATTAACAAACAAAAACATGCTGACAATAATTAAGAAAGAAAAAACATTATTAACTCTTTAAGTTTGAAAATAAATGAAAACACAGAGACATTCAAAACTGAATTGAACACAAAAATAGGTGGAATTATATTGCGTTCTTCAATAGAACCAGAATACTTAAAGAGGAAATTTATTTGAAACAAAAAGAGGAGTTTCATGAGTATTCGCTATCGATAATAAAAAATTCACTCCGTACTAACTGGAAAATCGCTATATCTGTTTGTCATACTGTAAATTGTCTTAAACCGCAACACTTGGAGCTCATACAAACAAGTCAGTAAAACTTAATGTGGTAAGTACATGTACATAGTTCGGATGAAAGGTGTTTAGAATAGTAGAAAATATACATTGAAACTTGACTTACATCTGCTTGGGACTCTTGTTTGCTTCCCGAGTTGATTATTTCCTCACGGTAAGAATACTGACCCATTAGTTGGGGAACCGGTCTTGTCTGTTTCCGGTTACTGCAAACCATTCCTTTTGGGGTCTTAAAGATGCCGAGAAACACTTTACATACATTTAGATTTCTTGAGACGCTCATATTTTAAGCAACTTTTAAACAAAACTTTAACTAGAAGAGAAATGCGTAAAGAATCAAGATAAATACTTTTTCCTAAAAGATATTTGAACTATAGGGAACATTTTTGGATTTATAAAAAGTACTGGTTTATTGTTAGCTTACTGGGGTGTACGGAATGTTATGAACGTCATTAGTCTCATACATTCTAAACAACCATTCTAAGACAGTCATAACATTCTTTACAAACAGACTAATATATAATGAATGTTTTACCTCATAAATCTAACCTAAACTTATTGTTCAAAGAATAGCACTTAATAATCTCTTAGCTGTCACTGTTATAGTATACAGTCACCCTTCTGGAACCTTATAACCCGACCTCGACCGCAACCACCACCTATTATATAAACAAAAGGCATCAAGAATACAAAAAAATTACACAAAAGTTGGCCATTTTATTAATAAAATAATAATTTATAACCTGATTATCAACAGGGGGTCTAGTACACTGTCATCTCCTTCGTGTTTCAATCCAAATGTGAGATTCTCCACTCAGTCACTATATTTACATGTGTGAATCTGTACTTTCTAGACAACTCGACTTATGAAATTCATCATCTTTAATAAACTCTAAATAGTTCCGTAACCTTTGGAGTTACATCCTTTTTTAACGCTTGCCCTTTTTATTTTGTTAAATGTTTATAGAAATATTTGAAATTAGCAATCCAAATATTGGATGTATTCAACAGTTTTAGGGGATGTGAGGGGAGTACGTTTTAATTATGAGTAATCCGAGGAGAATCACTCCTTCGTTGAAACAAAGTTTTCGATGTGCCCACAGTTGGCTGGTTGGCTTTTTTATTTAAACTGAAAGCTTAATTTGGATTGAACTATTAACTAGAGCAGATTGGTATATACCACTTGGTGCAATAATCAGGTTAGAAATGTTTGCATAAATATGATGCATTTGTTTTTAAGAATTGGTAATGGGATACCAACTGCCAGAAGTGTAAGCAAATACTATAAATACGCAGATGATTGTTTATTTAACATCGCGTTAGTTAACGACGAAATGGCATTCTTAAATTAAATGCTTCTTTTGTGAATAATGTTCGCATAGCAGTTAATGTAAACAGTAGTTTGAGGTTGTGTAAACTGAATTGTTTCTCTTTGTATTCAAAATTCCTATAAAACTTTAAAAGTGCAGGCATTTCATAGATGACTGAAATGTTCTGAAATACTATTTTCAACCTCATACTTTCACTATGTGTATCAAAGTCATGGACAATCTATGTCAAACGCCCGACCAAATTAACTTTCATTCACTTAGCTTAACTATCTCTTTCCTGGTGACAATTTTCATTGTCATAGAATAGCATTGTCGTGGTGAGGAGTGAGGATGCATGATTTTCCATTCCAAAAACAAGAGAATAGTCTACATACTGCGCATTTGCACAACTTTATATGCGTATCCATCCAGAAAGATAATTTCCTCCGTTCTCAAAATCGGTGACAGTAACCCATATTTCATGTGCCTTTAACCATGTTGGACTTTGTGATATTTTCAGTCTATAGACTTTCTAAATAAACTGAATTTTACGTTGATATTGTATCCCTTGTGACTGTGCAATATTTGAACAAAATCGTGTTACAATGTAGAGTGCCCCCACTCCCCGGCCCGACAAAATTGTACCATGATCAGGGGCTATGAAATACTTCTTAAACTTAAGCAAAGAGTGACTTTATTGCCCATGAGACTGTTTTCATCACTATATGTCATGGTTAATTAACAAAAGACCTTATATATCTCTGGCAATGTTAAAATAATTTTTAATTCATTCTCTGCGTGTATGATGAAAGTAATTTTGGGTAGAATGACCTAAATTCAGAAGTACATCACTTAAGAGACCGAATTTTCACTTCCTGGATTCAGCGGTAAATTAGAAAGATGGAGAAACATATTTTTTCCTTCCTGGACTTCAGTGGTACATTTTAATAAAATGCCGATACCGGTTTTAGTTTTTATATGTTACAATATATTGCACTTTCAAAAGTTAGTATTGTCCACTCTGTTAACATTATTGTTCCCTATTTTAATAACTGCTAAAATTAGTGTACTTTGGACAAGTTCATTTGTGGAGCCCAAAGGAGTGTACATTTCCATCGGACGTCTGCTATAGGAAGCGTGTTGTTTCCCTGGTCCCACCTATACAGATATTACAGTCACAGTACATGGAAGTAGCATAGATGTATGACAACATTCTCTCAACCGTATTTATTGCAAACCCATCCAACGTTACATTTACCTGTCTCTATTCAGCGGAACCAGAATTTTACAGAATGCTGGAATATTGTGATGTATTCCAACTAACCAGAAAACTACACCTTCAATAAAGTCTAATTTTCAAATGTGTATTTGTCCTCTGCATTTAGTCATTGTTATGTTTTTAAGATGTTGGTCATTCTGTTTTATTTATGGGGCCAAGTGCTTGCAGTCTACGAAATCTATTAAGAGAATTTAATCACCTGGATTACTTTTTCATGCTCATGTGATCATTTGTAAACTTCAAATGTTAGTGCAGATTTGTAAACTTCAAAAGTTTTTGCAGATTCTTAAACTGCAAAATTTAGTGCAGATTTGTAAACTTCAAATGTTAGTGCAGATTTGTAAACTTCAAAAGTTAGTGCAGATTCTTAAACTTCAAATGTTAGTGCAGATTTGTAAACTTCAAATGTTAGTGCAAATTTGTAATTTCTTTCGCGTATTACGGTAGCAAATTTAAAGTTTAAGGTTTCATCTTGAAATCTACATCACAATTATTCATTAGGTTACTTTAAATAACTATTAATGTGCAAACGCTGCTTAAATCATACTGATCAAACTTAACAAGTGGGGGGTGCATCGCACATCATGATATCTAGAAATCAAACTCACATGCTACTTTGTTTTGCTGCTAAAATTATAATGAGCGTTTTCTTCGGTATCTCTGTCAATATTTTAATTCAATTATATTGATAATTGATGAATAACTGCATCTATACGTAATACATTTTTTCTTAGTTTTTGTGTATTTGAACCTTGAGGTGATTTCGGGATTTCGTTCACTTATATTCGCATTAATCATTTTTTTTATACAGAGCACATTTACTGAAATATGTTAGAAACTAAAATAAGTTAGAAGCATATAACGTAACAGTTAAAACATATATTGTGCAAAGGCAAAACTGAATTTATTATTACGATATTAAGAATTTTCCAAAATGTTTCGTTGACAATGTTTCAAATTTTGTCTCCAGATATTCATCATAAATAACGTTATGATAGAGAATGGTCTTAAAATGTATTATATATTGATAAAAACATTCACTGATATTTGTTTTCAATCTTAGAGTTTTGGTAGGGATAATTGTTATAAGAATATGAGCGAGAGTTGTTTTACTTTTCTTTTCTTTTTTGTCACTTACCTTAAATACGTTGTCATCAGCCCATAGTTGGTTACGAAAATCGAAATAATCATAGAAGTGTTCGAAGTCATGCCAGGTCAAATCATTGAAATTAAAATTTCTTCCCTTTATTATTGCTCGCACTGGTATCTGAGGCTGGGAAACCGGGTCAGTCCAGTTTGGCACTAATATTATAAAATAAAACTCAGTAAAACATGCAAATTTTGTATTTTTAAAAGATTTTGCGCAAGAAACTCACGCTTGCGCTTAAAACTCAAAATTAAATATACTACTTTGGTTAAGTCTATATTTTTGGAATTTAGAATGCTCGTAAAAGACTTAAATCTGACGGTATCTTAACACTCTCAAGATTCTAACTTTATTGTAATGAAAGCTGAAACAGTTTACATTTTTCCGAGTTCGAGTTTGAGCTTGTAGTTTGTATGTTTTGCTTAATTTTTTAAAATTTTGTTTAAATTCTGAAGACGCGCAGTTATATCAGATACCATTGGCGGAGTGACGTTGGAGACTCGCGAAAATCCAAATTTTCTTCTCTGTTTAATTACAAAAGATATGAAGAATATATGCACACAGCGATGATTCTGCATTTTCAAACAAAAATTGAAACTAGGTCAACTCTGTACTTTGGCTGTAAGGCCGTGGTAGGTTTGGCATTGGTCGTCACATATGCCTGACTTTTGTAGCAATTGACATCTTCAAAACAAGTTAATTATCGGAAAAATAAAGGATTCTAAGTAGGAAGTAAACATGTTAATGATTTTTCATGATAAGATATATGTACTATAGCCAAACTATGATCTTATCTTTTCGTGCCATCAGGACTCTATTCATAATTCAATATACGATTACTTTGGTTTACCTGTAAAATAATAATCCAGAGTAAAGTTGGCGAACAGTATATCCCACGTCATACAAGACTGCCAATGGTCTACGTCGACACCCCGTACTGTGGTCTGTCCCATGTACGCCTTCAGAAGATAAAGGTCCCATTTGCAGCGCACGAGTAAAAATGAAGGAACAAATATCATTTAAAAAACTCAAAGACGATAAGAAAACAATATGTTATGTTCTCACGTAATTGGCATGTAAATTAAGACGTATGTGTTCATATCAAATTACGCCCATTTAGCTGTTAATATTAGATCTATTAAAGTTGTTGTAGCTGTTAAGATATCAATATATTTCAATGATTTGTTCGACACAAAATTGTACGTTTTTTAAAGTTATAACAAAAATTTTAATCGAAAAAGATTTACATGTTGTACGTTCTACAAATATACATGAAAACACTTGCTTGACAGACATGGATTATTAACTATCTCCTTTGCACAATAATGTGGACGCATGGAGGCAATCACACAAGTTGCAATGATAGACTTAAATCTTGTTAATTTGATTGTATTGGATTGTTTGGCTAGTGGAGGATCGGGTGGCGCTGGTCTGCTTCAGCAAACAAAATACTCCACAAAACCGTCTTTATCTGGAAGAGCAAACTATCAAAAACGTCATTGAACTTTGCAGTGGAATAGAAAACTCAGAATGATATTCGTGTTTGAATGTCAAATGTTAATTTAATAAGAATTCAGATGTTTTTTTAATACAATCTTACCAGCCCATTTCGCTTTGCGAACTCCAGAGCTCCACTTGTGCTGTACACGTGAGGGACTCCGTTGCCCGATAAGCCACCAAACAGCAGGCTATTCGTGTCAAGGGAAAGATTCTTTGCATTGCAAGCGCCATCTACATAAATGAAAACAACATGGTCCATGAAGGAAGCCTCAAAACATTTTTATCAATGAGTTTCATTTGTTACAGTCTGATGAATTTTTGTCAGAATAAATAAAATGATGTTCAGAACATGCGGTGATGCGAAGACCGGTTGTGCCAAAGGATGAAACGAGAGAGAGAGAGAGAGAGAGAGAGAGAGAGAGAGAGAGAGAGAGACTAAGAGAGACACACTGAATTTCATTTAACAATACAAACATTTAATCTGCCGGGGACACTTGAACAAGTGAAACGATACAAAGTAACTTGACGACGAAAATATTATCTAAACAAGAACAAGTTTCCAAAGCATCATTCAGACGTGAATTGCTTTCTTCAGTCCAAAACGGTTATGATTGGCTAGAGGAGTCTGACGTTTTATCAATAAAGTACGGCGAAATGTCTGACAACATGAATTAGCCTTGTCGGTAATATAAATAAGCATAAGGAATGCAAGCGTGACCACAACCCTTCGTTCGATTCTCGATTCGACTTTTTCTCACGAGTCTTTTATCGCTTCAGAATCGCAAGAAGACTGAAAACTACACATATGCATTCAAAAGACAGTGACGTACCAACGCATAACTCTTAAATGACCATGTCCTGAATCCAATCGGCGAATTAACCTTTATTTTCACCATTACGGTCACAATAGCATGCTATCATAATCGATCTGACGGAAGTAGACCATTATACCAGTTTCTACCCTGCAGTAAATATGCGTTAGTGTCTAATAGTTGTACCGAACACGGCGCAGAATCTCTGTTATCTTTGAATATTAGGAAAATTTAGTGATGACGTCATCAACCGTTATTTCTACTATCCGAACTTTGACTACATATTTCTTATCTGGAAATTTAAATAAAATTATAAAATGATACAATCTGAAATGATAAGCAAGATAAACATTTTATCTTGTGAAATTACTTTCATCATGTTATTCAGCATATTTACTGCAGGGTAGAAACTGGTAGAATGAGCTACTTCCGTCAGATCGATTTTGATAGCGAGGGATTGTGACCGTAATGGTTAAATGAAAGGTTAATTCCCCAATTGGATTCATGACATGGTCATTTAAGAGTTATGCATTGGTACGTCACTGTCTTTTGAAAGCATATGTGTAGTTTTTCAGTCTTCTTGCGATTCTGAAGCGATTAAAGACTCTTGAGAAAAAGTCGAATCGAGCGAAGATTTGTGGTCACGCTTGCATTCCTTGTGCTTATTTATATTACCGATAAGGGTAATTCGTGTTGTCATAGATTTAGCCGTACTTTATTGATAAAACGTCAGACTCTTGTGCAAACTTGTACATACACACTGCAGCACATAAATAATGTACACGTACAAGAATCGGGGATATTAGTGATAATCCATGCCAGAACATCCGTATCTTTCATATGTTTGCTTGATCCCAAGTAAAACTAACTTTTGTATAACAAACAGATAGTCAATCTACGCATTCTATCTATCAGGTAATAGCATATACAACGATGACGGACATGAACGTAGTAGATATCTCCGAACCTTACTGCCGGGGAGGAGACGGGCTGGCTCAATGGGGGTACGAAATAAATTCCCATCGAAGTAGTTTCTTAAATTAGAGGTCACACTATAAAAATGTTTTAAGAGGAGGGGGCAGAATATCGAGCTATGCAACTGCATCGGTTTTAATAAAGATACCGACAGAAATATGGTCTGAATTTTCAAGTAAATTATTACGGAGTTATGTATCCAGCTATTGATTTGTACTGCTATCCTTGCAGAGTTAAATAGTCCAACTAATAATATTGTGTAAAGTCATGCGTTGTTTCTTTGTTTTAGTATCCTTGAGACGGTAACAACAAAGTCATCCGAAATTTAATCACGAGGTCAGATCCAGACTTTACCTTACAAGGTGAGTTGAATATACTCGAGATACTTCTAAATAATCTAATAGTAACCAGCGTGAAGACGGCATTAAAACTAAAACAGTGCTGGTGTGAAGAAATTTCAATGTCTGCGAGTCTAAAGTACAACTCTCATTCAACTCTTCCTTCAAGGTGCTTGTAATTTGACTTTTTGTAAGTTTACTTTTACGTAATTGTGGTGGAGGTTCGGAATTTGTTGGTTGTAATCTTTAAGAACAAGGACAGACCTACCGACACAACCTATTTGTTGTAGATTATCTGTTTTGCAAACACTTCCTTCAACTTAGTATTCCACTTTCTTCAGAATGTTTGCAAGTATGCAAAGAGTTTAGAACAATATTCCAATCATATACGCCATTAAGTTTGTTTAAAGATAGATGGATGGATGGACGTACGGACGGATAGACAGACAGACAGAGAGGCATACAGGCAAATTGTACAACAATAATATTCTTTGACTGGAACATTAATTTGTAATTCTTGTGAATTCAGACAAGGACATATTTGGACTATATTATTGTGATACATCCAAAGACTGTTAGCACGTCGCCAAAATACAGACTACTATTAAATTAGCATATTCAAGGCAACGGGCACATAAACATATTCAATATTAGAAATTATTTTGTATACCACTTGCATTCAGTTGGAACTTTACACATTTCTATTTGTTATAAAACGTTAGGACTATATGAAACTTAATTCACAATAATGTAAATTCTTTTAAAATTTCGCTTTGTATTCTAGGAAAAATAAATTACTTGTTAAATTTTACAGAACATGTTGGCTTTACATAGAGCCGTAACACCAGGTTTTAATCGTAATTGAATGGAAGACAATAGTTGGCCACTTCAAACAATTATTTTCACACTAAGTCAGACCCTCAGGGATGTAGGTTTTAGCTAAAGATGTTTATTTCTGTCAACAATATTACGTTACAGAATTTACTTAAAATGCAAAGTGAATTAGAAGACGTCAACTCACTAACGACATAGAGTATCTGGTTGTTAGCGTAGTCATAGAAGAGTGCGTTCTGCGAGTTGTTCGACAGCAACCATAAAGATGCACGGTTTCCAGGGCCATCAAAATACTCCTCTGCTGTAATGGTGTAATGCTTGTTTCTGATATTGGCTTCTACACGGGTCTGGAATTGTTTGGGCATCTGGGGTAATGGGGGCATTGGCAAGTTTGCTATAAAATAAAGACAGAATTTTGATAATTATATGCAATTATAGTTGACAATATTTCCAATTAGAATATCACTATCAAAGATAAATACAATATATATTATTTGTAATCGTATAACACATCAAAACTTATGAAATCATTACAATTTGGTGAAAATTATTGTTGTTTGATTGGTTTAATGGTGAGGTCAAGTGATGAGGATAAAACACATTTCATGGAAACAAGTTGGTCTGATATATATATATATATATATATATATATATATATATATATATATATATATATATATAGAGAGAGAGAGAGAGAGAGAGAGAGAGAGAGAGAGAGAGAGAGGATATTTGCTTGAAACGAGTGAATAACGGATATATTTCATCGAGTGGATGCAAAACTCAGTATTTTCACGAGTGGCAAAGCCACGAGTGAAAATACTAGAGTTTTTTTATCCAAGAGATGAAATGTATCCGTTATTCACTCGTTTCAAGCAAATATTCTTTTTATTTTATGCTCACATAAATTTATATAGAAAATAAAAGGGAGTTAAGTATGTTGTGACCAAAAATGTAGTTCTTGTAGTGAAAAAATACTGTTATTTTTTCACTGTTATTTTTTCACTTGTTTTTTTTTTTTCACTGCAGTGAAATATCAATATTATTTTAACTAGAAAATCAAGTAATTCACTGTTGAGCATAAAATAAATATATATATATATATATATATATATATATATATATATATATATATATATATATATATTCTTTATTTTTTCTTTCACATATACAATATGATTTACCAGGTTAAGTGTGCAAGTTCGATTTTCATATAACGAAAAAGTTGTAACTCTTGCACCTTGACTATCTATGTCGAGACGAAATTGAAGAATACAAATTAAGCGTTAGCCATTTGATCCTGAAAGCAAGGAAAGAAGGACCTGAAAGTTGTTGTGCGTTACCTCGCTTTATTTACTTAATTGATTGATGGATGCAGCATCAAGAACTAAAAGTAAACTACAGTAAGGTAGTAAAACTATAAGCAAAAAATTGGGAATAAAAACTTACAAAAATTTTGCGTTTGATTTGGTTTTAGACATTGCGCCCCTGGGTAATTCCACCACGGTGTTCTTGGCTGGGCTTCAACCGTCCTCACCGCCAGTATAACACAAAGGGAAAGTACAACATATATATACTGGTAGTTTGAACTCTGTAAAAAAACAGATATTACAGCAAAATATGAACAGCTAGTTAAAACTAATACAGATTTTATTTATTTCAAGCATTTTTCAAACGTAGAACGTCCAACTGTTGATCAAATTTTGACAGGCTCTATTTTAATGTAACTTTGGTTTTGGGTTAAACGCCATTTTTCAGCACACCATAGGCCATATATGGCAGCCAGTACAACTAGTGAGAGAAGAATCAGGAAAACGACGGGAAGAACCACCGAAGTACGGGAAGATACTGGCAAGCTTTCTCACATACATTGGCCGAATCAGAGATCCCACGCTGACAGAGGTGAGCCGTCAGTGATCGGTAAAGGCGAGCGCTTTAGACCATTCGATCACCCTTGGTCCATGTAATGTAGCACTTCGTTCTATAAACGAAGATACGTAAGCATAACAGGCACGGAACGTAATTTTTGTGAAAAATATATACAGAAATAGGTTTCATAAATTTTCATAAAATAAGGACTAATAATTACATGTTATTATGAGATACACAGGCTAGAATAAAATAGTAGGTCATATCAAGAAATTTGTTTTGATTCATCTCAGTTCAGTATTTTATCTCCTTGAACATGTAACACTTTTGTCTCACAGATATTAAAGAGACGTGTTTTGTATCTTGCGGTAAAGACGTGAGTAGAAACATAAAAGTATATATAACCAAACGTCTCAGAAAAGATAAAGAAGAATAGTAGATTTTGTTAACCAACATTCACAGATGGACCTTATTCTTACAAAATCAAATCAATTTTATAATGAACATTATACTCGGCAGTTACAAGAATACGAATAGTACTGACGGATAATTACAGGTTTTATAAAATAACACTGTAATGCTTGAACCTACATTTAAAAGTTTTGATATCATAAGCAGTTAAAATACTAACGTTAATCAAATATGTCATTCTACAACATTCCCCAAAACTGTCAGGATTAGCAAAGAGACAATAACAAACACAAATTCAAATCTTGTGTTAAAAATTTGTTATTCGCACATATCTATTGTAGTATACAAACAAGAAAAATACAACACCAAAAGCTATGTAATTCTAGCGTAATTGAAATGGTAATAAATAAGTAATGATGCATAGTGTGTGAGCAACCTTGGCACCAATATGACGATACATGCATGGTCATAAAAGCAACTGTCACTAATATGACGACACATGCCTTGAACGCATACACAATTGACACGAGTATGACGACACATGCACTGAACGCATAAACAATTGACACGAGTATGACGACACATGCACTGAACGCATAAACAATTGACACGAGTATGACGACACATGCACTGAACGCATAAACAATTGACACGAGTATGACGACACATGCACTGAATATAAACGCAACGGACACGAATATGACGATATAGGCAATGAAACTATATGCAGTTAACACTATTGAAAAATTGAACGACAGGGTGATAAGCACTCGTCCGATATGAGTATTTGCTTGCGACAACTCAGACAGGATTGTACAGAATGTCTGGGAAAACAATGAAACACAAGAGCTACATTAAAATAATATTAAAATAATGTCAAAAGGGGACTAAGACTGGTATTCTAATAATCATGTTGAAACTTTAAAGGGGCTAAGACTGGTACAATATTCTCATAATCATGTTAAAACTTTAAAGGGACTAAGACTGGTACAATATTCTCATAATCATGTTGAAGCTTTAAGGGGACTAAGACTCGTACAATATTCTCATAATCATGCTGAAGCTTTAAGGGGACTAAGACTGGTACAATATTCTCATAATCATGTTGAAACTTTAAGGGGACTAAGACTGGTGCAATATTCTCATAATCATGTTGAAGCTTTAAGGGGACTAAGACTGGTACAATATTCTCATAATCATGCTGAAACTTTAAAGGGACTAAGACTGCTACAATATTCTCATAATCATGTTGAAGCTTTAAGTGGACTAAGACTGGTACAATATTCTCATAATCATGCTGAAGCTTAATGGGGACTAAGACTGGTACAATATTCTCATAACCATGTTGAAACTTTAAGGGGACTAAGACTGGTGCAATATTCTCATAATTATGTTGAAGCTTTAATGGACTAAGACTGGTACAATATTCTCATAATCATGCTGAAACTTCAAAGGGACTAAGACTGCTACAATATTCTCATAATCATGTTGAAACTTTAAGGGGACTAAGACTGGTACAATATTCTCATAACCATGTTGAAACTTTAAGGGGACTAAGACTGGTGCAATATTCTCATAATTATGTTGAAGCTTTAATGGACTAAGACTGGTACAATATTCTCATAATCATGCTGAAACTTCAAAGGGACTAAGACTGCTACAATATTCTCATAATCATGTTGAAACTTTAAAGGGAGTAAGACTGCTACAATATTCTCATAATCATGTTGAAACTTTAAGGGGACTAAGACTGGTACAATATTCTCATAATCATGCTAAAACTTTAAGGGGACTAAGACTGGTACAATATTCTCATTATCATGTTGAAACTTTAAGGGGACTAAGACTGCTACAATATTCTCATAATCATGTTGAAACTTTAAGGGGACTAAGACTGGTACAATACTCTCATAATCATGTTGAAACTTTAAGGGGACTAAGACTGCTACAATATTCTCATAATCATGCTGAAACTTTAAAGGGATTAAGACTGCTACAATATTCTCATAATCATGCTGAAACTTTAAAGGGACTAAGACTGCTACAATATTCTCATAATCATGCTGAAACTTTAAGGGGACTAAGACTGGTACAATATTCTCATAATCATGCTAAAACTTTAAGGGGAGCAACAATATTCTCATAATCATGTTGAAATTTTAGACATGATTTGACTTTGAATGTGAAAAAGAAATCTGATGAATTTACACGTTTATATGTCTGTGTGTGTTCTCAGGTTAATGAATGGATGTTTTGGTTTTAAAAAATCTCTCTTTGCAGCAGCAATAATGTGGTCATGCTTGGTTTATTGTTTGTCAAGAGATTTGGATAAGTGCATGGAAATTACATTTATAGAATGTATTTATTCTCTGTGTGCTGTAACAGTTGATACAACACGTATTTTAAATTCTTTTTTTTGGATGGTTAGGGAGGGGAGACAACGCCGGAAGATGATATTTTCGGTTCATAAACTTGAAGCATGAGACCTGGTGTGTGGGAGGAGGTGACTTTCTTGAATCAAATTAAAAAGTCTGAAAAGTTGGCACTGAATCTTTTCATGGCTGGATATAATCAAACTGTTTTGCATAATTAAGAGATGAATGTGCCATGGAATAGAACCACAAAATAAACAAAAACGCGGTTACTAAGAATTTCTACATATAGATCATGAACACAGTAAAATGATTTTGATGAGAGAGAGAGAGAGAGAGAGAGAGAGAGAGAGAGAGAGAGAGATAGAGAGAGTACATAAAATATAAATTCACGTGCTTTTTCATGTACAAAATTAGGGACAATATTTAAAGACTATCACTCGTCCTGACATTCGATCCAGTTTTCATCCAGAACGCAAAACGATGGAACAACACTGTCTACGATTAAATTAACTAAAACCCTAACCAATAAAACCCACTTGATTTACAAATAAACATACTATAGCATACCGCGCACCCCAAACAGTCGCAGACCCATTCTTGTTAGAGCAAAAATACAACCAGCACAAACCAAACTACGCATGGATCCTCGGAATCGTGATTGGATAAAAGATGCAAGACATGCTTAAACATGACCAAATTATATCATACATCATACTCTGTGTGCGTGTGCGTGTGTGTGTGTGTGTGTGTGTGTGTGTGTGTCAGAGAGAGAGAGAGAGAGAGAGAGAGAGAGAGAGAGATTTGGATTTTTAACGTAGGTTTTAACAATAATTCAGTCGTATCGCTACGATGTCTGTAATGTGGCAGTTCATAGCGATGTCCAGCATTGAGGCATCATGTAGTATGATGCCTCATCCAGGCACATTATCATGTCACCAGGCAGACCAGTCCTAGCACTAACAGCATAACGCTGAAAGCGAGGCAGCTGTTAGTACCTATTTTATAAGTCTTTGGTATGATTCGGCCTGGGTTCAAACTCACGACCTCCCGCATCCTTGGTGGACGCTTTAACCACTTTTCCACTATTTTCAGGTGACGGAACTGCTATGAATACTCAAATGACTGCGTTTCTCGATCCCACCACTACAACGCCTGTATATCGAACAGCTCGTCAACAACAAGCGGGACACTAACAACTGGTTAAATACGCAGGCATCTCCTACTACCACGACGAAGACATCGCAGATATAACGATATCGATTCTTATTGACTGCCCCATCGTTTTCTACGTAAGCAGTCGCACACTGTTAACGTCCTGCTGTCGACAAGCCTCCTACATAATATCCTACCAGCCACAAGTGGCACCAACAAGACGACAAAGATACTGGAGCGTCCGAACTACTAATCACAGAAAAGACACGCATTCAATTTCAGACCATGTCATGTTACACTGTTGCACACATGTATAAACTACGCTGTTATGACAGTTAAGACGCTTCCTCGGGAAAATTCAAGCAGCATTTACACGATCAACAGTTAAGAGGTCACTCCTTCAATATGGTCATTCTGAGATAGAGTTTTCCCAATATACACTGGTCTATACATGCTAAATTTGTTGTTTTTTTCTGCACACGACGAAACCATAGTACACTATTACGGATGATGTGCTGGTACCCAAGAGTTTCCAAACCACGCTCTAACAAAGACTTCTGGACAAACATGTTAAAACAGGTCAAAAATGCAAGCTCTCCCTGCTTACCACGACGAAGGATATGATACAAGAGTGCGCATCCAATAAACCTGCCCAGGATTCTAGGTCCGTTACATCAGACCATCCTAGCTGACACTGTACCATCACACCTACTATACGCTAACATACATTGCTATGGTGACCAAAAAGGCCTACATTAAAAAAAATGTTCTGAATCAAAACTTACAATATCACATTTCACTCTTACAACTAACTCCAAAGGCACTCTATGCGAGTAGTTCAATTTAAAAATTCAGAGCGCTATTAAGGACTGCTTCTCTAAAAGAAAACAAAACAATTATATGGAATAACTTGCATAGATGTGAAGGTTGACTGCTGTTCGACTACTTGGTGGAACGCAAAATTTTGGGTCGATAGTACTGTACTGATTTGAGGGCACTAAACATCAGAAAGCAATTTCCTACATCTGAAGTCGGATTCAATAATATATTGGCACCGTTATGTCTGTCGTTCTAGCTACTGATCGCGCGACAAGTATCTTCGTTAGAGGCATTATTACAAATTCTGCAGATAGCTTCGCACACTCAACTTTTGTGACTTTTAAAAGCACAACCTACAAGCTCATAGAAAGCCTCACATTCCACCCCGATTCGGATTGCTTCCTGCAGGCTGCAAGGGTATTGCACCAGGGGATTCGCAACCCATCCTCGTGCATCACTCTCTGTACGGAACCCTGGTCTTTTCCACCAGACTACCACGATGACAACCCAAATTTTCCGCCAAATATCACGAGAGCAACAGCCCATGCGACCGAAGTGTACATTCAGAAATGCTAAAGTCACACTTATCCAGACGGAAACACTAACTTAAAAATTTCACCAGGCCTAGTGTTAGCTAGGACCTAAACATGTCATCTTCTGACGCTTTTACAAGCAACAGAGAATTCAGCTTTACCACGAGTTTCCATGGTGTCGCTGTAACCACTGGTGAATTGGCTATTAACGGTTATCAACACTGGCTTTTGTCGACTAAGTGACTCACTCATACCACTGCTTGATGATCATATACGTAATAGCAGAGTGAGCTCAGTCGCATGTGACTAAACAGTGCAAGTACAATAACTGATCTTCATCCACATAATTTACAGGCATGGGGTTTCTGTTTCACTTTTCCTCCCCTCTCCTATTTGTAAAGAACCCGAATCATTACAATTGCAGCACTGGATTTCTGATATCCTCATTTCGTGATTTTCTCCTTCTTCATATTCTTCATCTAATTTCCTGTTTTTTTCTTTCCAAATAATAGCTCTACAGTCGCTTTGAGTTCCTCGATTACAGTTTTGAGATCGGTATTCTCTTCTCCATTTCCGGGTTTAGAACCTTTTATGACTTTTACACGCACATTTTACAAGCTTACAGAAAGCGTCCCATTCGATCCCGATTTGAATTGCTTTCGGCAAACTGCTAGGGTATTGCACCAGATCTCAAGTGTCAAGTATTCATCTTTACGGCTCCCAAGAATGGGTCTTTTGTAAGTCGATCGCGAATATCAACTGAGCGACTAGAGTACACCAACGAAACAAATCATTGTATGGTTTACCCTAATTCAGGTAGCATTCGCCCTTTTTCTGAAACGGCTTCGACGCTGCTCCTTGTAGTTTTCGTCTACTTAACAAGGCGAGATGCGTGTGTGTGTGTGTGTGTGTGTGTGTGTGCGCACGCGCGTGTGTGTGCGTATTTACATCGCATAGCGCCTAGCGAGGCAGCTGTAAGTACCATTTATTTAAGTCTTTGGTATGACTCGGCCGGAGTTCTAGCCAGCGACCTCTCGCATCCGAGGCGAATCACAAGGCCACCGGAGAGGTCTCCGTACGAAACGAGGAATCTCGTAACTTCCCAAACTTGTCCATCCTTAAGCATGGATCATATTACGAAATGGTTGTGAACCATCATTTGTATGTGCTTCACTAAAAATTGTTCATTTCGAGCTGGAAAATAATCTCGCTCTCTTTTCCCAATGGCAAATCGCTTGGTCGATTGCAAGCTTGATTTAGTGTCTCTCACTTTTCTTTGTTCGCTGAAGCTCTTGAATAAACCTGCTCTTAAATAATGGTACACGCCTGTGTTTTAATGTTTCAAATTTATCTGTGATGAGGGTGTCTTTGATTTTTACGAGGTTATCGGTCCGAGTACTAATCACCCTCCTCTATGAGGTGTTTCGATCATAACTATCATACTTCTTGCCGTCCTGTAATAGTCACGAATTTCAAGTCGTGGACTTAGCA
This sequence comes from Unio pictorum, assembly GCA_030141615.1. Taxonomy (NCBI): domain Eukaryota; kingdom Metazoa; phylum Mollusca; class Bivalvia; order Unionida; family Unionidae; genus Unio; species Unio pictorum. Next base: position 5,766,526 of record JARLTB010000184.1, on the reverse strand, counting down.
CCTACTGCACGTACACTTTCGTCAGCACTGTCGCTTTGATATGGTATAGAAATCATACTGATCTGAACATAATTAACAATGTCGTTAAGCATACTGCACTCCCACTAGTGGGTAGCCATTATAATAGAAACTTTAGTTCTTTCTGTTTTTGCGATAAAAAATGATTATTACTGTTGAAGCAATGTTATCGGTTAACGATTGCTAGTCAAGAGGATATCCACAGATACAAAGACTTTGTCAGATATCCACAGATACAAAGACTTTGTCAGGTATCCACAGATACAAAGATTTTGTCAGATATCCAGAGATGCAAAGACTTTGTTAGGTATCCACAGATACAAACATTTTGTGGAATATCCACAGATACAAAGACTTTGTCAGATACCCACAGATACAAAGACTTTGTCAGATATCCACAGATACAAAGACTTTGTCAGATCTCTGCAGATTTGGAAATGTAATAAAAACAATTTAATGTTTGCAGCTTTAGTAAAAACAGAGCCTATGTGGGGGGGGGGGGTAAGCTAGAAAAGCATCGCATAGTTCTTCTCTTGATAGTCAAACACAATAAAATATATGTTTTTAAAAAAAACTCTTTACGGGATCATTTTAGCCATTTTAATTCACGCGTGTGCGATAATGGGTCTTCAATCAAAAATTTTCTGCCTGAAAATGTAACTGACCTAAAGTCTCGTCCAGAAGAGAAAAAAACTTGTTACTTACTGACCCTATTTTCGACAGCAGATTTGCCATTAGTTTTTAAAATAATACTCCATTCCATATTCAAGTTATTCTAAAGTGAATAGTATCAACTATTGCCACATTGAAATACTTGATTTGCCAAAATGTAAAACAAATTCAAGGTACGCAGTTTACTGCTTTTCTTTATATATTTATTTTAAACTCTTTGATTATGATATAATAACAAAACATCATGCAAATAGATTTTATGTTCACGTTGTTGTGTTAATATTGCTGATTTGTTTGTGTGCTTTAACCATTTTCTCTTCCTTTCCACACCTTTCGTCGTTGCCATGCTTTTCTCTCTCTCTCTCTCTCTCTCTCTCTCTCTCTCTCTCTCTCTCTCTCTCTCTCACACACACACACACAAACACACATAGTTACACATACATACATACATACATACATACAAAGATACATACATACATACATACATGTATACACACACACACACACACACACACATATATATATATATATATATATATATATATATATATATATATATATATATATATATATATCACGCTGAATAAGTTGGTTTGGTTATCTTGGTGAATGGAACGATGGACGAATGCATTGCACTGTGAATGCGAGTCTAGTTATCTGAATGTTCGATATATTTCTCAGTATATAACGTGATTGGGTGTATTATAAAGACTGTATACCGTGCTTTTGTGATAAGGTTATCGCTGTTCCCACCGTATCATGTATCCGCTTTGATTCGCTTGATACCAGTACGAGCAGACACATGTATGTATGTATGTATGTATGTATGTATGTATGTATGTATGTATGTATGTATGTATGTATGTATGTATGTATGTATGTATGTATGTATGTATGTATGTGAAGTAGTAAGGGAACGTGACCATTTTGAATAAAAACTTGAATCCAGATTAGTTACATTTTTTGAGATATTTACATGCTTCTAAATGCATTAGACTAAATAAAAAAAGATTATATATATATATATATATATATATATATATATATATATAAAAGCACTACGTTATAACGAATGCCAAGTTTGTCAGTGTTATCTGCATACTACCGTTGTAATGCTTAGTCCTACCATAATTTTGATGCATATTCCGACTTTGAGGTCATGAAAAATATTGTCCATATACTGTACTGTGACTTAGCTATATTTTAACAAGAAAGGTACTGATTTAGGATGTTATGCTGTCCTTTTCTCAACAGATCATCCGAGGACATCATGGCAATTTGCAATTAGAAACATATGCAAGGTAGAAAAAAAACATTTCCGTCTCGTCGCCAATGTTTTCTTTTTTTAATTCAGTCAAAATCATATAAACTATGTTTTCAAAAAAACATATTCGATGTCATACAAATTTAAACGAAATTAAGCCGTTTCAATTCAGTGCCATCCCTTTCAGTGCCTCATGTATTCTTAATCGTTTGATATGTTTAATATATGTCAAGTGTGGGTGTGTTTGCCTTGTAAACCCTTTAACTGAAGAGATGAGACAATGAGATTACAAGTCGACCATGCAACTGAGAGAGAGAGAGAGAGAGAGAGAGAGAGTGTGTGTGTGTGTGTGTGTGTTCTTATTTTTTTTCCATTCATCCATATTTTAATAAAGAAGAGAAAAAAAAACTTTAAGATTTTAATGTGTAATAAAAGGTGCACAAACTTGTTCCTATCGTCCGAGACTGTTTTTAAAATCATTTCGGCACACCTAGCATGCATGCTATCTGCTGAGAATTTGGTCAAAGCTATCTAATTATACGATCACAGAAAAGTATTTTCTAATTCTTGTTCTTACTGAGAAGATTTTTTCTTCTCCGAAATAAAATGAAAAGCGATAATATGGTCCCTATTAACAAACTTGAGGTAGGAAGGTGTAATTTTATATAAGTTACTGATTAAGATTAAAACCACAATGACAATGCATCTGCCTTCGAAAAGGTACCCTATGGTTAATTTTAGATTGCACCGCCTCTCATTACATATGAAACATCCAGCTGTGATTTATTCTTGTGATACAAAATGTACCAAGAGTTTGACTAGAAACACTGTAAAGTAAAAATTAAAAGAAAAATTTAAACTCTTAAACTCTGCATTGTGAAAAAATGTTTAAAAATCTGATTTGTCAGTTTCTGCCGGTCCATTCAAAACACGCCCCTAAAATCACGTGAGATTTAGAAAACTCCGAGTCTAACTCAGCATTCTGACTCCGACTTTTATGTTAACGTAAGTTATTTACAAGGCACATCACTTCCATAGAAGCCAAATTGCAATATTCAGAGTATAAAAAAAAATGACAAAATACAAACCATTTTGAATGAAGAAAATCTAGACTGTTGAGTGTCCGCAGCTTCTACTCGTATCTCTCAGCTCTCCATTTGGACTGTGAACGATAGATATCATTTCGTGTCAACTATCAGTTTATTATCTACCCCATGTACATGATCTAAACCACGCACCCTGTACCACCGTACATCAAACCACCTTCCTACGTATACCCAACATTGTTAACTATCACCCTCGTGTACATTTATGCACATTTCATCTTGGAATTTGTACGTAATCTTTGAAGATTTTAAAGAGTAATTTAACTATACATAAGACCGAATTCGAGACATCAATTTTCCCTTGTATGTATGTATATCGATGGATGGATTCATCGATAAATGTGTGGATTTATACATGTATGAATGTACTTTCAACAACAAAAAATAATGTTACACGTAAATGCCAATTTTATTCGGTTATCGTATATGTTGATTATTTGGACTGATTGATTAGGTTGGTGTGAAAAGTATCTCATTGCCAACTTACTTTTCAATTATCCTGCATTATTTTGTAAGGAGAAAAGTTAACTGTACTTCCTGGCCTTAATATACTTCCTCACATGTCCTACATTCACGGTTTTCGATGAGATGCTCTTCAGAACTAATTGTTAAGATGTTATAACATTCAGAGAAGGGTTAAATTATATTTCTTCAATCGAAAAATACAGGGGTTGGGGTAGTAACCGGAAATAATACAGCCAAACACTTTTCGTTATTTTCGGTTTGTATCGACTTTTTCTGTGGTTGTAGCTATTCGGTCGTGTCTCTATCTATCCGACATTAATAAGATGTATGCTGAATAGTTATTGCCACTATGTTATGAATGGGAATATTACTGGTTGTGAAAAAGCGGTCCACTCAGTTTAGTGTAAATTTCGGCAATGGTATACATGTAACTCTAATTTGGCCGACGTGTGATTTTATCAAGATAGCAATGCTGCTTTTAACGAAAATCTAGGCCATTGAAGTGCGAGACATTTGTGTAACGTCTGTAATTAATGTTGTTGCTACCATCACAACGTAAAACCCGTAAATAAAAAAATGAATAATTTATTGATTTTTCCCTTTGATTAGTTGTATGCAACAACAACAGACTGATACAAACAAATAAGCAACAAATACTGTCAATTTTATCACAAATAAAGCGTCTGTTTGTTTTGAACAACGTCTGAAATCCTAAATTGCACTCTAATTATAGTTTTTTTCTGTGATCGTATACTACTAATTTTTAGATAGGATGTAAGGATATATTCTTTTTATATCAAAATAAAATCACCGAGACCGAACTCGTAGTAAACATTTTAACAAAATTTCAGTCTATTCATGTATGTTTTTTTCTAGGTAAAGTTACAAACATAATTATATGAAAATGATGTGTTTTTCATCCTATGAAGCCTGGCCTTATTCTTAATTTATCATCTATACACGCGTGTAACGACTTCTGTTGCAGCGCCCATCTCTTCTGCATATTCACCTGCATCGTTGATATAAACGCATTGTGCATATAAGAATGCATAACATGAATATCGATTCAAAATTTAACTCATTATATAAAGATCAGATGTAATTAAACAGAATTACATTCGGAATCTCGGACACAATATCTTTGTATTGTATAACGTCTTAACCTCATTCTGCGCGTGATCGTGTGTTATCAAATGCGAGTAATTTGGCTATATAAGCTATATATTTATTAACCCTTTTATTAACTCTTTCCCTTAGCAGGCATTTGATCCAAAACAAAATTGTCGATATAAATAGCCAAAAAACGAAAACTACATTTATCAGTCTTTGATAATTAAAAAATAGGTTACGCTGTAAAATGCACAACGAATTTAAAAAAGAAAAATGTTGCATCACCATTATATCGGCGAGTGTCACAACTAATTTGATGTTTGCTTGTTCATCGTAACATATTATCCACAACATAAAATTGTGGACCTATACCAGATATAATCCATGTTTATGCTTTTTTTAAACAGTGCCAATACTTGATGATGTATTATGAATACACTGATATAATATTTGTAAATTGTGTAGGAATCAATGTTACTGATTTTCAGAACGTAAATGTTTTATGAGTCATGGTAAATGAACATGACGAAAACTTCTTTATCCTGGTAACGAATTTTTTAGAATCGTTATATCAATATGCTTACATGGGATTTGGATTTAATTCGTTTTTGTCATGATCCTGACCCTATGTGTATACAGTCCACATCATAAATTTTTAAAAAAAAATTGATTTGGTGATATGGAATGGGGTAGCTGACAAAAAGGGATTATAACGATAGTTGTCTTGAAGTAAAGATGAATATTTAGGCTGAATATGTATATATGAAACATGGAACTGAGGTAACCTCTTGAAAACTTCTGTCACTGATTTTGCTGGCAGACGTATTTTTCCCCTCTAAAACTGTATGCATAACTCTGTCTCAGAAGTAATAACAATATAATGTTGGTTATTTTTGGATTTTACAAATGCAGCTGTTTGCTATTTGCTGTTGCCGATAGGAACACCTCAGAGACTTGCTTCTATTGACAATGACGACTGACGTCATGTCATTGATTTCAACCCCCTTTGAAAGCTTTTGTTCGATTAGAAAAACAGCTTTAACGAAATATCGCCAAGCCGATTTCATGTAATCGGACGCTAAATATACGATAGCTATACATTTTTTTAAAAAAGTCGATCACATCATGCATACACATATAAACAAAGATGGTGCAGAGAGGACTGATTTAATCAAGATCTGCAATACTTGACTCCCTTCTTCGAGAATTTCGAAATCAGCCCAGTTTTGATACTTTGTAGTTAGTGATCTGCTCCTACAGTAGAAAAGGTTTAACGAATTCGTCGAATTCTTATACAGTAGAATAGCTTATACGAATTCATCGAATTCTTATACAGTAGAATAGCTTATACGAATTCGTCGAATTCTTATACAGTAGAATAGATTATACGAATTCGTCGAATTCTTATACAGTAGAATAGCTTATACGAATTCGTCGAATTCTTATACCGTAGAATAGCTTATACGAATTCGTCGAATTCTTATACAGTAGAATAGCTTATACGAATTCGTCGAATTCTTATACAGTAGAATAGCTTATACGAATTCGTCGAATTCTTTGAACAAAATTGGAGATATAAAAACGTTTTTACACAGTTTTTATTAACCTTATGTACAACTTTGACTCCTAGATAGATAACTTTGATTTCAATATCTTTCTTTACTAAGTTCTACTTAAAAATCTATTCCAACAGTTAAAACAAAGTCTCTGTCTTATGAAATTAATTCTAGCAGACCCTAGCAGTCGTATATCTTGTATAAGTCATCCAAATAGTATGCTGCTTCGATTGCAAAAGTAATCACTTTGGTTGGAAAGGTTGAAATCCTCAAGAATCATTCCTCCCACATGTTTGGCGTGGAAGTCGCAAGTTACTTGACATTGTCATCACACTGAACACAAATTTGAGTACACAATTTTCTAACGTTTGCTCAAATTGAATGCTAATTGGATTTAAGTTGATGGTAGTGTGGATTGGATTGTTTGAACTATTTTTAAGCAGGTGACATGTATTTACTGTTTATTAATGGTGACAAAACTGAACATGTAATCCACATAAAGAAAATAGCTATGATGGTGTTGCATGTCGCTTTGTTTCTGTCTTCTCCTTGGAGTGATGTGATTGTTTCAAGAAGGTAGATTAATCGTGTTCCATTTGATTATATTCTCTCGCTCACTATATATAAAACTTTCGACGATATTTTCCTTCATGTCCATCAGACATGTCATGAACTGGTTCCAGCCTCTCCGCTTACTTAATAAAGCAATGTTTTCCTTCACGTTCGCATGCAACATAGAGGTTATCTCTTTCTATTTTATTTTTCTTTAAAATATTGTTTTTAATTTTAGAAAATTCGGTTTTTGAAGATTTTGTTTACAAATTTGTTTTTTACGCTTCCTGTTTACTTTTATTTTTGATTCGTATCTTTACTGTATAAAATTCTTAGTTTAATTTGATTTGAATATTTTCCTTTTTATTTCATATTTAAATTTAAAATTTAAAATATTTGTAAAATGTGTTTTAGAATTTTTTTAAATATTTATTTTATATTTATGATTACTTTTTTTAAAGTATTTTTTTAAATGTTGCTTTTTTATTATTTGCCTCATTTTGAAGGAAAGAAACATTGTTGCAATGAAACCTTTTGAAAAAATGCACAATATTAATTTATGATACATATTTTTCTACAAAGTTTAATATTTATTTAAAAGTCGTTTCCACTCATACCTTTTAATTGGACTTTAAGCATAACAGCTAATTTCAACTTTGCAATTTGTGATTCATTTTTGTCTCGACCAATACATAAAATGTTTATTTTAATTTCAGTCTGTTTTAAATTTCGTGTCAGTTTCGTATATTTAGTATTACCTAAGTCTAAGCCAAAGTAAATTTTGTTTAGTTTTGTAATTTTATTTCTTACGTTATTGTTTGTTTCTTTTTATTGTTTTGTTTATGTATGTTTTTTTAGTTTTAGCTGAATTCAGTTTTGTAGTTTTAGTACAACTTTAATCCGGCATCCATGCTGGATATTTGGGCACCACCATATTTTTTAAAGAAAAGATAATCTCTTCAGTTGTACTGGTGAAGGAAAAACATGAGATGTGTGTGTGTGTGTGTGTGTGTGTGTGTGTGTGTGTGTTGCAGCTGACTGCAGTGCGTCTACCTGTAGAGAAATTGTACTTTGCAGTTACCTTGTTAACAGAAAAACCGTGGTAAACCTTCAAGACGGCCTAATTCCTCGAGGCTATGAACGCGAAAAAAATAATAAAAAATAATAAAAGTGGAACAACAGCTGAGTCAAAACCGTTATACTCGCAAAATACAAGCGGATGCATCACTTTGTAGATACTAATTTATTGTTGGCTTGTCAGGCGGAAGTGCCGTTGTGACTATATTAATAGTAACTGGTATGGCTTGCAGTACTGGTAAAATTTAATTATCTATTAATTAATTATTAATAATTATCTATTCGGAAATTCTGTGGCGGCACAAGGCAGTCTCAGCACGATTATTAAATTCCACAAAGTAGCTTTCGAAGATAAAACGATTACCATAGCCGTGTTTGAGAATGTGCTAGGCGAAATAACTTACTAATGACTCCATACACAGATACAAAGCAGAGGTACTATACGGAGACAGAGACAATATAGGGACGTGATTTGCAATCAATAAAATACCCGAATTTTTACTTTAATTTCAAATTTTATTCCTGCAACTTTGTAATTAATATTAAAAAATTAAACAATAAATCATTCTGAGTGATGACAAGTATTCTAATTATCGTGACGTTATGAAATTCTTATTATGTAATATCAACCATCGGCTTGAGAGCAGTTCAAAATAGACATTATTTACGTCGGATAATTTCTAACATGTGATGGAAAATGTCAAAACTTCAAAAAGTTCATGTGTCTTTCAAAATCGATCACATTTATTTGGGCATTATGGATTATATATAAATATATATATATATATATATATATATATATATATATATATATATATATATATATATATATATATATATATATATATATATATTGCCACCTCCCTATTATCACAATCCTAGCATTTGTCGTTTCACATATAAGATTAATCTGTAATATGGTTTAGAATTACTTTGAGTTAGTCTTGGAAATAGGTTAACTTGTTGGTCACTACCTGTCACAGTCAGAATAGCATTGGAGATCAAATGCGTAACTTGTGCTTCAAATGAGCAGCCGACTTGTCTTACGTATTTACATGTGTCTGCTACAGAGGTAAATATCTAAAAATCTAGATGGTTGAGGAGTGATGAAAAGTATGCTAATTTGTTACAGTACTTGTGAACTGAATTCATACATAAGGCACATACTGATCCTTTTGGCTGTCTTGTCACAGGAAAATATTCAAAATAGGTCTTTCCTGAATAAAATGAATGTAAAAAAGGAGGGGTGGTGGCAGTGTTGGTTCAGTATAAATGCCACTAGTTGAAAAAGGAATGCACTTTAATACCTCAGACAGAATCTTACAAGCAACCTTTCAACAAAAATCATTAGTTATATTTTTTTGTATCTTTAGTGTAATATTATTACCATTTTTCTGCAATAGGTCTTTGTCGGACCAAAATTTGCCCAAAAAAATGTCGAGTGAGACCTGAACGCAGATTCATACCATTCGGATTACCTCTGATGTTTATGAATCATGGATTGCCATAGACGATGCAAATGCATTTAACAAGCCGTTTTCATTTCCAACTTCTCACTCAATCCTAGGGATCCCCGAGTGGTCTAAAGGGCTTTCAGTTACGGGCACTGCCACCTCACCCATTAGTCTATCCACAACAGTACTGCAGGGCAGTGTCCAATGTGGCAGAAGGAGAGGTAGACAGAGACAAAAGTGGACTGACAACATCACAGAATGGCTAGGAAAAATTTTGCGGAGACACAGGCATTGACATATGATCAAAAAAAGTGGAGGGTACTGGTCAGATGTTCAGCAGCACAGTGCCTCAACGAGTACACTAGGTCAATAGACTGATGATAATGATGATGATGATGTCACTTCACCTCGGTCTGAGTGAGTTTGAGTCTCAGATTCGACAAGTGTGGGTATGTGAGAAAGCTTGGTAGTAGCTTTTCGTGGATCGGTGTCAAGGTACCACATCACAAATAAAGAAGTGCTTAACACCATCAGGCACAACGTAGGTCATTATGGAGACCTGCTCGCCACTGTCAAAAAGAGAAAGCTAAAATGGTATGGTCATGGTCATGTCACTAGAGCCAACAGTCTATCCACAACAGTACTGCACGGTAGTGTCCAAGGTGGTAGAAGGAGAGGTAGACAGACAAAAGTGGACTGACAACATCACAGAATGGACCAGAAAAAGTTTTGCGGAGACACAGGCATTGGCCCATGATCGAGACAAGTGGAAGGTACTGGTCAGATGTTCAGCAGCACAGTGTCTCAACGACCACGCTAGGTCAAGAGACTGATGATGATGATGACCAAAGAAAATGTTCGAGCTTTGGCGGGCCATTTTAAATCAGCCCATGGGTTACAGGATGGACAGCACTGGTGTAAGGAAAGACTGGATTGCTGCTTAAAGGTTATTTTGATCCTTGGATCATTTAAACCATAGAACGGCGTCTACGCGCATTAATACACACGAGCACGCATCTTCCATCTGCTACCCCATACTGATATCCTATCCAAGACAGTATGATTATATCAGGCGGTCACGATTGACTCATGTCACAATAATTGCTTCCGGTTGCTAGGAATGAAGTCCCAGTCTAATTTTAGGGCATTTTTCCTCTAATCATTTTGGTGGTGGTACAAAAGTTACATTTTGACATTCTTGGTATTGATGTTAAGGTAATTTATATATTCTTTAGAATATGAGCATTATAATGTGGTTGTTGCTTTATATTTTGGTGACACTACATAGTGAGTAATGAGGCACTGATGGAGATTTAGAAATGATATGGAGTGGTCGGAAATCATAAGTATCACTACGATTATTAGCTTGGTTCCTGGCACTACACACCAATCATCCGTAATTATATACAGTATATAATATACCAGTCTTTCCGATTACCTCTGAGTCTAGACGAAGATATTCCGAATGAACTCACCATCTAGTCTGGTTCCCTAACATCTCACAACTCCGTTACTCTTCGTAACGAAGTGGAGAGATATCAGGGAACCAGGCTACTCACATCTCTCCCTCTGGTTCAATGTCACTTTAACGAACCAGATATTATTTGCAAACCAGACTACAAATTGTGAAGGTCAAAAACATCCGTTTCTCATTCGACGAAACAAGAAAGGTTTGCGGTTATTATCGAAGTTTATCTTTGATCACTGTGTTTACCTAAAAATAAAAAACACAGAAAATTTATGAGAGAAAATGTTACAAGTGCAATATTTATAATATAATGCAGATATTATCCAGACTACCAAATTTTATTCATTAATCACATGTTTTAGTCGATCATGTTCCCTAACCCACCTATGCAGTAAGTAGTGATAATCAGAACAGGCCAATTTAAAAATTTCATGTCAGGTTAATAAATATCGTATGATTTTAGAAGGCCAAAACATCATAAATAAGAAGTCAGCAAATAAAATATACACCTTTTCTTGGTTTTTGCTCACAGCAAGTGCAAACAATGTTTTATTGCCTGCAACAACAAAAAAATTCATCCAAAATTAAGCATTATTTGTACAGTGTATATATTAAAGACAAATCAAATAAATGAATATTTCTGGGGGGTAAATTAATGAAGCAATCACTAGAGAATATAACTAGACTCTTCTTGAGGCATACTTTACAAATGTATGTGGTATATAACAGGAAAGTTTGGGAAAATGTGCCTCGGCCAATCCAGAATTTGCATCTTTAATTAATCAGAATTTACAAATACGTGTGTATGTCCAATCCAAAAGCTAAATTATGTGTAAAGCTTGTTTTTACTCATGTTTTACTCATCTGAAAGAGAAAAATGAAAGGGATTGGTAACATCTTCCTCATTAATTTTCAAAAGAAATTTATAGGGATAATATAACAACATACATGTATTTATTCCATTTAAATGCCTACCCATATTAGAATTCATCTAAAATTATTGCTTTTTATGACTGAAAGTTTATCTAAAAAAAAATTTCTCTAATTTTCCTGTGAAAAGTTAGCTACGATACTGTATATATATTTTTTTCTTATTTATTTATTCATTTTTTTTGGGAAGTTGCTTTTTTATGCATTTTTGGATTGTGCTGGCATTTTTTTAATTACATTATTAACTTTTTTTTAAACGATAAAATCACAGACAAATCAAGATGTTTATGCAATGGGTATGGATGCTACAACAGCCTAAGCTGTGAGTAACCTTGAAAACTTCAAAAGTTTCTTTTAAATTATCACAGGGTGTGGGAGATCTCCTACTTCAAACAGAAGGCAATTACATTTTATATGTGAAGATAAAATTATAAATTTGTATTAACGTTCTTTTTTAATATTAAATAATAGGAATATAAAGCAGTCTTCAATAATATTACGTAGATAAAGTTAATTATTATATACCTTGTGCATCCATCACTACCCAAAATACATTTTTGGGAACGGCCATCTCAGTCCGCCACCAACGTCCGTCATTATATAACTGACGTTATTATACTTTAGGACTATCGAGCGTTTCTACTTTTCCACATCCTGACAAGGAACACACTGTCAAAGTATGTTTCAGCTGAAGTTAAATTTACGTTTCATGAACATGAAGTTTAAAGACATCATATTTATATAATGGTTTATATAAATATTGTGCAATGACAGTCACCAGATAAAGAAAACCAAACCCCAGAACAAGACAAAACAATCAAACAAAGAAACAAAATTAAATATACGTGATTTGTGACATACTGCACTATGGGTAATATTTACAACATTAAGTACGCTACGGGGAATATTTATAAGATTAAGTGCGCTATGGGTAATATGTATAACATTAAGTGCGTTATGAGTAATATTTGTAAGATTAAGTGCGCTTTGGGTAATATTTATAACATTAAGTGCTCTATGGGTAATATTTATAACATTCAGTGCGCTATGGGTAATATTTATAACATTAAGTGTGCTATGGGTAATATTTATAAGTGCGCTTTGGGTATTATTATAACATTAAGTGCGCTATGGGTAATATTTATAATTTTAAGTTCGCTATAGGTAAAATGTATAACATTAAGTGCGCTATGGGTAATATTTATAACATTCAGTGCGCTATGGGTAATATTTATAACATTAAGTGCGCTATGGGTAGTATTTATAACATTAAGTGCGCTATGGGTACTATTTATAACATTAAGTGCGCTATGGGTAATATTTATAATTTTAAGTGCGCTATAGGCAAAATGTATAACATTAAGTGTGCTATGGGTAATATTTATAATATTAAGTGCGCTATGGGTAATATTTATAACATTAAGTGCGCTATAGGTAATATGTATAACATTAAGTGCACTATGAGTAATATTTATAACAATAAGTGCGCTTCTGGGTAAGATTTATAACATTAACTGCGCTATGGGTAATATTTATACATTAAGTGCGCTATGGGTAATATTTATAACATTAAGTGCGCTATGGGTAGTATTTATAACATTAAGTGCGCTATGGGTACTATTTATAACATTAAGTGCGCTATGGGTAATATTTATAATATTAAGTGCGCTTTGGGTAATATTTATAACATTAAGTGCGCTATGGATAATATTTATAATATTAAGTGCGCTTTGGGTAATATTTATAATATTAAGTGCGCTTTGGGTAATATTCATAACATTAAGTGCGCTTTGGGTAATTATTTATAATATTAAGTGCGATATAGGTAATATGTATAACATTAAATGCGGTATGGGTAATATTTATAAAATTAAGTGCGCTATGGGTAATATTTATAACATTAAGTGCGCTATGTGTAATATTTATAATATAAAGTGCGCTATATGTCATATTTATAACATTAAGTGCGCTTTGGGTAATATTTATAATTTTAAGTGCGCTTTGGGTAATGTTTATAATATTATGCGCGCTTTGGGTAATATTGATAAGATTAAGTGCGATATAAGTAATATTTATAACATTAAGTGCGCTTTGGGTAATATTTATAAGATTAAGTGCTCTATGGGTAATATTTATAATATTAAATGCGATATAGGTAATATTTAAAACATTATGTGCGCTATGGGTAATATTTATAATATTAAGTGCGTTATGGGTAATATTTATAATATTAAGTGCGCTTTGGGTAATATTTATAATATTAAGTGCGCTATGGGTAATATTTATAATTTTAAGTGCGCTTTGGGTAATTATTTATAATATTAAGTGCGATATAGGTAATATGTATAACATTAAGTGCGCTATGGGTAATATTTATAATATGAAGTGCGTTATGGGTAATATTTATAACATTAAGTGCGCTATGCGTAATATTTATAATATTAAGTGCGCTATGGGTAATATTTATAAGATTAAGTGCGCTATGGGTAATAATTATATTATTAAGTCCACTTTGGGTAATATTTGTAATATTAGGTGCGCTTTGGGTAATATTTATAATATTAAGTGCGCTACGGGTAATATTTATAACATTAAGTGCGCTACGGGTAATATTTATAACATTAAGTGCGCTATGGGTATTATTTATAACATTAAGTGCGCTATGGGTAATATGTATAACATTAAGTGCGTTATGGGTAATATTTATAAGATTAAGTGCGCTATGGGTAATATTTATAATATTCAGTGCGCTATGGGTAATATTTATAATATTAAGTGCGCTATGGGTAATATGTATAACATTAAGTGCGTTATGAGTAATATTTGTAAGATTAAGTGCGCTTTGGGTAATATTTATAATATTAAGTGTGCTTTGGGTAATATTTATAATATCAAGTGTTGTTTGTGTAATATTTATAACATTAAGTGCGCTATGGGTATCATTTATAATATTAAGTGTGCTTTTGGTAATATTTATAACATTAAGTGCGCTATGGGTAATATTTATAATATTAAGTGCGCTATGGGTAATATTTATAATATTAAGTGCGCTATAGGTAATATGTATAATATTAAGTGCGTTATGGGTAATATTTATAAGATTAAGTGAGCTATGGTAATATTTATAATATTAAGTGCGCTTTGGGTAATATTTATAAGATTAAGTGCGCTATGGGTAATATTTATAATATTAAGTGCGCTATGGGTAATATTTATAACATTAATTGCGCTAGAGTTGATATTTATAAGATTAAGTGCGCTATAGGTAATATTTATAACATTAAGTGCGCTATGGGTAATATTTATAACATTAAGTGCGCTATGGGTAATATTTATAATTTTAAGTGCGCTTTGGGTAATTATTTATAATATTAAGTGCGATATAGGTAATATGTATAACATTAAGTGAGCTATGGGTAATATTTATAATATTAAGTGCGCTATGGGTAATATTTATAACATTAAGTGTGCTATGGGTAATATTTATAATATTAAGTGCGATATGGGTAATATGTATAACATTAAGTGCGCTATGGGTAATATTTATAATATGAAGTGCGTTATGGGTAATATTTATAACATTAAGTGCGCTATGCGTAATATTTATAATATTAAGTGCGCTATAGGTAATATTTATAAGATTAAGTGCGCTATGGGTAATAATTATATTATTAAGTCCACTTTGGGTAATATTTGTAATATTAGGTGCGCTTTGGGTAATATTTATAATATTAAGTGCGCTACGGGTAATATTTATAACATTAAGTGCGCTACGGGTAATATTTATAACATTAAGTGCGCTATGGGTATTATTTATAACATTAAGTGCGCTATGGGTAATATGTATAACATTAAGTGCGTTATGGGTAATATTTATAAGATTAAGTGCGCTATGGGTAATATTTATAATATTCAGTGCGCTATAGGTAATATTTATAATATTAAGTGCACTATGGGTAATATGTATAACATTAAGTGCGTTATGAGTAATATTTGTAAGATTAAGTGCGCTTTGGGTAATATTTATAATATTAAGTGTGCTTTGGGTAATATTTATAATATTAAGTGTTGTTTGTGTAATATTTATAACATTAAGTGCGCTATGGGTATCATCTATAATATCAAGTGTGCTTTGGGTAATATTTATAACATTAAGTGCGCTATGGGTAATATTTATAATATTAAGTGCGCTATGGGTAATATTTATAATATTAAGTGCGCTATAGGTAATATGTATAATATTAAGTGCGTTATGGGTAATATTTATAAGATTAAGTGAGCTATGGTAATATTTATAATATTAAGTGCGCTTTGGGTAATATTTATAAGATTAAGTGCGCTATGGGTAATATTTATAATATTAAGTGCGCTATGGGTAATATTTATAACATTAATTGCGCTAGAGTTGATATTTATAAGATTAAGTGCGCTATAGGTAATATTTATAACATTAAGTGCGCTATGGGTAATATTTATAACATTAAGTGCGCTATGGGTAATATTTATAATTTTAAGTGCGCTTTGGGTAATTATTTATAATATTAAGTGCGATATAGGTAATATGTATAACATTAAGTGAGCTATGGGTAATATTTATAATATTAAGTGCGCTATGGGTAATATTTATAACATTAAGTGTGTTATGGGTAATATTTATAATATTAAGTGCGATATGGGTAATATTTATAAGATTAAGTGCGCTATGGGTAATATTTATAATATTAAGTGCGCTATAGGTAATATGTATAATATTCAGTGCGCTATGGGTAATATTTATAACATTAAGTGCGTTATGGGTAATATTTATAATATTAAGTGCGCTCTGGGTAATATTTATAATATTACGTGCGCTATAGGTAATATGTATAATATTAAGTGCGTTATGGGTAATATGTGTAATATTAAGTGCGCTATGGATAATATGTCTAATATTAAGTGCGCTATGGGTAATATTTATAACATGAAGTGTGTTATGGGTAATATTTAGAACATTAAGTGTGCTATGGGTAATATTTATAACATTAAGTGCGCTTTGGGTAATATTTATAATATTAAGTGTGCTTTGGGTAATATTTATAATATTAAGTGTGGTTTGTGTAATATTTATAACATTAAGTGCGCTATGGGTAATATTTATAATATTAAGTGTGCTTTGGGTAATATTTATAATATTAAGTCCACTTTGGGTAATATTTGTAATATTAGGTGCGCTTTGGGTAATATTTATAATATTAAGTACGCTACGGGTAATATTTATAACATTAAGTGCGCTACGGGTAATATTTATAACATTAAGTGCGCTATGGGTATTATTTATAACATTAAGTGCGCTATGGGTAATATGTATAACATTAAGTGCGTTATGGGTAATATTTATAAGATTAAGTGCGCTAATGGTAATATTTATAATATTCAGTGCGCTATGGGTAATATTTATAATATTAAGTGTGCTATGGGTAATATGTATAACATTAAGTGCGTTATGAGTAATATTTGTAAGATTAAGTGCGCTATGGGTAATATTTATAATATTAAGTGTGCTTTGGGTAATATTTATAATATTAAGTGTGGTTTGTGTAATATTTATAACATTAAGTGCGCTATGGGTAATATTTATAATATTAAGTGTGCTTTGGGTAATATTTATAACATTAAGTGCGCTATGGGTAATATTTATAATATTAAGTGCGCTATAGGTAATATGTATAATATTAAGTGTGCTTTGGGTAATATTTATAACATTAAGTACGCTATGGGTAATATTTATAATATTCAGTGCGCTATAGGTAATGTGTATAATATTAAGTGCGTTATGAGTAATATTTATAAGATTAAGTGAGCTATGGTAATATTTATAATATTAAGTGCGCTTTGGATAATATTTATAAGATTAAGTGCGCTATGGGTAATATTTATAATATTAAGTGCGCTATGGGTAATATTTATAATATTAATTGCGCTAGAGTTGATATTTATAAGATTAAGTGCACTATAGGTAATATTTATAATATTAAGTGCGCTATGGGTAATATTTATAATATTAAGTGCGCTATGGGTAATATTTATAACATTAAGTGGATTAGATTTCACTAGCCATTGCATGAACCATAGGGGCCCCGAGTGGCCGAGTGGTTTAAAGCACTCTCCGTTGCGGATCACTGCCAACTCATCTCCATCTGCGTGTGTTTGAATATCAGATTCGGCCTATGTTGGTATGTAAAAAAAAAAGCTTGCCCGTAGCTTCTCGTGAGTCGGTGGTTCTTTCTGGGGTTTTCCAAAATTCTTATTCCACTCTTAATACTGGCCACCATGTATAGCCAATCGTGTGCTGAAAAATGGCGTTCAACCGTACAAGAACAACAATCATGGACCATCGATCTAGTCATCCGTTCTATTCTGCAGACTACGGGGATAAATATTGTAGTGAAGAATAATCTTCTCATCGTGTTAAGCTACTAATAGGAAGTAAATGCGAGTCTCTTATTTCAATGACTGACTGAGGTAGTCTCCCTTTGCTCTCTCTCTCTCTCTCTCTCTCTCTCTCTCTCTCTCTCTCTCTCTCTCTCTCTCTTTTTCCAAACATACACGTCCATTACCATTCGAAACATTTTTCTCATAAAACGGCTTGATCATACGTGGACACATTACATGAATGCACATTTTTGGATTATAAAACAGCCGATGTTGGAGATGACAAAGACTGACCTATAAAATAAAAAATGATGGAGGTATACGAATTCGTGTGCATAAGAAGTCTGTTTTGACAGGGATTATTGATTGATTTACCCTGTCATTACTCAATTGTACGTGCTCGATGTGGGTACTAACAAATCAAGTTGGCTAGGATTAAATGTGTATGATAAAACCAATAGAGCTAATGTCGTATATGGCGAAAATGTTTTGTTTTCTGATTTCTTCTTAGCAAATTCGCTTTATAAGTATTTATGTTTGATATGTTTTATTGTATTTGCATGTTTCCGATGATATCACTTTTACAGTATACACAATGCACGACATCATGTTTGTGTAGCTCATGGAATATTTTGCTTAATTTAAAACTCTATACTCCACCACTTTTCATGATATCCCCCTCTCTTAACTATAAAAACACAGCATACAAAACGTTAAAGTGTCACTTAGAGGAACCAGCTTTGTCGATAAACTATAGTCTGGATCTCCCTAAAATCTGCCTTTATGTATTCATATCAATACCTCAGATTTCAGTTGGTATCTTCCCTGTTTTTCTGCACCTCGTGATCCTGTCAAAAGCAGTGGACAAGCATCATGAATGTCTTGTTAGCTGAGATAAATCTGGTGAAACCCGAGCATTTGAGATTTAGCAAAGCTTCTAAACGTGTGCCGTGGATGAAAACTATTTTTATGTAGCAACTGATGAGTGTTGGTTTCCTTGGAAACATATCCTAGTAAAATTATTACAGAGCGTTGATTTTGCCCGGCTAATCGGGATTAAAAAAAACCGAAACCCCTTTATGTTTCATACTGAGAATGTTTACACACGAGTGCGTCTGTGATTGTAGCCCACCTACGTCCACGTGGAAGCTTGTCATACGTTGGGAAGCAGTACATGGGTAGACATTTACTCGCTTATTACTAAATTTAAATCATTATCTTGCTTTTAATCGCTAGCTCCACTGTTCCGTATTTGCACAACTTCGTTAGTGGTTTTCCATTATAACCAAAACCATTTCAAATTCCACCATGTTAATGTTGTTTATATTCAATATTCGCCGAGTACAGGTCAGCAGTTTTACAGAGACTACTTTGAGCAGTCACTATAAGTTATGAATAGATACATGTTCGATTATGTAACATGTTGGAATTAATTTTCCAATACCACACTGGTTACTGTCGATATAAACCGACTGGTGTGGTGATAATGGTTGCTTGTAGTCAGAATTCTAGTACCACACCGTTTACTGTCGCTATAAACCGACCAGTGTGCTGATGATTGCTGCTGTAGTCATGTCTCACTGGATAGTTTCGTATTTTGATTCACACCGAATCTAAATCTGTAATGTGGTTTAGATTTACTTTGAGTTACGCTGGAAAATGGGCTGGTTGTTTGGTGACTGCCTGTCACAGTTAGACAAGCACTGGAAATCAAATGCGTAACAGCAAATGAACAGTCGACCTGGTTTGTTCTCTCATCTTGATGGTGAAAAAATAGTTCGATTTATGCAGTTTTGGCAGGGATTTAAAGGTAAATGTTTATGTTTTAGAATATGAGCTCAGAGTGTGGTTGTCTGTGTGTATTTTGGCGACAGTGCACATTGAGTAATAAGTCCTCGGTGGTGATCCGGAAGTGAAATCTGTGTTTTGTTTACATGCTGCTCTGTTTCCAGTGCAGCCTTTAAACAACAAAAAATGCCGGTAAACCTTTGATAAGAACTTCACAGTGAAGTCATTTTTGAAGGTATTTTAGATTAATATATTATTTTGTATTGATGGTCACACAGTGGAAAGGTCCAATACTGAGAAATAAATGTAGAGAACATATAGTAAAATTAATTGTGTTGTATGTCCTTACGTATGTCTACTATATATGTAATATCTAAAACTCTAGATGGTTGAGGGTTGATGAAAAGTATGCTAATTTGTTATAGTAATAGTGAACTGTATTCATGCATAAGGTACCATACTGTTTCTTTACGCTGGCTTGTCACATGAAAATATTCAAAATAGCTCTTTGCTGTAAAGAAATGAATGTAAAAAGAGGGGTTGGTGGCAGTGTTGGTTTAGTATATTAGCCAAGAGTTGTATAAGGAATTAAAGGGATTGACGCAGTCAAAATCTCACATGCATGCTTTCTGCAAAAATTATTAGTTTGTTTTTATTTGTATCTTCAGTGTAAAAGTATTCTCATTTTCCTGCATCAGGTCATTGTCAGATGAGAATTCACCAAAAAAACAGAGACCTCACAATTCCAGAATCACCAAGGTCAACGGTTGTCGCAAATACACAGACAGGATACACACATGTGGTTGTTTGGAGCAGTACAGAAATACATTTGCGGCTTCATCTCGCAGCTGTTGTTCCGCTTCGAGTATTTTTTCTCACGTCGATAAATCTGAAGTTCCTACAAGATTCTTCTATTAATAATATCATTGTGGAGATAAGCACTCGTCAAGCTGTTCTTGTTCAGCTGCAGTAAGTAATAAAGATCTATAATCCATTCCCATCGCCTACTAAAATAGAGTATTTCTGTGTACACTTTTCTCATCCAGTCGTGTGTACCATCTACATCATTTCTGTTATTATAATTTTCTCTTGAAAGCTGAAAAACAGACTATTATTATCCGGCAAAATGTTTTCTTTACATCGTTTGTGACGGGTACACTATTATTATATTATGGTTATCTTTCTTGTATGGTGTTCATAAAGACAGATCGAGAAGGAAGTACTATTTTACGTCAGGGCATACAGAAGACAAAGAATACCGTATATTACAACATAATATGATAAATAGGATGCATTGTGGTCTTTCCAAAAAAAAATTAACAAAGCCTATATTTCGTATCTAAAACATTCGGTTCACTTAGACGTGACCTCATTCACTTAGACGTGATCTCGTTCACTTCGTTGAATTTATCTATCACTATTTACTTTTTAAATATTCTTTTTACAAAATCTCATATAAGGGACAATATTGTACGAATGTCTTCGTGACACAAATATCGTCTTTGTAAAAATGTAAACACTATTTCAGGTGGTTTTTGTTACTACAGTTGAAGGAACTAACAATCGATGATCACATCAGATTAACAAATAATTACGAAGGATTTGTCTATCCAGGAAATGATGTCGGAAGAAAACACATGGTTCATGTGCTATGTTAATAAATCTTTTACGTGTGTACATGTTGTTTGGATCCTTTTGGCTGAAAGTCAACGCTTTGCGATATCGAAGAAAATGTAATGAAAAATTGGTTACTGTTCTAGACGGTGTCGAAGTTTTTCATAACGTTCTAAGCAATAAACTCATGCACGCGCTTAACGTCCACGAATACGAAATAGAATTTGCTGTAAATCTGCGACAGTGAAACTAAATCACATGTTTAATGCCCACATATACGTACGAACACTTGCTGTAAACCTACGTAATTGAAACTCAATTACATGCTATTGTTATGTAAATTTTGTATGGTGATTTTTCATAACCTTCTCCTCATTTCTTGCTATGAGAAGGAATTACTCATAAGTTAAGAAATGTCAATGTCCATGGTGAGAGAGAGAGAGAGAGAGAGAGAGAGAGAGAGAGAGAGAGAGAGAGAGAGAGAGACTCTCTTAAAAGGAGTGTCGCTACGATGATGAGACACAGCTACGTCTGGGAATGAAGTATGGAATCTAATCTGTAATGAGAGAGACAAATCTTTTCTAGCTTCAGGACGAAGGAACTTTTTTTTAATATAAACAACACACATATATTACTACATTCTAGAAACGCATCTATAAACGTTATAGTCAAAATATATGAAATACATATAAAATTACACTTTCCTTTTAAGCTTTCCAACTTTATTCATTTGTATAGTTTCTTCATTTTAGAATCGAATAGTTAAATCTCGATCAATAATTCTGTCCTAATACTATTAGCACACTAATACTCAGTAACACTTGGAGTGGGCCTGTATGATTTATATGAAGCACACTAATAGCAGACCAAAAGAACATTAATAAATTATGAATTTTTGTTTTATTTTAAATAAATAAGACATCATAGTGAAGGTTACAGATTATCCAAATTTTGGAGCCAGAACTTGAGCTTCGTGTTAACAAAGTTTGCCTAAACGTGTACAGATGCATCTGGACCATCTTGTTAACGGGTCCTACTGATATTTAAGATAATAACGACATAAATCGGCAGCAATGTTCTCATTGTATTTGCGATTTGTATTTGTAAGTCTTGTCAGGGAGAGAATGTATGTATGTATGTATGTATGTATGTATGTATGTATGTATGTATGTATGTATGTATGTATGTATGTATGTATGTATGCATGTATGTATGTAAAGTCGGTTCGTCCTGGGCAAGCTTACTGGAAAAATGAACTTGCCTTTGAAACATTTGAGCTTTCCACAAACATAATATCTCAACATGGGCAAACTATTAAGGCAAAAGATGGTATAGTTTAAGCAATGACACGATATTTATTGAATCTTTTGTTTCCTTTATATATCGGTCGCGCACTTTACAATACTAGGTCGATAGTTTATATAAAAGATATATGTAAATAATACATGTAGATATGTAAATTAGAAAGAGTCCAAAGAAGGAAGACATAGATGGAAGATTAAAAGCAGACTTGTACATGTACATAGTCAGGTAAAGAGATAGGTAGCTCCGGAAAGACAGACAGACAGACATGTTATTTGATTAATGCGGTATATCACCTATTGCAACGCACGACTCGCTGTTGTGCTTGCATTTGCTTGCTACCCTAATTTATAATATTCCACCAGAACAGGCCACTGAAAGAAACGGCGCCCCAAATGCCCCATTCGTACCTTCTGATTAAGGCTGTGACTGTTTACACAAGCACTAAAATTCCATTTTATTCCTAATTTCAGTCCAGTTACTTATTTTTTGTTGCGAACTTTAACCTAATGGTAATGATGTGAGTCACATCCGAGTCTAATTTTAATACGTTGTGAATTTTCTTAGTTGTGAAAGTTATTATTTTCCATGTATAATGCGTGCTTGTGTTTTCTAAAAGATTTTCCGAATCGGTCTTGCTTGCAGCAAACGTTGATTTTTGTGATCCCAATTTCGGTGTATCGATGCATTGACTTTTTAAAAAATGACTAATTGGTGTCTTTCTAAAGCCAAACAAGTTTTAGTCTATAGAGAGCTTTCATGGGCCCAGAAAGGAAGCCAACATAATATGTGTGTGGTGTATTTCTTGGGAGGGTGTGTCAGGGGTCGTCCGAGTCGCGTGCAGTATGAGTCTAACAGTTGAATAAGTACTGTGTGCTATATGTGTGTGTATCTTTTGTGTTTGAGGAGGGGGATATTCAGGCTTGGGCGTTTGTGTTGTTTTACTGGGAAAGGCAAATTATTTTCTGTTGTTCGTGGTTTTGAGCGGTTGTTTTAATTTTTAGTTTGGCAAGTCTTTCCTGTTCTCCTTCTATTTGATCTGTCTTCTTCTATCCATCCTCTTCTTCAATGCTGCATTTTTTGTTGTTTTCCTGCTTTCGTTATTACTGCTTTTCCATTGTAGTTTTCCCTCTTATGTTTTATTTATTTTGGAGGGTCCCTCTCTGATTTTTGCAGACCAGGTCGGCTCCCACCTAAATGTTATGGGTACCCGAAGGCTTACATGTTATGGGTACCCGAAGGCTTACATGTTATGGATACCCGAAGGTTTACATGTTATGGATACCCAAAGGCTTACATGTTATGGATACCCGAAGGTTTACATGTTATGGATACCTAAAGGCTTACATGTTATGGATACCCGAAGGTTTACATGTTATGGATACCCAAAGGCTTACATGTTATGGATACCCGAAGGTTTACATGTTATGGAAACCTAAAGGCTTACATGTTATGGGTACCCGAAGGCTTGCATGTTATTGGTACCCAAAGGCTTACGGTATTACATGGCCCGAAGGCTTATTTGTGTATTTAACGGGGTAACCTGGGTGCGTGTCCAACCTTGACTTGTTCACTTTAATTTGAAGTTTTTTTCTTAAATTTTTCTACTGTTATTGCGAATGGTATCTTTAGCTGGATATCCGATATATGGAACCCCGCTGTTCTTTTTCTATTTATATCTTCCTTAAGAATGATACTGGTTTCACTACATTGAGGGTACTATAGTTTTCCATATGTCTTAAAATATAGGCTTCTTCACCTTTCCTGTTAAAACAGTAGGTAATGTCGATACATGATTTATCCAAAATTTTAAACATTGTCAGTAACTTTGACATGCTTGGTCTCTGTTCAGTTCAGTCTTTTCCATGTTTAGCTTATG
This sequence comes from Unio pictorum, assembly GCA_030141615.1. Classification (NCBI taxonomy): domain Eukaryota; kingdom Metazoa; phylum Mollusca; class Bivalvia; order Unionida; family Unionidae; genus Unio; species Unio pictorum. The sequence continues at coordinate 5,741,860 of JARLTB010000184.1, read as the reverse complement.
TGTACCAGACATGTATGTACTTTCAAGAAATGTTCCTTCCTCTGTTTCAATCCGCTTAGTATCAAAATATGTTTCCAATTCTGTTACTTGTCTGGGTATCGACATCTTTTTTTGCATGTGGAATCCGTACAACCGTGCAATCCGTGAGTACAATTTAATCAATTTGAAATTTTCTGAGTTCTACATTTATTTTAATTCTATACTTTCCGTATAAATATTATATGATTCTATTTTCATATATCGACCCCAAGATAAATAGAAATAAAAGGTGTTTTAAGTGTATATGTATCCCCGAAATGTGTGTTGTTGTTTTTTTATCAATGGATTTTAAACAAAAATGTAGAATTTTTGTTGGGATATTTTAAAATTTCCTTGTGTAGTCTATAGAGTTGTTCGTTCATCCGAGATAGGTTTTATAAATACCTTATTCGGAATTCCTTTCCAGTTTTGTAGTTGACCCTTGCTAGGGGTCGCCAATGTGCCATATGGGCTATGTGTATATGCTGTAATGTGTGTGTGCTATATCGTTTTTGTGTGGGGCTGTATCCGGAAATCAAATTTAAACACCCGGCTGTCCTATTATATATTCATTGAGTATAATCTCCAGCAATTAACAAAGAGTTGCCATAAAAATGTTGACATGATCAAAACTACCTTTAAAATTCTCAACAAACTGCCTAGGGATGCTTAGAACCTGTGAATCGGCGAATTACCGGTACGTACAAATATTATAATTACAATGAAAGTTCAAGTTTAAATGTTTATTCTTTATTGGTCAAAACTTGTTTATTAACACGTGTTATGTGCGAGAAAATGCGAGAGTGACCTTGAAACTTGCTAGAAGATTGAAATTAAGCATATAGTTTATGAAAGAAATTGTGTCCAGGTATGCCTGAGAAGAATGCATTACACATACAGTCTAAATAAATGTATTGTGTTACGTGCTTAGGCTCGAATAAGCAGCAACACAGAAAGAGTGAAAACTAACAAGCTTGTAAAACTTTAACAATCAATTTTATTAAGTACAAATATTTTCATAAAAGAAAATACTTAAACTTACGGTTTTAGAGAATCAAGTCCAAAAATAATCCAATATAGAATTCACAAAAATAATCCACTAATGGAATTGCAAGAGTCCTGATAAATAAATGTCCTAATAGTTCCAGGTTCGAATCTTGACGATGTAATCCAAAATGGACGACGATGTCACGTGATTTAGTTCTTGTTTTTTTTATAATAATCTAAATAAAATTCTATGAGCACATATTCTTTTCCAGATAAATAAATTTCTCTTGCTCCAACGAATTGACACAATTTCCAATATAACTCAAAACACAGCTAGTACTTTAAAGCCCAGAAATTCTACTAAAGTGTTCTCTCCCAAACAATAATTTAAATAACTGTTTTTAAGTAAACAAGGGATCACGTGATTTTCTAAAAGGTCACAGAAAGAACGTACAATCATAAAAACACGTACACATGGAATGACCCAGAAGAAAAATCATCCACCTCTCACCCCCAAGAACTAAAAATAAAAAGATGTCCTTGGATTTAGCCAATCGTTTTAGAAGCTTGTTGACTCTGAAGCAGGGTCAGAAATGAGGTCAACCCTGTTGTTTACAAATAGAGTCTAGGTCAGCCTGAATTTTCCAGAATATATATTTCCCAATTAATTAATTTTCAACCCAAAATGACAAATTTGGATCTGAAATTTAAAAACAAATAATTTAAATCAAATATACGTAACACCTTCCCCCATAACAAAAAAGAATAGTTTATATGATAAAACTTTTTTTTTATCACAAACCAATTTACATCTGAGGTTAAAAGAACTAGTATAAATTACACAGTATAATAAATTGTTATACACGGGGAAAAAGCGTCTGCAATTATATTATCTAGAAATCGCCTCAACCTTTTAACCTGTCCCTGTCCCACAAAATGTCCTTAGAAAGTCAGACTAGCACGGCAGAACTCACTTTCAGATAAATTAGTTGTCAAACATGCATCAATGAGTCTGTCAAATAAATTTCGAATTGTTGCTAGATGTTCTATCCAGGTGTCGTTGTAGATGATGACGTCACAATTTTCTAGACCAGAGATGATCATTTTTATGAGATGTTGAAATGGACTTTCTTTATATTGGTAGAGTCCATCTGGAGTCACAAATGCCGAGATTTCATTTGCTCTTTCGGTAGCGGAATCTCCCAAAATCCTTTCAGAAGGTCAAATTTGGTGACATACTTGGCATTCCCAATTTTATCAATACAATCGTCAATTCTTGGTAATGGGAATGAATCTGTTTTTGTCACACTGTCCACCTTCCTATAATCAGTACACATACGGAAAGTTTTATCTGGTTTTGGAACAAGTGTGCATGCTGAACTCCAATCACTTTTACTGGGCTCAATAAAACCATTCTCCAGCAAATATTGAATTTCCTTTTCTTTAAAGTATTCCTGTTTGAGTGGATTCAACCTGTATGGATGTTATTTAACAGGTTTGGAATTTTCCATTTCAACGTCATGACAAATTTTGTTTGTCCTTGTAGGAATATTTGGAAATAATTGCTCATATTCAAATAATTGTTTCAGTTCATTTCTTTTTTGCACTTGCAAATGTGAAAGTTTCTGGTCTAGATTTTTTTTATAATTTCTGAATTCATCATTTCAATATCAGTAGAATCTGATGATATTCCTTCACTGATTGGGACAGGTACAATTAAATTAATTATATGTTTGACATGGCTATCTCTTTCAATATACTGGTACTGCTATAATTTATTTAGATCCCAGGAGCACTAATACTATAATTTAACTAATTCATTTTCTTCTTAACTTTGTAAGGGCCGTAATATCTAATCTAAAGAAAAGTAAGAATAATGAACAAGAGTAACACAACTCCATTATCAGACTTAAAAGTTATCTCCCTTGTAGTTCTTTCAAACCATAGTTTCATTTTTAACTTGAATTGCTGAATGCCCAATTCATTCATAACTTGCTGGAAAATTCCAGACATGAAGCTTGAACCTTGATCAAACTGAACAGATTTGGGAAGGCCAAACTGAGTCAAAAACTTTATCAAAGCTTTTACTATTGTTTTAAATTTTATATTCCTCAACGGAATTGACGCACACATAATGGTCAACAGGTATTGGTTACTTGACTTGGTCTTAGGTAAGGGACCTACACAATCTACCATAATTCTACCGAATGGTTCGTCAAAGGCAGGAACAGGTTGCAGATGAGCCTTAGGTATCTTCTGATTGGGTTTTCCTACCATTTGACAAGTATGACAAGATCTACAGTATTTGGCAACATCACTTTTGATTTTTGGCCAATAGAAGTGAGTCAATATCTTGTGATAAGTTTTATTAATCCCTAAATGACCAGCCAAAGGATTTTCATGGGCCAGATTAAGTATTTCCTGTCTGTAAGGTTCTGGAACTACTATTTGATAGTTCACCGACCACTCATCACCAGCAAGTACCTCGGGAGGTCTCCATTTTCTCATAAGAATTCCATTTTTAATGAAATAACAGACAGGAACTTCAGTGGCTTCAGGTTCACTTATGGCCCTTTGAAACAAATAGGAGATCTCAAGATCTTTTTCCTGTTCGACGACAAGTGACTGTCGTTTATCACCCTGATTAGAATAAAGAGAATGAGTTGTTAAAATAGGATCACTATGATCAAATACTTTCCGATTGATCCAAACAAGGAGTAAAAGTGAACTCGTCAAAAGCCTGACCTATACACGCGTCAGCTGAAGGAATACTGACTTCACCAACATCATTCTCAAGACTATCATCCTGATTAGAATAAAGAGAATGAGTTGTTAAAAGAGGATCAATATGATCAATACCTTCTGATTGATCCAAACAAGAAGTAAAAGTGACCTCATCAAAAGCCTGACCTATACAAATGTCAGCTAAAGGAATACTCCCTTCAACATCATTCTTAAGAGCTTTCTTTGCCATAGCTCTGGTAACTGCACAAGCTTGAAATATATTAGGGAATTCTTTTTCAATTGGATCAACTTTCTGATCCAAATTAGGCTTGTCAGTTACAAGTGGATTAAGCACAACCTTGTCCCCAGCTAAGTCGTTGCCTAGCAATAAATGGATGCCCTCAACGGGTAAAACTGAGACTGTTCCGATTGTCACAGGTCCTGACACTAAGTCTGATGACAAATTTGCACAATGTTGAGGAACATTAACAAAGCCGCACTCTACTCCCTGAATAAAAACACTTTCATTAGAAGAAGACTTCTCAGAAAAAGGCAATATACCTTATAATAAAAGAAGCTGAGAAGCTCCTGTGTCCCTTGAAATTTTAATAGGAGTGGGATTGGCTGAATCACCCAAGAGTGATATAGAACCCTTCAATATGAATGGTTCATAATTCTCCATAATAAAATCAGACTGGGATTTATTAGACCCAACAAATGTATTGCTTTCAATACATGACCGTAACCTTGACCTCTTAGAAATAAGAGCATTTGGAACAGGTCTGTCTTGATTCTGATGCCTATTTTTCAATTTGTAGCAATAAGAAACAACGTGTCCTTTTTTCTTGCAATAGGTACACGTCGGAAGAGACAAGGATTTAGAATCAAACTTCTCTGAAGTTTGATTTTTGAAAGTTGTGTTAGTTTGAGTTTAGAAGGGCTTGAATTAGGCCGAAATACTTTTCTGCCAGAAAATTGTTCAGTAGAAGTCTTGTTAACAAAAGGAACTTTATGCGTCAAAGAATATTCGTCAGCTGATCGAGCAGCATTCTCTAAAGTTTCAATCCTATGCTCATCAACATAAGACCTAACATCACTATGGACACAGTTTTTGAACTCTTCAATTAATATCATTTGCTTGAGATTTTGATAATCTTGTTCGACTTTCTTGGCTAAGCATCATCTATCAAACAACTGCTCTTTTTCTCTAGCAAATTCGACATGAGTTTGTCCAGCTTCTTTTCTGTAATTTCTAAATTTTTGTCGATAAGCTTCAGGGACTAACTCATAACCTCCTAAAATGCATTCTTTAACCACATCATAATCAACACTTTGCTGAACGGACAGTGAACAGTAAATATCACTAGCCCTACCAGTAAGTACACATTGTAATAACTGGGTCCAATATTCTCTTGGCCACTTTAAATTTTCTGCAACTTTCTCAAAACGAATGAAGTATCTGTCTACTTCTTCTTCTCTGAAAGGGGGAACTAATCTAATATTCCTTGTTAAATCAAAACTTAAATTTGGATTTGAAGTATGACGGAGTTTTTCACTTGCCAGCTCTAATTCCTTCAATTTAATTTGATATTCCTTTTCATACTTCTCTTTCTCAATTCGCATCTGCTCTTTTTGTAATTTAAATTGCCTCTCTCTCTCCTTTTTGTCATATTGTAATTATCTCTCTCTCTCTCTCTCTCTCTCTCTCTCTCTCTCTCTCTCTCTCTCTCTCTCTCTCTCTCAATCCGCATCTGCTCTTTTTGTAAATAAGTTTGCCTTTCTTTCTCATTTCTCTCTTTTTCATATTCTAATTGTCTTTCTTGAAATTCCATCTTCTTCAACTCTAATTCCATCTTGAATTTTAATTCTATTTCCTTTATTTTTATGTCAGAGTTTGATGCAGACTTAATGACCGAAATTAAAGCACTTATTTTCCAAAACATACTTTTGCACCAAATACTGGACCAAAATCAAGTTTCGTTAAAGAAGCCTTGACTTCAGAAATATCAAATTTTCTGGAAAGTTGAATTGATTCATCTTTTGTGAAAAGATCTAATTGCTCCTGGATAGGATTAGAAAGAAATATTTATACTTAAGATGTCATTTTAATACAAGCCTGTCAGTCCCACTAAAGATTTAAAAATTTCAAAAACTAGGGGAATTCAATTTTAAAACAAAAGTTTTCTGAAAAATTCTAGCCAAATTCCAATTTATCTCAAATCCCGGACGAGCCCCCAATTTCTATCTTACGTGGTTAGGCTCGAAAAAGCAGCAACATAGAAAGAAGTGAGAACTAACAAGCTTGTCAAACTTTAACATACAATTTATTAAGTACAAATATTTTCATAAGAGAAAATAAATAGACTTACGGTTTTAGAGAATAAAGTCCAAAAATAATCCAATACAGAAGTCACAAAAATAATCCACTAATGGAATTGCAAGAGTCCTGATAAATAAATGTTATAATAGTTCCCGGTTCGAATCTTGACGATGTAATCCAATATGGACGTCGATGTCACGTGATGAAGTCAGTTTTAGATTTATAGTAATCCAAATGAAAATCTATGAGCACATGTTCTTTTCCAGATAAATAAAATTATTCCTCTTGCTCCAACGAATTGACACAATTTCCAGTACAAGGTAATTAAAAATAGCTCAAAAAGAAGACGCAACGTAATATTATAAAAGCCCAACATCTACTGGCTTCTCTCTTACAGTACAATAATTTAAATGCCCGTTTTTCGTAAACAAGAGGGATCACGTGATTTTCCAGAAGGTCATAGAAAGAACGTACGATCATAAAAACAAGTACGCATGGAATGATCTAGATGAAAATCAGCCACTTCTCACCACCCACCCAACCCAACTAAAATAAAAAGTTGTCCTTGAAATTAACAAATCATTTTAAAGGCTTATTTACCAGCTTAGAAACAAGGCCAGAAAAAGAGGCCACACCTGTTGTTTACAAATAGAGTCTAAGTCAGCCTGAATTTTCCATAATAAATATCTCCCAATTAATGAATTTTAAACCCGAAATGACAAATTTGGATCTGACATTTAAAAATAAATGATTTAAATCAAATAAACGTAACAATCACCATATGTTTGACCGATAGACCTAAATCTTTATAATAAATAGCTGTACACGTAATCCGCGGCTTACTCACAACAAATTCGGTCATTCTAACTCACTCAACCGCTCATGTGGCCTAGTGGTTAGAACGTTCGACACGGAATCTAGAGATCGTGGGTTCGATCCCGGTCGAGTCATACCAAAGACTTAAAAATGGTACTAACAGCTGTCTCGCTTGACGTTCAGCATTAAAAGGTTAGTGTTAGGACTGGTCGGCCTGGTGTCAGGATAATGTGACTGGGTGGGACATCATGCTAACTGTCTGCGTCATGATGCCCTAGTGCTAGACATCACTATAAACTGCCTCACTGCAGATATCGTATCGATATGATTGCAAAACTATAAAGCTACGTTAAAAATCCGCATCAAACAAACAAAATCTAACTCACTCACACGAGAATTGTTTATAAATTGGGGTCATTGATACCGCAAATATGTATGTAAAGGACAAAGAAGATGTTCGAGTGGATTTTTAAAAAAAAAGACAATTGATCTATGAATTCAGCATGCACGAGCAAGATATCAATTATTACAATCAGTACGACCTTACAGTGAACAGTAAAACTCGGGACAAAACTGTATCATGACTTAATCCTGCCTAACAAGCAAAGACCCAGATTCACTGTCGCTGTATATGCCAGAAGACCAGGGTGGATGATATTCACCTGAACTCATCGGCGTAGTATACAGCATCAAGTTGCAACCTGATCACGTGTCAGCAGATGTGAGTGTGTTACGATCCTAGTTTGACTGACATACCAATCAATACGGTATATCGATTTGGCAAATGGGAATTTTGCATATCTGAATGTCATCTAAGAGAACGTTTATTGAGAACTTGAGAATTCTTGATGAGCAAATACATTATTACTTATTGATCTTTTATGTAAATATAATTGCTGTGCTATGTATAGGTCTTTGTGTGGTAGATCAAATCTAAGAATGGGGAAAACCATGTCAGTAAGCACTTTTGTTACGTTGACCATGTATTTATGATAATGAAACTGGTGGGTCAATCAGAGAGACGCCTATTAGATTTTCCGTATCTTCTCTTCCATGTGCTTTCAAGATATACTTTTCTTTCTGGCGTTGAGCTGAACTATGTAAATATTTTACACAACTTGTATGTGGAATATGTTTCGAATCAAGAGGAACCAGTCTCTGTTTTAAGCCACGTGTTAATGTACAAATGATTGGGCCTGGAAAGTGTATGTATTTATTAGTCATTTCTGGTTTATATATGGAAATGCTCTACTAATATTATGAATTTCTGAGGGACTGACAAGTGTAAGTAGGGTGAAGTTGTTTGCATTGCAACATGCACAATGGAGAGAATATTTTCATACCTGTAGCTGAAATTTCTTATGATATTGTACTTGTGGAAATTAAACTTGCTCTAAGCACACAGCTAACAAAATGAAACCGCATCCCATATGCTCGAAAAAGCGGCCTATATTTGTCTAAAGTACACTGTCTTTAGCATTTAATAAAACAGGGAAAATTAATTTGCCAGACTAGACAGTACCAGCTTCTGCAATGAATGTGAATTATCAAATATATACAATATATGTATTCTTTAAACTACTTCCGGTGTTATTTCTCGACTTGATGGAATTGACCGAGCAATGTTCCGAGCGGTGTCATAATTTGTTTTATTGTTATGTTTATGACGTAATCTTGTTTTTTCGATAGTCGTGAGAAATCTGACCAAGCAAAAATTTCGTGCTTTTTTCATTTTTTTATAAGTTTATTTGGGGGATGGGGGCTCGTAACCTCATTTTAGTCCAAATCAGACAATTTACGACGACTTTATGAATAGAGAAATAACGTTGAACTAAGTTGAAACATAGGTTATGGATGAGCGTCGTCATAGAGTATGGGTGAGTGCTTTTATGAACGCAAATAGCAGCCAGAGGTCACATGTTTAATTCGTCACTTATACAGCATTATATGTATATCCAATGCATATACATATGCGAGTCATAGCAGTGATCTGAGGAAACATCTTTCACTCGATATAATTATAATTTCTTCAAGCTGTTATTTGTTTCTTTACATATTAAACTTGTGTCAGCCATGAGTGCATCTAATAACCACGACACAACATCAACTGAGGTAAGTGTATAGGTAACTAATCTGATATTTGATTATAATCAATCCTGTGCCAGTGCATTCATACTTATGTGTAAATATATGTTTTTATAACTATTGTAACACCTAACTGCATTAATGCATTCTATTCAAAGTATTTAGAAGTTAGAACAGAATGCAGAGATCCTATATAATCGCGAAAAATTTATCTACAGCAAAATAAGCTACAGAACATGAATGCATGACCTCGCAAGCCAAATTCCGCTATGCTTTTTCCACCAGCCAACCAAGCAGATAGTTAAGCTGGCTCTTACAGATTAGGAGTTCAAAACTGGAACTAAATAGTTCAGTTTATTTTATTTCTCTTTCTAACAAGTATTTTGAACATTCATTCCTTGCATTGAAGTACACAAGAACAAAAAGCTAATTGGATATTTAAAAAAATATAAAAATGTTACGTTTCTGTGTGAATAAAATGAGGACAAATGTTGACATTCAAGGATACAAAATAATTACAATGGATATGCCACGTGACATTTCTTTATATCCATTTTGTTTCTTTTCGTTTTCACAGAAGAAAAAGTTCTTCAGGCAAATTTATATAGTTAGCTCAACAGTCCATCTTTTATGAAATTGCTGAATCACAAGCCATATTATCTAGTCATTTGAAATGAACAATGTTCTCGGCCTGGAGTTCGTATCTAAAGGTATGACCAATACACTTACTGATGGCATATGTAGATGTCACCTTGAAAGGTTATTACATTGAACTTTCCTGGAAATATTTAATCGACAATGGCATTATTCTATCCTCCAATCTTCGCCTTTACAAAAAATCTTGTAATAAAATTATTGTATTTGACAGTCTTTTTATACAAATATTTTAACTCTCAGTTTCTTCCTTCTTTGAGAACTGTATTGTCATGTCGTCACCTGCCTTTGCCTTGTATCTCGTATAGCCGTACAGAATGCCACCTGCTTGAAAAATAATCATATGTAAAATGGATTCGGAAAATGTACGGTGTCTCAAACACAATTTCATTTTTACTTTCAAAAAAGATGGCGCATTTTAAAATCGTCCACTTAGTCTTTGAGCTTGATACTGTTAGGTTCAGAAATATACATATTTAAAAGTAAGATCAAATAGTTCTCATATTACGTTGCAAAAATGTGACAGTTGCCATGACAACCTAAGCAATCAACATTTCCCATTTTGTCCAGCAAATTTGACTTTTTTTACATAACTAAGAGCGTATTTTCTCCTGTAACTGACAAAAAATATACGTACCGGCGGTGTATTTCTTGCTGGTATCTTGCTTAGGGAGATTGTAATATTTCTGAGCGTTGGCCACGTAGCGTGTTCCATCGGGGAAAAATTGTCCTGAAATTTGAAATATTTAAACAAGTAAAACTTGATCAGCTCTCCAACCTGAAATCATGGAATAGTTTAGCATCAGCTTAATTATCAACCAATCGGAATTGATATTACAACAGTAAAGCTTCTTGATATTGTTTAAACACAAATCCCAAACTAAAGATCAAACGGTATCTTGTCATTAGGACAGTTTAACAAAATACCAGTTGAAAAACGAGATGTATTACAGATATTTCCAACATCAAACAAATTGCATAGAACCTATGTTCTAACTTTTTGAGACACGATTTTAGGACATATTTTAAATCAGAAATATTTATTTTAAAAAAGTGAATAAATACAAAACTGATGAAATGAAGAATGATGAACACTCGTGTTTCATCCTAATGAAGAACATAAATCCAGCGGAAAGAAGAAACGTCGCAAGCGATCTTAAGGATAGACGAGTTTTCTTATGAATAGGGAGCACAAAGCAGTGACAAAAGTTATATATATATATATATATATATATATATATATTATATATATATATATATATATATATATATATATATATGCTCATGACGTCAAATCTCATTACACGCGGTTGTCATCGTTTCACTGCAATTTAAGAACTACATCAAAATTAGTTAATTTGTCTCGTTTTATTGCTTGTACCGAAATTCAAGAGAGTTAGCTTATAACATTTTAATCCAAACGTATGTCTTCGCTCTATTATTTATATATCACTATAAATTTATTTTAATTAAACTTTGATTTGTATGTCCGTCTTTCCAGTTCCTTTCAATTTCTGAGTAACTATTCACTGATACTAAGATTATTACACTTATGATGCCCAACATTGGGTTTTGGAAAGGACGGATTGCATCAATAGTTTTGCAGGATGACAGGTATTTACCACGGGTGTTCATTTAAAATAAAGATGACTTGTTTTGCCTATAAATGACTAACAAATGCCCTAATTACGCATTTGTCATCTCGACAATGTGATTTTTCTAAGCATCGTGTCGTAACACAACCAAATATATGACTCAAAACTTGATAAAGATATGTTAAAAATCTAAATATCACACACATACATTAATTTCGTCTTTGCAACCTCCTGACAGTCTAAACATGCCTAGAATGGTACCATTACTAGAGTGCCAAACAAATTGGGATATATTGATACGTTTCACGTTAGTCTGTAAGGAACGTTACATTGTAGCAGTCTAGTCCAAATCTGTACCTGCGATACATTTCATACGGGCTAATTTTAATTGTCACGATTTTAATAAGTTGGATGAAAACTTTAAGACTAGCTCCTAAGGACACAATTAAAATTAATAGTGATATAATGGATGTGTGGTTACACTTTAATCAATTATTATCTCACATAATTAATTAGCATTTACCATGCAAAGAACTTTCAATATGATTAAATTCTGACCAGCAAATTCATGATGACATTTCATTGTTCATGCGTACCAGGGATTTTATACATGAAAAGTAAAGAAAAAGCCACTGTTTGACTTCTTATGGTACGTACTGACTAAAGATTCCTGAGAAAAAGATATAAAAGGAGAATATTTAAATGAAATTGTGCAACAGTCACCAAAGAAACCAAACGAAATGTGGAACAAAATTAAATATTGTCCTACATACATTAAAAACAAAAGTACATTGTCCTAAATAATATTTATTTATATAGCAGGTATTGGCAGATATATATCTGGATCGCAAATGGTGTAAAATTCAATTTAAATATACAGTAATTTTCGGTTGATTAATTTTTTTTTAAATTGAAAGGGTTCTAAGATTGTATGCCATCTTAATAACCCAACCGTAAACGGACAAAATGTAACATGGCACCAAAACGACAACAATCAACACGGTTTATTAAGTCCACTCTAAATTGTACAAATAGGTTTACAGAACGGTCCCTTTCGTCACAGATGTTAGACCCCAATTGGATTTTATGCTCAGCTTGATAAGTGCGCCTGTATTTACTGTGGAATTTCTAAAATCGGTTACATGAATGTCTCCAATTCAGTAAGCAAAGGTCTTAAAATATTCATATATGATTTTTAATACCAGATCTTAGCATAAATATGTTCTGTTTTCTTCTAATTCCCAGATCATGTGTACGATTATATCCGGATTAAACCATTTAATTATTATGTTTACAAATTTGTCGTAATCATTCTATAGCTCTGTCATGATAGCTATGTGAAATTTAATAACGGGTAGCTCAGAAACAAATTAGCACTTGATAATTAATAAACATTAATCTCCAGATATTCTGAAAATGAGACGTGAGATCAATGAATAAAGAAATCACACCATTAACGATCTACTCGTAAAATAAAGCATAAATAATAATAGTACTAAGTTGTACTATGCGCCACTTTGAAGCTTCCTTTTTACGTATACCAAGGAACTTCCACTAGTGAGTGTACAAATGGTGGGGAAATAGCCGATATGTGATCATGTGATCATGTATACGAAGTGTCATTTCGACAAATTGTCATTTTATCAGTTTTCCAGTATTACAGAAAACTAGAGGTATGTAGACCATTTTCTTTATCGCTACACTAGGTAATTCTAAGTACATGTAAATGTAAATCTTAATGGCTTAGGAGACAATATGAGATATTTAAGAATGAGATATATCTCGCTCATAAAGATGCATGCAGTGAGAGAGGGGGGGGACACCGACAAGGAGAGACAGAGGCAGAGTGTGTGTATGAGAGAGAGAGGGGGAGGGGCATTTTAAACAAATAAAAAATGCAGCACCTGAAAGGAATGGTGATCATTCATCATCGGTGCTGCATATAAATAATTAGATTTCCAAGGAAAGGGAAATGGCTGAATAGCACAGTAACGAATGGAAATAAGTTTTCGACTAGTTTTGGTTAGGTGTCCAAGGAAAGAGAAAAGGCCGAAAGACACAGTAACAAATAGAAATAAGTTTATAACTAGTTTTGTCAAGTGTCCAAGGAATGGGAAATGGCTGAATAGCATAGTATCGAATAAAAATAAGGTTTCGACTAATTTTGTTTAGGTGTCCAAGGAAAGAGAAAAGGCTGAAAGACACAGTAACAAATAGAAATAAGTTTATAACTATTTTTGTTTAGGTGTCCAATGAAATTGAAATGGCTGAAAGGCCATTTACGAATATAAATAATTTTGTATCCAAGGAAATGGAAAAGGCTGAAATACACTGTAACAAAAATAAATAAGTTTAGGATTAATATTTTTAGGTGTCCAAGAAAAAAAAGAAAAAGATCTGAATAGCACTGTAAACCATGGGAAAAAGCTTACGATTTACTTTCTGGTACTGCAATTACAGTCAACCCGATCTTTGTGTTGTTGAATTTGGTTTTCCTTTCAAATATAAGCGATTAACTTTATTTGATATTTCCCATCAATGAAATCCAAAACCTGTTTTTTTCTAAGATCCAAAGTATAAATTTTATTTTCATTTATTTACAATGTTTTAAAGAATTTAATCAGTTCAACCTCGGATGTTATTTGAACTACAAGGTGGCCTCTATAAACAAAAGTAGCATGCATAGGGCATTAGTTATTTCTGCCTTTGCAGAGCTACCAGTACTAATAAAGAAACAGTCCGACGACAAATTGACAGGGCACTGGCAAGCAACTTTCATATTTTCAGATCAAGTTTTGTGATAGATTCCATGTGACGTCAAACATGTGGTCAAAATCTTACGAATTAAATAATATGCATAAGGTCATCATCATGCCAAAAAAATTAAAACCAAATTGTATATTCATTTGTGCATAATAACAAGCGAATTTACGTCCATTATTTAAATATTAAAATTGTACATTTGTTCAATTATGTGTGGGGTGGTGAGCTCTTTAAAATTTCAGCAAGTCAATATGTAAGATATATATTTATTATATTACATGTTTACCCTTTCTTAAGGCATAATGCTGGGGGAATATGTTGAATGAACTAGCGTAACTAGACAGTCTCAGGTACTGAAATGGTCTGCAAAGGCTGCAAGGCGCTGCTGCTTATTGCGTGTTATATAACACAATAAAATGTCTTAATTTTCTTAGCGCCTTGGTTCTTGGACAGTTTTTATTTTTATTCATTATCCATAGAAAACATCTTGATCATCCACGACCATTTCAAGTTTTAGAGTGATCAAGCATCTTCCATGTGTGGCAGTTACTGGGAATATAAGAGAAAATGGAGCAGATAATTCATGGAAAGAAGTCATAGACGAATTGTCTGCTCTTGATTGACCAGTTTAGTTTGCATTCGAATGAATGCATCATGGTTAATAGCATTATGATATATTTAGGGTACAGTTGAAGCAAAAAGCTTATATATTGCAATTTATGCTAATGACATGACGGGCTATCCGTTTGATGTTTTTGGAGGGCAACTATAGTCCGTTATTGGAATCTTTCAATTATCTGAATGAATTGGTTATCTCGATATGAGCCGACATGTCGCACGAGTTTAGTTGCGAAACAACTTGATAATTTATCAACATTACATTTCATGTTTTAAATTCGTCCTGCAGATCATGATTCATCATCGCCATTACTGTGAATCAAGTAAGTTTTGTTCAGCATATCTCATGTGAAAAGTTCAATCGGTATATTAGACACAAAGACACAGTGGTACTTTTTAAGAGTGCTCTTAAAACTCACCTGTTTTGACTGCAGGGGCAAACTTAGAGACCTAATCGTGTTTTGTATCTTACATGTTTTCAGCATGTTTTTATGTTTTCCAATTTCATTGTTTTTGTCATTTGTTTTTCTGTAGTGTAGTCATATCATTATTGATGGTGTAAAGCGCTTAGAGCTTCGAAAGATTAGGCGCTATACAAAGTCCTCATTATTATTATTATTATTATTATTATTATTATTATTATTATTATTATTATTATTATTATTATTATAGCACCATATGCAAGCACGCGCTTACAAGAAATTTGGAACTATGAAAAGATCTGTAATAGTTCCCAAAATGAGGTTTGCTATTCGCTTTGGAAACTGTAGTTCTATATAGGACAAAGTGATTAAACCTTTTTATTCATGTTAAAACTACTAAATGAAAATGATTAACTGGTATGTAATTGTGCCATTTGTTAAGCGGTCAAGATAAGGATACTTGGATACTCACGTATATAGAGGTCAACGAACTGCTGGTTCTGGATAATATTAGGCATTTCATCTGGGTGGAGCTTGGACAGTACGCACCAGCCTGAGTCGAAGTGGAACTCGAAGGAATTGCAAACCCACTCTTCCTGGTTGTAACATGCGGCTGCGCAGTCATCAATGGCCATTCCTGTTAGAATCAGGTCGTCGTAGCCAGGGATTGCCTTGTTGATTTGAACCCAGAATTGGGATAGTAGCGAGGCTGTGAAATGTAATTGATTAAATCGTTTGTTTTATTAATCACAGAAGTTTCAATACATTAAGACTAGGCGGAGAAAGGTAATATGGGACATTTATATTTTATTTCATTGTCACAGACGATACGATTTGACTGAATAATTATTACTAAGAAATATATACTACTGAGTGTTGATAAATTATCCAGAAATTTTGAGAGCATTTATTTGCCTTTTACAAGAAATCTTCTATAAATATAATATAAGTTGCTTTGGAAAACAAGGTGATAATGAAACATCGTTTATCAGTACATATTTATTCAAAAATACCATCCGAGTGTGTTCGATTTGGACAATAAATTCCACTATTTAATAGTACCCTTTCATTAGAACTTGTATATTCAAGGTAGTATAAATAACCAATGCGGACTTGTATATTCAAGGTAACAAAAATAGCCAATTGAGACTTGTATATTCAAGGTAGTATAAATATCTAATTCGGATTTATATATTCAGGGTAGCATAAATAGCCAATTCGGACATGTATATTAAAAGTAATATATATATATATATATATATATATATATATATATATATATATAGCCAAACTTTACTTGTATATTGAAGGTAGTATAAATAGCCAATTCAGACTTGTACATTCAAGGTACATAAATAGCCAATTCGGACTTGTATATTCAAGGTAGTATAAATAGCCCATTCGGACTTGTATATTCAAGGTAACATGAATAGTCTATTCGGACATGTATATTCAAGGTAGTATAAACAGCCAATTTGGATTTGTATATTCAAAGTACATAAATAGCCAATTCCGACTTGCATATTCAAGGTAACATGAATAGTCTATTCGGACATGTATATTCAAGCTAGTATAAATAGCTTATTCGGACTTGTATATTCAAGGTATAAAAAAATAGTCTAAGTTAGCAAAATAAGGCTGAATCATGGACAAACTTGAAATGTAAGAGATCTATTTCATCATGCAAGAGCAGGAACAAAGGAACTGTAATAATGTAATAACTATTATACTATGAATCTATCAACAATACTACCACACAAAGTGTTCAAGACCAAAGGAACTGTAATAGCTATTATACTATGAATCTATCAACAATACTACCACACATAGTGTTCAAGAACAAAGGAACTGTAATAATTTAATAACTATTATACTTTAATAACAATTATACTGTAATAGCTATTATACTGTAATAACTATTATACTATGAATCTATCAACAATACTACCACACAGAGTGTTCAAGAGGGTTTGTAATGCTTTATTGTATAAAAATCTTAAAAATCTTAAAAATCTCGAAGAAACCAAATCTCAAGCAAAATTCGTAAAAAATGCTTGTTCGTTGTGTTCGGGTGACAAATAAAGATTTACTTACTTGACGATGTCTGTCTGATGTCTCTTCTTAAAACGTCGTTGGTGATGGCTGACGCCGTGTAGGTCTTTTGCTAAACACAATGAGGCAGAAAAAATAAAATTTACACAACAAATGGTCTTGTATTAACAACTACAGGCTCCCAAGCATATTTTAAATGTACAGTGGAGTTATCCTTTCACAGTTAACGGCAACGTGATTCACTTAACATGGAAGACGATTGCTTAAAATGAGGGTTAAAATTAGAACGATAGAGGTAATAAAATATTTCTTCTAAAACATTTTATATATTCATAAGCCATCTGCACGAACCTGTTTAAAGTATTGCATCTCAATCAAAGTTATTAAACCTATAACGTAGCATGATCCTAGTATGAAGAACAAACTATGTACAGTAGAGTCATGATTATCCGACTTTCGATAATCCGACATTCCGTTTTATCCGACTTAGCCATACAATGTGCTATTCACAGTCTTGTGCTGCGCGCGCATTAACGTTCGCACATCACACTTTATTCTTAGTATCCTGAGGTCGAGAAGTGTCCATTTTTAGATACTTATGCATTGCAGAATAATATTAATACATTTCGGTAATCCTACCACTTATCCGCCCCGTTTATGTCAAAGAAGAATGACTCTACTGTAAAATAGTCTTCTCGATTTGAATTTCTTTGTGTCGCACGTGCTGATACTTATAGTTTGGTCACACTGTTATCCTTGCATGCATCATATTTTGTTTTCAAACATTATTGTGAATATAAAATTGTCATCATATTAAAGGGTAATAAAAACTAGATAAATAAAATGCACATGATAAAGTTGCGAATCATATCAATACATGAATCGACAAGTAGATCGATTTATGATAGAAGAAACCCAATAAAAGTAAGAAAATCTAAGAAATTAATACAACCACCACTTCTCTTTTGAAATTGCGTCTAATAAAGTGCCTGAAAAAATTTAACTGTCCGCGACATACTGTATAAGATGTGTCACATTGTCATGGACATGTCAAATTTTCTAGATAGGTCTATCCGCCTAGCTATTTCCATAATTCATGATTTCCAGTCAAGGAAATGAATGCTATATATGTTGCATCTGTATATCAAGTTTTTTTCCAGCCAAGATTACTGTCGTTCAACCAATCAGAATCGGAGTTACAAACACTGCTGTTTTAAAGTCTTACTCAAGAAAATCAGTGTGAAAAGAAAAATGAATCCGAAAATGTACCGTCGTGATGTGATAATGGTTCTTTAGCAGTTGAACATACTGGAGCTATTGATTTACTCCGCAAGACCGAATGCAGTAGTTATATATATATATATCCAGTAAAACCGAAGGCAATAGGGTATATCTTGTTCCCGTAAGACCGAAGGTAATGAACAGACCTTGTCTCCGTAAGACTGAAGGCAGTGGACATATCGTGTCTCCGTGAGACAGAAGGCAGTAGTCGTATGATTTTAACTATGCTAGTTTTAAAATAATACTCATTACCATTAAAATTTTGTTACCGTTGTTGATCAGTAAATTGGTTTATTCAAAGACTAAGTGATACTTGTATTTTTGTATTTATAGTATCGAAAACCAAACAATGAGCATCAATCTGAAGCTCAAGTACAGCGGCAACACTGCTCAGTGCGCATGTCTGTTGATTTATGGCGCAGATTACTTTAAACACTACATATCTCTGAAGGATATATTAAGAAGTGACGGTTGCATTGTACAATCAATTAGTAATTAAAGACAATAATGGTAGAATGTGAAAGAAATCTTCTAAAAATATTTCTAAAAGAGCGATACTCACCGCGCCTGCGTCAAGTGTCATAGGGATCTTGAAAGATCCATGGATGACAATATCACGGAGAATCTGCCAGGCTTGAGCCAGTGTGATCAACAGAGAGGGGTTATTGACCGTTCCTGCGAAGCAAGGGTACATTGTGAATCGTTTGCAACAAATAAGCGATGCGACATGTTTAACAAAGTTCACATAAAACTATACTCTCCGCTCGTGGAATGGATACACGAGACATAATTTACAACATGTTGGTTAATGTCAATTACTGTCGCGATAATGGTTATGAGATTCAGGATGGGTCAAAAGGTCCTTGAAATACTTTGCAACCTGGGATAAAAATAACCAAACGGGCAAGAAAATCAATGTATATTTTAAGCATGCGTAAAAAAAGAATAAACTTTCATGTTTGGAAAAAAAATCATCTACATGGATAAAATATAACAATAGAAGATGCGCAACATAGATGAGAAGCAATACATTTAAATCAAGAAATTTTCTGGATTATTATTGTAATAGAACATAAAAACACAATTTACCAAAAACCAAACGTTAAACTACAATACATTTTAGCACATATATACAATGTGATGAAATTTGTGAAGACGATTTCCTGCACTCTCAAACATGCAATAAGCAAACGCAGTTATATTACACCGATTCTAGACATAAGAAATGATGCACGTATTTAGTTATCTGCTCTGGAAGAGGATTTCAGAACAACTATATAAAATGCTATTTATTATCTACCTAATGTCAAATAAATGTAAATTCTTAATCGTTTATTTCGCAATAAAGAAAAATCGTATTTAAAAAGGCCAGCTTAGATTCAATGATCTGGCGTCAGAAATGGTTTCCTTCCTATAACGATTTGGTCTTTGAACAATAAAATAGACGAATCACTGAATCTAAGAAAAAAAGGGCCAGAAATAGAATAGCATTTAGCTTTCTTTTCATCCACAAGAATACGGAACGGAGCGCTACTTCATTATGGAATCAAAATGAGCAAAACATGCCGAAAGTGCAAAGATCTTAGAATCTCTGCGTTACATACTCTTCCTCATTCACCGTATTTTATTTGGTTACATCTTTTGTAGTGATACATATCAACTGATGATTTGTTCTTTATAAACTCTCTATGTCAGGAATGATCAGCACTTTCTTCTGTGACACGACAATGTAAATTTTAAAGAAGCTTGCTTATTTCGTATGCATGTTTAAATAATATTAGGATTCAGCTCTTTATTATAAGCTAAATTTAAATTATTAGCAGGTATAAATCGTGTTTTACTCTCTCCGTTGTTTTGGATACTGGCCATCAGCTGAAGAGAAGAGAAAGACAGACTGCCCCGCGCTCTCATCTGAAGGAAAGAGAACTAATGCGAGTCTCTCTCTCTCTCTCTCTCTCTCTCTCTCTCTCTCTCTCTCTCTCTCTCTCTCTCTACTGTCTCTGGTTCACAGCTGACGGGATGAGAACTACCTCTAGTCTCTATACATCAGCTGAAGGGACGCGAAAGACAGTTGGTCTGTCTCATCAACCAGTTAACAGTACGTGAAAGACAGATTGTCTATTAGTTAAAGGGACGAAAAAGTAAGGTGGTCTGTCTCTGATAAGAATAATATATATGTTCGATATAACTAGCAGCTGGGAACAATGTTTAGACAGGAATGTTGGTTGTTATGGGTTTAATGTCATATTTCAAGTACATCATAGGCTATACATAGCGACAAATATATTGTTGGAGGAAAAACTCCAAGAAAACCCCGAAAGGAATCGTTAATTCAGATGAAGCTGCTGGCTAGTTTTCTCACGTACCCACTAAAATAGCGACTAACATTTAGTACGAAGTCTCAAAATGCGAACAAGACATTTTAAGAACGCGCAATTCTTATGACGTCGCATATTTATTAGATTTTTAAATCAAGTACAATACAGTTGGATTCACATAAGTCACTCCGAAGCAAGAGAGACAGCATGGGATACACTGGTCTAAACATTTACTTTTTTTAAAATCCAAAGTAAAATCATTCATAAAGCAAGAAACTGTGCGATCATTAAATGCGGGTCTTAACAGATTTTGCAGTCTACAAAAAATGCCAACGTAAAACGTTAAGGGCCTTTGCTTTTTTATAGATAAAGGTGTGTTTCTGCGCCTAATCCATCACTTTGAATATTATTATCGGTAGCAAAAAGGTCGCTTGATAAAACTCACATGTCATACTGTACTAGAAGTATCTGACAATGATAGTAAACAATCTATGTTATGTGAAGTCTACGTAAAATAGATACAGTTTATATAAATACTTGACTCACTTGCGAAATGGTCACACTGGCCGGAAGAGTCAGTCAGCTTTCCGTCCTCGGTGTGTGTTTTACTTAGTGTGCATGTTTTGGTGCCTGGACAGTAATCAAAACTGTTGCAGATAAAGTCTGTGTTCTGGTTACACTGTGATGCGCATCCGTACTCATCGTCTGTTGTTAAGGTCTTGTCATTAGCAAACTGCATGTATACTCCAGGAATGCGTCGATAGAAAACTGCAGAAAAGGTATTTAAAATACAGTGCAATCGCTCTTTATCAAGTAAATGGGACAGACAAATGTTGGTTCGCAATAGTTTTACATTTTAAGGTAAGTACAGTACACTTGTGCAATTATCGCTGGTAAAAGTCAGACGCTAGCTGGATATGAGATGCGACTGTTAGTGGGAAATAGAGGTTGCAAAGTACGAGTCTTACGCATATAAATTGCCACGATGATACAAAAATAGAAAATTAAAGAATTTGTTGTATTAGTGTATACAAATATTATCATGGCTACTTCAAAACCCAGTAATCTATGTTAAATTCTGAATGTAGTAATTTTAAAGTTTTATAACACGACATACAAGTGTTTTTTTTTTTTCTATTTTGATCTCTTGCTGGTTCTGTTCATATGTTGAACCTTGCGCTAAATATTGTAGACAATGCAGCATGCTTGCACAAAGACATATTTCGGAACATTGGGAATATTGGACTTTTTCTGTATAAGGCTTCAAAAACAACTGGCCAATTTCTTTTAAATTGCTTAATTGATTTTAAATTGTTTATATAATGTGTCATTTGATGTTTTAGACTTATTTCGTTGTTTCTCATTCTAAATATATTGATGTTCTATACAGTGTGATTCATCCAAATTAGTCAGAAACTAATTCGCATATACGATGGACAATTTTTTAGGTTAAGGTTAGGGATATCTGAACAGCAGATATCTATATGGAGGGCAAAATGTGTATAAAAATGGACAAAGCACAACGGTTTAGCCAACCAAGGTGTACAGTAAAATATACAATCTGCAGGAGTGCATGAGGGGTAATAAATGAGTACCTGTGGGTGGAGGGACCTCCAGCAGGGTTCCAATGAAGAAGGAGTTGTCTGGCAACATAGTAAAACTGGTTTTCTGAACGCGGATAGGGGATATCTTGGTCAACTGCGTGATCAACAGTATTATCTTCTCCATGAAAACTTTCTTGTATTTGTATGTTCCGTCATCGTAAGTATCTAAAAGAAACAAACACAAAATATGAAATCAGTTGCCTTGTTCCGTGTCAGGTCAAGGCCGTCGACACATACGCCACGGTATGAAGTTATGACTATTGAATGATCGCAGATGTTTCATCGAGTATGTGCATCACTTGCTTGTTATTATTTGTATCACAGAAAAACTGATTTTTAAGATAGTGCATTATTTAAACTGCTTCGTATTGAGATATGGCGATTAATATTGACATTTATTTCCAATGGAAAGAAAAAAAAGCATGTATTTGATATTATACCCGGGAAGTCAATTCTGAAGTCCATTCTTTGGTCGGGATTGAAGCAGGTGGTGATGTCAAAGCTGCTAAGGGCAGGATGCTCCTGGTCAAAGTTGTAAATGTTGTAACTGGCTGCGTAACCAACCTGTGAATATTTAAGTAGAATCGAAAATAACGAAATGAAGTTTTATTAGTTTTCAAAGCTAATCGAAACTGAACAATAGAAATAGTGGTATAATACCTTCCCATCGAAAGTGGACTGTGTGTGTGTGTGTGTGTGTGTGTGTGTGTGTGTGTGTGTGTGTGTGTGTGTGTGCATGCAGTCATGTGATATGTGTCTTCAACAATTACTAAAAGCAAAACAAAAACTATAGTTAACAACATCACTTATTGATTGAAACAATATTCTGCTTTTCTTTACTGTGGTTAAATTTAAATAAAGCAAGCACTTTTATGATACCATTTTCATAAATCTTTGGGGGGGTTTTTTTTTTGGGGGGGGGTGATTTTTAACTTAGCTTTAAACAATTTTTCAGTCATATATCTACGATGTCTGCAGTGAGGCAGTTAATAGTGATGTCTAGTACTGGGGCATAGTGTCGCAGACCTATAGCATGATGTCCCACCCAGTGACATTATCCTGATATCAGGCCGACCAGTCCAGGGGACGCTCCAGCCACTAGGCCAACGGAGCGGTCATAAATCTTTGGAATAACTCTGCTCGAATTGAAACCAACGTCCTCCCGCATCCAAGGCGGACGCTTTAAACACTTGAGCCACCGGAGCGATCAGATATTTCCTTCGTTTTCACTCTAGAGCCCAGCGCTCCGGTGGACCAATTGGTTAGAGCGTCCGCCGCGGAAGCGGGAGGTCGTGGATTCGATCCCCGAACCAGTCATACCAAAAACTTACAAAAATGGTAGTAACAGATGCTTCGCTTGGCGCTCAGGATTAAGAGTTTAGTGTTATGACTGGTCGGAATGGTGTCAGGATACTGTGACTGGGTGGGACATCATACTACATGTCACTATAATCTGCCTCACTGCAGACATCGTAGCGATATGACTGATACATTGTTAAAACTACGTTACAAATCCTAATCAGGCACACACACACACACACACACACACACACACACACACACACACTAGAATACATTTATGAAAAATAGGCTTGATTTTCATTTTGGGTGATATTTTTACTTTTTAGGTCACACAATCTCAAAAAGGTTTGTACATATCTCTCAATTAAAAACTTTGATATGTGTCGCTATACCCATAAAATTACAATAGCAAGATTTCAAATATTTTATGGAAGAATCTACATTTATCGCATGCTTCTGTATTCACTCACCCAACTTTCTGATGTAATATCTAGTCTTATAGGAACACTTGTAGATTGCTGTGTAGAATAGCCGACATTGTTGACCGCTGTCCAGTCATTCTAAAAAACAATTTTAAAATAATTAATAATAATAATAATAATAATAATAATAATAATAATATTGCTTTGAGACCCAGAAAGAGAGAGAAATAGAGAGAGATATGATAATTATATTGTTTTATTTTAGTGAAATAGTTTCGATTAAAACAATAAAAAGATGATTTTCGGCATTCATTACGTTTTGGCCCAGACATTGCACTTTTCAATACATGCACGTGAAAAAAATAGTTCCAGACGCGAGATGCATCAGTAATACACAATTCGATGGCCAGAAATATTTCAAGGAAGACCGTTTACAAATTATAATATAAAGAGAAACTGTCCTTCCAAATCAACAGAACATTCTACACGGATAACATCATATTTTAAAATAGATTTGTAATGGAAATTCGTTTGTGATATCTCATAGTTTGTTGCCTTTGAATATTGCACGAGCAATATATGGATTTGGATGACACTGTTTACAATTTTCCACCTAATGTATGTTCATTCCTCAAAAGTAGTATCCCAGTTTTTGGAATATTCGTGTGAATAAATGATTAATAAAAGCAGAACATTTACTAATATATGCATGATAGTGATTAAAATTGCATGGGTTGTGACCGGATATATGGATCATTTGATTTGGAAATATGCGGAGCTTGCATAACTTTTTGTTAATTGCAAGATCGGCATTTGTCGACATTCTTTTGAAACGAGGGATGCATTTATGTACACCCGTAGGATGACATTTATATCACGCTAGTCAAGGTAGTGGAATGCCAATAACAGCCTCAGTGTAATATATTAGCCATACCTTATTTTTCAAATAGTTATCGGTATGATTTTAAACCGTGTAAGTTTAAAAGATATCAATTTAAATATTTTATTCTAGAATTCGAGTTCTTTGTCCGATGATTTTACAGTTGTGTGACTGCATTTAATCGAAATCAAGAAATTTTATTTTGGCAAACATCAAAAATCAGTCTACAACTCTTCTTCAGAATTAAAGGAAAGGCGAAAACGTTTATCATAAAGTGTAATTTTGATATACAATATAACGCCCTGACATATGCCGTGTCGTAAAATTCAGTGCTAACTAGATTTTGACATATTTTTCAACACTACCATTTTCAGTCCTTACTATATGCAAAGACGACACACGTGACGGATATTATTGTATCTATGCTTTTGTGTTTTGTTGTCGTTTTTATTTTTTTCTTAATCTCAATAATACTGTTTAAGTCCAAAAGTGAATGAACAAATGCCATTTAGCGACAAACCAGTGTTATGAATGGTCCAATGTATGGCAGCTACTATTGCTGGACACAAATCAAAAATCACCTAATGAACCGCAATAACCTTTTAATAAGCAATAAATTTAATAGACACGTATACAAGTAATATGCAATGTATGTAATATAAATTTATATAAGTAAGACGCACTATGTGTTACATAAGTGTATGCAAATGATATGCAGTATATGTAATATATATGTATACAAGTTATATGCACTATGTGTTACATAAGTGTATGCAAATGATATGCAGTATATGTAATATATATGTATCCAAGTTATATGCAGTATGTGTAATATATAATTGTGTGCAAGTAATATCTATCTAATATATAAGTATGTAAGTAATGTGCAATATATATAATAAAAGTATTACAACAAATTTGCAATATATGTAATACGTAAGTATACAATTAATAAGTTTAATAAACAATCTTCTTAATATATTTCCGCTCTGTGTGTCATACAGTTAATACTAAGAAATAATATTATATAAAGGGGGTTACGTTTAAAATTTACGAATAACTTTTTGTTACTCCAGGAAAACCAAAGTATAACTTCCGTTTCTATTTAAAACATGTTCTTATATACAAAATTTCCAGAACGTATTGTGTATCAATGAACATTATTTTACATTCTTCGTGGATTTTAGAGTTAAGATACCCAACTGTCTTATTTGGAAACTGGATGCAGGGTGCAGTGTATTGGTCTACGTGAAGCTTTGAATGTCTCTTTCAATAACTTTTTGCATCAAGAGTAGAAGTTGTTTATTTTGTTGTTTCTTTTAATATTTTTTATCGTGATCCTTTTTAGGAATTCTCATTACATCTGTTGTTTATTAGATACATTTATAGTTTGTCCTTCTATCTACTAGATAGAAATAATAACCAATATATTGTCTAAATCTCAGATCTAAATGAATAGAATTAAAATATAATAAGATGTGAACAGATAAAGCGACACCTACCGCCAAAAAATAATATTCAAATGTTGAGTTAAATGTTCCGTATCCATCTAGATGAAAATCATTTCTATTAGAGATGAAAACGTCACAATTCATGTCCCGGCATTTTCGCTGAAAATTAGGAAATAATCAGTTTAATGTAGAACCTTCTAAACACTGAGTTTTTTTAATATAGATCACCCGTATTTTCCCAACCAAAACTGTGTCTTTCACGAGTCTAAATTTCGTGTATTTCAATTCGTTTATCCAAACTCATCTTTATCCGGACAAAGTACGTGTCCCAGAAGAATTCGGATGAGAAAGATCCTCCTGTGAAGAAAAGCTATATAAAATCACGATGTTTATAGAAAACATACGTTTTCTAAAGATCGTAAGAGATACATTTCACGTCTAACCTTTATCAGGAAGTTGCATTGGCATCGGAAGGAACGATTGAAATTGATTTGTATATTTTAGCAATGTCAAATGCGATTGATAACAAATAATTATTTTTTTAAGGTAGTGAGTGTAAAAGCAAACTTTCCTCAACTCAGACCTAACAATAAATGTTTGCATCATAACAGATTATAAAGTTTGATTTCAAGTACAAATCAATTATTAATGACACAAAACTTTAGTCAAACACGCAGCCATCGTCTCACAAACTTTCAAGCACTTTGATGGAATATTTTATGTAGTAAAATTTACAAACTTGTGTTGATTTTATGTTCACTGTTTTGCATATGTGTTGTTCAATTTCATTATTTGTTCTCATAACATGAAAAACAGAATCAGCTGTATCAATATTTCTGTGCTTTGAAGATACAATTTATCTGATTGTGCTCATTAAATAAATCTCAGTAGTTTCTAAGTTATGACACAGGGGCAAGGTCACTAGGAGCAGAGATCGGCTAATTTAGTTGCATGTATAAATTTGTCTTTTTATGCATCATAAGTGAATATCCAGTCATACGGCGGACATCTTAATCAATTGCAATGTATGACACAGGAGCTGAATCATTGGAATGATCCAGCATCATGTAAGCTGAACATAAAAATTACCTTTTCTTGACTAGTAAGGGTATATAAGACTATAAGGCGAAAATCTCAAATGTGTCCTAATTGTGATCCAGGGCCTAGCATCCTGGGTGCGTGGATATACACCATGGTCCACGGATATTTCATGCAGGCGTCTTTTCATGCCTAGTAAGTGGATATAGTGTTATTCGGTTCGGGATCTCAAACATTTCGAATTAATTATAAATAATATCCAATTTATGGTGCAGAAGCTAACTTCCGGGGGGTAGGGTAGGAATTACCCTAGAATCAAATCAGCTTCAACTATAATTTGTATTTTGATGCAAAGTAAACGTATCTATGGTTACATAGATGTTATCTCAATAGTTCCTAAGTTGTTATCCCGGGTCAAAGTCGCTAGAGGTAGGGATGAAGCCTGGATTACTCAGGGACGTCCTTGGGGAGGGAGGAAGGGAGATTTTGCATGTGCTGTAAAAATTGCCGTAGCCTATTTACGAAAATTAACAAGCCCGTCAAAAATTGAAATGACGGCCCTGTAGTTAGTGTCAGCTATATATATACAGTACATGTTTATTGAGTAGGGATCTCCGTAGTATCGATGTTATAACCCAGGAGAAAATTATTGGTGGTAGGACAATACTGTTGAGCATCGCAAAGATTTCCAGCTCGACACGTCTTAACACTTGTGTCATTGATCACATTTGCTCATTTTAATACATGCGAAACATATAACTCGGCGCTTATTTGAAATGTATTTTTTTAAACAACCCCCGCCATAAAACGAATCTGAACGCTTTGACACAATCTACATCCAAAGAGCTATTTCTAACCCATGCGAAACATATAACTTGGCGCTTATTTGAAATGTATTTTTTTAAACAACCCCTTCCATAAAAAGAATCTGAACGCTTTGCCACAATCTACATCCAAAGAGCTATTTCTAACCCATGCTTTACTTGTCGAGCTTTAATACTGCAGTAGGAGGGATATCGATGACATTTCATACGAACGTACGCACATCTGTACGGACGCACCATATCACAATCTCCAGGCGTGTGAAAGGCGTGTTAATGATCAACAGGATACACTTACCTGACCTTCGTACGTGTACATAGTATTATCGAGATAAAACAGCTGCGAGGCGTTTCTCATTTTTAAGAAAAATTCAGGGCGTCCGTCAGTTGTTTGTGTCTTGTTTAAAGAGGCGGTAAATGTGGCATTCTCAATCGGCATTATGGTGCAGTTGCCAATAGTCCTGTCGATGGCATAGGCGATACCTTGAGAAAAAGTAAACACGACGATGCAATAAATATGAAAATTTATATATAAGGTAGAACTCTAACGGTTGTCGGGATTAAATGCACCATCCCATTTTATTCGGCTCAGCAATACGTATCCTATAAACATAGAGGATGATGCATAGGTAATATTAATATAATATTTTTTTTAAAAAAAACTTTGATGCAGACATATTTGCATTTAGTTTTATTAATTGAGAATAACAAAATCTTTAGACTATAAGTAATGTCAAATAAAATCATGTGATACAACGGTATTAAGTTGTAAACGATGTGTGTGTTGGTGTATGTGTGGGGTTGAATGGTGTGTGCTTGTGTGTGTTATTAGCTCACCGGTGACATAATCGTGTATCTCGGAGGCAGCATCCGTGGACCAGAATGGGTATACAGACGCTGATGGACGGTAATCAAACCGTACCAGCTGGTACGCATAGTCATACCATACCTGAAGAAAATGGCAAGAACGTTATCTTGTTATTCAGTTGCCACATTAAAGTACTGAACTTAATAACAGGATAACAGCTAACGCTAATAAACTGTGAGAGTTTAAGATAATAATGATGCAATATAGACAGCTAAAAGTAAAAAGAATACGTAAGAAACAAACTGAATCCGAATGGAAGAACGATTTGGTCTGTGCAAGTCTCATGTTTAGTCTAATTACAGATTTTGAGTGATACGATCAAAAACTTGAAAGGAACGCACGTGCACCAAATTGTGCAACATATTTCATGCTGACGTTGAATAATTTCAAACGGGTACGAACGTTTATCTGGATTGCCAACACTATTAGTATGGCATAAGCTAGGATAAACCAGATAGAAAAAAGATGCCACTTTTCATACGAGATTTAGCTGATTTAAACGAAACGTTTGTAACAAACATGGAGGCATTACAAATTAAATAGATGCAAAAGTTCTCACTTGAAGTGGTAGAAATGATATAGATAATTGCAAATATTTGCAATAATAATAATAATAATAATAATAATAATAATAATAATAATAATAATAATGATAATAATAATAACGTGGATTTATTACAGCGCCTAATCTTTAGAAGCTCCTAGCGCTTGACAATGTTATGTAACACATAAAAACATAGTTTTTCAAAAACAAACACCATGAAATTATCAAACAAAAACGTACTGACAATAATTAGGAAAGAAAAAAAATCATTAACTCTTTAAGTTTGAAAATAAATGAAAACATAGAGACATTCAAAACTGAATTGAACACTAAAAATAGGTGGAATTATACTGCGTTCTTCGATAGAACCAGAATACTTAAAGAGGAAATTAATTGAAACATAAAGAGGAGTTTCATGAGTATTCACTATCGATAATAAAAATTCACTCCGTACTAACTGGAAAATCGCTATATCTGTTTGTCACACTGTAAATTGTCTTAAACCGCAACACTTGGAGCCCATACAAACAAGACAGTAAAACTTAATGTGGCAGTTACATGTACATAGTTCGGATGAAATGTGTTTAGAATAGTAGAAAATATACATTGAAACTTGACTTACATCTGCCTGGGACTCTTGTTTGCTTCCCTTGTTGATTATTTCCTCACGGTAAAAATACTGACCCATTAGTTGGGGAACCGGTCTTGTCTGTTTCCGGTTACTGCAAACCATTCCTTTTGGGGTCTTAAAGATGCCGAGAAACAATTTACCTACATTTAGATTTCCTGAGACGCTCATATTTTAAGAAATTTTTAAACTAAACTTTAACTAAAAGAGAAAT
Organism: Unio pictorum; assembly: GCA_030141615.1. Classification (NCBI taxonomy): domain Eukaryota; kingdom Metazoa; phylum Mollusca; class Bivalvia; order Unionida; family Unionidae; genus Unio; species Unio pictorum. Next base: position 5,711,435 of record JARLTB010000184.1, on the reverse strand, counting down.
GCGTAAAGAATCAAGATAAAAACTTTTCATGGTACCAAGTGTTTGCAGTCTATGAAATCTATTAAGAGAATTTAATCACCTGGACTACTTTTTCATGCTCATGTGATCATTTGTAAACTTCAAATGTTACTGCAGATTCTTAAACTGCAAAGTTTAGTGCAGATTTGTAAACTTCAAATGTTAGTGCAGATTTGTAAACTTCAAATGTTAGTGCAGTTTCTTAAACTGCAAAGTTTAGGGCAGATTTGTAAACTTCAAATGTGAGTGCAGATTTTTAAACCTCAAATATTAGTGCAGATTTGTAATTTCTTTCGCGTATTACTGTAGCAAATTTAAAGTTTAAGGTTTCATCTTGAAATCTTCATCACAATTATTCATTAGGTTACTTTTAATAACTATTAATGTGCAAACGTTGCTTAAATCATTCTGATAAAACTTAACAAGTGGGTGCATCGTACATCATGATATCTAGAAATCAAAGTCACCTGCTACTTTGTTTTGCTGCTAAAATTAGAATGAGCGTTTTCTTCTGTCAATATTTTAATTCAATTATATTGATAATTGATGACTCCATACGTAATACATTTTTTCTTAGTTTTTGTATATTTGAATTTGAGGTAATTTCGGAATTTCGTTCACTTATATCCGCATTAGTCATTTTTTTAAACGGAGCACATTTACTAAAATATGTTAGAAACTAAAATAAGTTAGAGGCATATAACGTAACAGTTAAAACATATATTGTGCAAAGGCAAAACTGAATTTATTATTACGATATTAATTCCTATTGTCATAGATCAAGGCAACTTTGAAGCATAATCTACTCTATCAACATGTGGCAAACAACAATCCTAGTTTCAAGTATCAATTTGTGTCCACGGGATTCTGCATATTATACAACTTCCCATGGTAACAATCAGCTGTTATGTTCACTGTGTACGAATGGGGTAGGGGTGAGAGTTGTTACATAAAACAACTAAAAGAAAATTACTGTTTACTGTTTCATCAAAAATAGCGTTATGATAGAGACTGGTCTTAAAATGTGTTATATATTGATCAAAACATTCACTGATATTTGTTTTAAATCTTAGAGTTTTGGTAGGGATAATTGTTATAATAATATGAGCTAGAGTTGTTTAACTTTCCTTTTCTTTTTTCTCACTTACCTTAAATACGTTGTCATCAGCCCATAGTTGGTTACGAAAATCGAAATAATCATAGTAGTGTTCGAAGTCATGCCAGGTCGTATCATTGAAATTAAAATTTCTTCCCTTTATTATTGCTCGCACTGGTATCTGGGGCTGGGAAACCGGGTCAGTCCAGTTTGGCACTAATATTATAAAATAAAACTCAGTAAAGTATGCAAATTCAGACGTAGTCGGAGTCATGTATGTCTATATCTTCTGGTAATTTCGTTCTTGTAGTCTTAAAATATTTTGCGCAAGAAACTCACGCTTGCGCTTAAAACCCAAAATTAAATATACTACTTTGGTTAAGTCTATATTCTTGGAATTTAGAATGCTCGTTAAAGACCTAAATCTGACGGTATTTTAACACTCTCTAGATTCTAACTTTATTGTAATGAAAGCTGAAACAGTTTAAATTTTTCCGAGTTCGAGTTTGAGCTTGTAGTTTGTATGTTTTGTTTATTTTTAAAAATTTTGTTTAAATTCTGAAGACGCGCAGTTATATCAGATACCATTGGCGGAGTGACGTTGGAGACTCAGGAAAATCAAAATTTTCTTCTCGGTTTAATTACAAAAGATATGAAGAATTTATGCACACAGCGATGATTCTGCATTTTCGAACAAAAATTGAAACTAGGTCAACTCTGTATTTTGGCTGTAAGGCCGTGGTAGATTAGGCATTGGTCGTCACATATGCCTGACTTTTGTAGCAATTGACATCTTCAAAACAAGTTAATTATCGCAAACATAAAGGATTCTTTCTAAGTAGGAAGTAAACATGTTAATAATTTTTTCTGATAAGATATATGTACTATAGCCAAACTATGATCTTATCTTTTCGTGCCATCAGGACCCTATTCATAATTCAATATACGATTACTTTGGTTTACCTGTAAAATAATAATCCAGAGTAAAGTTGGCGAACAGTAAATCCCACTTCATACAAGACTGCCAATGATCTACGTCGACATCCCGTACTGTGGTCTGTCCCATGTACGCCTTTAGAAGATAAAGGTCCAATTTGCAGCGCACGAGTAAAATTGAAGGAAAAAATATCATTTAAAAAATCAAAGACAATAAGAAAACAATATGTTATGTTCTCACGTAATTGGCATGTAAATTAAGACGTTTGTGTTCATATCAAATTACGTTCATTTAGCTGTTAATATTTAGATTTATTAAAGTTGTTTCAGCTGTTAAGATACCAATATATTTCAATCATTTATTCGACATAAAATTGTACGTTTTTTAAAGTTATAACAAAAGTTTTAATCGAAAAAGATTTACATGTTGTACGTTCTACAAATATACATGAAAACACTTGCTTGACAGACATGGGTTATTAACTATCTCCTTCGCACAATAATGTGGAAGCACGTAGGCAATCACACAAGTTGCAATGATAGACTTAAATCTTGTGAATTCGATTGTATTGGATTGTTTGGCTAATGGAGGATCTGGTGACGGTGGTCGCCTTCTGCAAAAAAAATACTCCACAAAACCGTCTTTATCTGGAAAAGCAAACTATCAAAAAAGTCATTGAACTTTGCAGTGGAATAGAAAACTCAGAATGCTATTCATGTTTGAATGTTAAATGTTAATTTAATAAGAATTCAGATGGTTTTTTTTAATACAATCTTACCAGCCCATTTCGCTTTGCAAACTCCAGAGCTCCACTTGTGCTGTACACGTGAGGAACTCCGTTGCCCGATAAGCCACCAAACAGTAGGCTATTCGTGTCAAGTGAAAGAATCGATGCGTTGCAAGCGCCATCTACATAAATGAAAACAACATAGTCCATGAAGGAAGCCTAAAAACTTTTTTTATCAATGAGTTTCATTTGTTATATAGTCTGATGATATTTTGTCAGAATAAATAAAATGATATTCAGAACATTCGGTGATGCGGAAGAGCGGCTGTGCCAAAGGGGAGAGAGAGAGAGAGAGAGAGAGAGAGAGAGAGAGAGAGAGAGAGAGAGAGAGAGAGAGAGAGAGAGATATGCTTAATTTCATTTAACAGTACAAACATTTAATCTGCCGGGGTCACGTGAACAAGTGAAACGATACAAAGTACATGACGACGAAAATATTATCTAAACAAGAACAAGTTTCCAAAGCAGCATTCCGATGTGAATTGCTTTCTACAGTCCAAAACGGTTGTGATTGGCTACTTTGTCTGTATGGAACACCATAGTCAGCGTATTATTTTATTGCACAAGAACTCTGAGCTATGAAATGTTAAGTTCCCCCCCACCCACAACCCCCACACACATACACACAAGAAAGACAGTCCGTCTTATAACTTCAAGATTTGTAATCTAGAAAGAAGCGTATGGTATTGATGGGTAATAACAAAATAAAATTTGTTTCAATCAGGTTTTGAACGTAAGATAATATTAAGGGTTACGTCTAATATTATCCGTCGCATACTTAACAAGAGTCTGACGATTTATCAATAAATTAAGGCGAAATGTCTGACAACATGAATTACCCTTATCGGCAATATAAATAAGCACAAGGAATGCAAGCGTGACCACAACCCTTCCCTCGATTCGACTTTTTCTCACGAGTCTTTTATCGCTTCAGAATCGCAAGAAGACTGAAAAACTACACATATGCATTCAAAAGACAGTGACGTACCAACGCATAACTCTTTAATGACCATGTCCTGAATCCAACTATTGTCTTCCATTCAATTATGATTAAAACCTGGTATAACTGCTCTATGTAAAACAAAGATATTCTGTAAAATTTAACAAGAAATTTATTTTCCTAGAATACAAAGCGAAAATTTGAAAAGAATTTACATTATTGTGAATTAAGTCCCATATAGTCCTAACGTTTTATAACAAATCGAAATGTGTAAAGTTCCAACTGAATTCAAGTGGTATTCAAAATAATTTCTAATATTGAATGTGTTTATGTGCCCGTTGTCTTGAATATGCTAATTTAATAGTAGTCTGTGTTTTGGCGATGTGCTAACAGTCTTTGGATGTATCACAATAATAATGTGTCCTTGTCTGAATTCACAAGAATTCCAAATTAATGTTCCAGTCAAAGAATAGTATTGTTGTACAATTAGCCTCTATGCCTGTCTGTCTGTCTATCCGTCCGTACGTTCATCCATCTATCTATCTTTAAACAAACTCAATGACGTATATGATTGGAATATTGTTCTAAACTCTTTGCATACTTGCAAACATTCTGAAGAAAGTGGAATACTAAGCTGAAGGAAATGTTTGCAAAAGAGATAATCTACAACCAATAGGTTGTGTCGGTAGGTCTGTCCTTGTTCTTAAAGATTACAACCAACAAATCCCGAACCTCCACCACAATTACGTAAAAGTAAACTTACAGAAAGTCGAAATACAAGCACCTTGAATGAAGAGTTGAATGAGAGTTGTACTTTAGACTCGCAGACAATAGCTGGCCACTTCAAACAATTATTTTCACACTAAGTCAGACCATCAGGGATGCAGGTTTTACCTAAAGATGGTTATTTCTGTCTGCCAGATTACGTTAAAGAATTTACTTAAAATGCAAAGTGAATGATAAGACGTCAACTCACTAACGACATAGAGTATCTGGTTGTTAGCGTAGTCATAGATGAGTGCGTTCTGCGAGTTGTTCGACAGCAACCATAAAGATGCACGGTTTCCAGGGCCATCAAAATACTCCTCTGCTGTAATGGTGTATTGCTTGTCTCTGATATTGGCTTCTACACGGGTCTGGAATTGTTTGGGCATTTGGGGTAATGGGGGCATGGGCAAGTTTGCTATAAAATAAAGACAGAATTTTGATAAATATATGCAATTATAGTTGACACTTTTTTCAATTAGAATATCACTATCAAAGATAAATACAATATATATTATATGCCATGTACTGCGAATATAATCGTATAACACATCAAAACTGTTATGAAATCATTACAATTTGGGTGAAAATTATTGCTGTTTGATAGGTTTAATGGTGAGGTCAAGCGATGAGGATAAAACACATTTCATGGAAATCGAAGAATACAAATTAAGCGTTAGCCATTTGATCCTGAAAGCAAGGAGAGAAGGACCTGAAGGTTGTTGTGCGTTACCTCGCTTTATTTACTTAATTGGTTGATAGATGCAGCATCGAGAACTAAGAGTAAACTACAGTAAGGTAGTAAAACTATAAGCAAAAAATTGGGAATAAAAACTTACAAAAATTTTGCGTTTGATTTGGTTTTAGACATTGCGCCCCTGGGTAATTCCACGGTGTTTGTGGTGTTGTCTGTTTTAGGTTACTGCAAACCATTCCTTTTGGACTCTTAAAGATGCCGAGAAACAAATTTACATACATTTAGATTTCTTGAGACGCTCATATTTTAAGAAACTTTTAAACAAAACTTGAACTAAAAGAGAAATGCGTAAAGAATCAAGATAAATACTTGATTTAGATATTTGAACTATAGGGAACATTTTTGGATTTATAAATAGTACTGGTTTAATGTTAGCTTACTGGGGTGTACGGATTGTTATGAACGTCATTAGTCTCATACATGCTAAACAAACAGTCTAAGACAGTCATAACATTCTTTACACCCGAGCAAACTAATATATAATGAATGTTTTACCTCATAAATCTAACCTAAACTTATTGTTCAAAGAATAGCACTTAATAATGTCTTAGTTGTCACTGTTATAGTATATAGTCACCCTTCCGGAACTTTATAACCCGACCTCGACTGCCGCCACAACCTATTATATAAACAAAAAGGCATCAAGAATACAAAAGAAAATACACAAACGTTAGCCATTTCATTTATAAAATAATAATTTATAACCTGATTATCAATAGGGGGTCTATTACACGGTCATCTTCTTCGTGTTTCAATCCAAATGTGAGATTCTCCACTCAGACGGACGCTATATTTACATGTGTGAATCTGTACTTTCTAGACAACTCGACTTATGAAATTCATCATCTTTAATAAACCTTTGGAGTTACATCCTTTTTAACGCTCGTCCTTTTTATTTTGTTAATTTTTTATAGAAATATTTGAAATTAACAATCCAAATATTGGATGTAGTCAACAGTTTTAGGGGATGTGAGGGTAGTACTTTCTAATTATGAGTAATCCGAGGCAAATCACTCCTTTGCTGAAAAATTTTTTCGATGTGCCCACAGTGGGCTGGTTGGCTTTTTTATTTAAACTGAAAGCTTAATTTGGATTAAAATATTAACTAGAACAGATTGTTATATACCATTTGGTTCAATAATCAGGTTAGAAGTGTTTGCATATTTTATATCCACAATGCATTTGTTTTTAAGAATTGGGAATGGGATACCAACTGCCAGAAGTGTAAGCAAATACTATAACGCGTAGATGATTGTTTATTTAACATCGCGTTAGTTAACGACGAAATGGCATTCTTAAATGAAATGCTTCTTTTGTGAATAATGTTCGCATAGCAGTTAATGTAAACAGTAGTTTGAGGTTGTGGAAACTGAAGTGTTTCTCTTTGTATTCAAAATTCCTATAAAAATTTAAAAGTGCAGGCATTTCATTGATGGATGAAATGTTTTGAAATATTATTTTCAACCTCATACTTTCGCTATGTGTATCAAAGTCATGGACAATCTATGTCAAACGCCCGACCAAATTAATTTTTATTCACCTAGCTTAACTATCTCTTTCCTGGTTAAAATTTTCGTTTTCATAGAATAGCATTGTCGTGGTGAGGTGTGAGGATACATGATTTTCCTTTCCAAAAACAAGAGAATAGTCTACGTACTGCGCATTTGCACAACTTTATATGCGTATCCATCCAGAAAGATAATTTCCTCCGTTCCCAAAATCGGTGACAGTAACCCAGATTTCATGTGCCTTTAACCATGTTGGACTTTGTAGTATTTTCATTCTAAAGACTTTCTAAATAAACTGAATGTTACCTTGATATTGTAACCCTTGTGACTGTGCAATGTTTGAACAAAATCGTGTTAAAATGTAGAGTGCCCCCACTCCCCGGCCCGACAAAATTGTACCATGACCAGGGGCTATGACAATGTTTCTTAAAATTAAGCTAAGAGTGACTTATATTGCCCATGAGACTGTTTTCATCACTATATGGCATCGTTAATTAACAAAAGACCTTATATATCTCTGGCAATGTTAAACTTATTTTAAATTCATTCTCTATGTGAATGATGGAAGTAATTTTGGGTAGAATGACCTAAATTCAGAAGTATATCACTGAAAAGACCGAATTTTCACTTCCTAGATTCAGCTGTAAATTAGAAAGATGGAGAAACATATTTTTCCCTTCCTGGACTTCAGTGGTACATTTTAATAAAATGCCGATAACGGTTTTTATATTTTACAATATATTGCACTTTCAAAAGTTAGTATTGTCCACTCTAGCAACATTATTGTTCCCTATTTTAATAACTGCTAAAATTAGTGTACTTTGGACAAGTTCATTTGTCGAGCACAAAGGAGTGTACATTTCTATCGGACGTCTGCTATAGGTAGCGTGTTGTTTCCCTGGTCCCACCTATAAAGATATTACAGTGACAGTACATGGAAGTAGCATAGATGTATGCCAACATTCTCTCCACCGTATTTATTGCAAACCTATCCAACGTTACATTTACCTGTCTCTATTTCAGCGGAACCAGAATTTTACAGAATGCTGGAATATTGTAATGTATTCCTTCTTACCCAGAAAACAACACCTTCAATAAAGTCTAATTTTCAAATGTATATTTTTCCTCTGCATTTAGTCATTTTTATGTTTTTAAGTTGCTGGTCATTCTGTTTTATTCATGGGGCCAAGTGCTTGCAGTCTACAAAATCTATTAAGAGAATTTAATCACCTGGACTACTTTTTCATGCTCATGTGATCATTTGTAAACTTCAAATGTTAGTGCAGATTCTTAAACTGCAAAGTTTAGTGCAGATTTGTAAACTTCAAATGTTAGTGCAGATTTGTAAACTTCAAATGTTAGTGCAGTTTCTTAAACTGCAAAGTTTAGGGCAGATTTGTAAACTTCAAACGTGAGTGCAGATTTGTAATTTCTTTCGCGTATTACGGTAGCAAATTTAAAGTTTAAGGTTTCATCTTGAAATCTTCAGCACAATTATTCATTAGGTTACTTTTAATAACTATTAATGTGCAAACGTTGCTTAAATCATACTGATAAAACTTAACAGGTGGGTGCATCGCACATCATGATATCTAGAAATCAAAGTCACCTGCTACTTTGTTTTGCTGCTAAAATCATAATGAGCGTTTTCTTCCATATCTCTGTCAATATTTTAATTCAATTATATTGATAATTGATGAATAACTTTATCCATACGTAATACATTTTTTTCTTAGTTTTTGTGTATTTGAATTTGAAGTGATTTCGGGATTTCGTTCACTGATATCCGCATTAGTCATTTTTTATACAGAGCACATTTACTAAAATATGTTAGAAACTAAAATAAGTTAGAAGCATATAACGTAACAGTTAAAACATATATTGTTCAGAGGCAAAACTGAATTTATTATTAGGATATTAATTCCTATTGTCATAGATCAAGGCAACTTTGAAACATAATCTACTCTATCAACATGTGGCAAACAACAATCCTAGTTTCAAGTATCAATTTGTGTCCACGTGATTCTGCATATTATACAACTTCCCATGGTAGCAATCAGCTGTTATGTTCACTGTGTACGAATGGGGTAGGGGTGAGAGTTCCTACATAAAACAACTAAAAGAAAATTACTGTTTACTGTTAAGTAACAAAACAAATGTAAGAAGATTTGATAACGGTGCCAATATGGGTTGCATGTCTTTTCTTGTTTACATGCCTCAGACGCCATGGTCCATACCAACTGATTAAGCTAATTTTTGTTAAATATCGGCTCTCAAGAATTTTACAAAGTGTTTCGTTGACAATGCTTCAAATTTTGTCTACAAATATTCATCAACAATAACGTTATGATAGAGACTGGTCTTAAAATGTATTATATGATGATCAAATGTATTATATATTGATCAAAACATTCACTGATATTTGTTTTAAATCTTAGAGTTTTGGTAGGGATAATTGTTATAATAATATGAGCTAGAGTTGTTTAACTTTTCCTTTCTTTTTTCTCACTTACCTTAAATACGTTGTCATCAGCCCATAGTTTGTTACGAAAATCGAAATAATCATAGTAGTGTTCGAAGTCATGCCAGGAGCTATCACTGAAATTAAAGTTCCTTCCCTTTATTATTGCTCGCACTGGTATCTGGGGCTGGGAAACCGGGTCAGTCCAGTTTCGCACTAATATTATAAAATAAAACTCAGTAAAGTATGCAAATTCAGACGTAGCTGGAGTCATGTATGTCTATATCTTCTGGTAATTCTGTTCTTGTATTCTTAAAAGATTTTGCGCAAGAAACTCACGCTTGCGCTTAAAACCCAAAATTAAATATACTACTTTGGTTAAGTCTATATTCTTGAAATTTAGAATGCTCGTTAAAGACCTAGATCTGACGGTATCTTAACACTCTCAAGTTTCTAACTTTATTGTAATGAAAGCTGAAACAGTTAAAAAATTTCCAAGTTCAAGTTTGATCTTGTAGTTTGTATGTTTTGTTTATTTTTTTAAAATTTTGTTTAAATTCTGAAGACGCGCAGTTATATCAGATACCATTGGCGGAGTGACGTTGGAGACTCAGGAAAATCCAAATTTTCTTCTCGGTTTAATTACAAAAGGTATGAACTATATATGCACACAGCGATGATTCTGCATTTTCGAACAAAAATTGAAACTAGGTCAGCTCTGTACATTGGTTGTAAGGCCGTGGTAGGTTTGGCATTGGTCGTCACATATGCCTGACTTTTGTAGCAATTGACATCTTCAAAACAAGTTAATTATCGGAAACATAAAGGATTATTTCTAAGTAGGAAGTAAACATGCTAAATATTTTTCATGATAAGATATATGTGCTATAGCCAAACTATGATCTTATCTTTTCGTGCCATCAGGATCCTATTCATAATTCAATATACGATTACTTTGGTTTACCTGTAAAATAATAATCCAGAGTAAAGTTGGCGAACATTATATCCCACGTCATACAAGACTGCCAATGGTCTACGTCGACACCCCGTACTGTGGTCTGTCCAATGTACGCCTTTAGAAGATAAAGATCCCATTTGCAGCGCACGAGTAAAAATGAAGGAAAAAATATCATTTAAAAAACTCAAAGACAATATGAAAACAATATGTTATGTTCTCACGTAATTGGCATGTCAATTAAGACGTATGTTCATATCAAATTACGTTCATTTAGCTGTTAATATTTAGATTTATTAAATTTGTTGCAGCTGTTAAGATATCAGTATATTTCAATCATTTATTCGACACAAAATTGTACGTTTTTTAAAGTTATAACAAAAATTTTAATCGAAAAAGATTTACATTTTGTACGTTCTACAAATATACATGAAAACACTTGCTTGACAGACATGGGTTATTAACTATCTCCTTCGCACAATAATGTGGAAGCACGGAGGCAGTCACACAAGTTGCAATGATAGACTTAAATCTTGTGAATTCGATTGTATTAGATAGTTTGGCTAGTGGAGGATCGGGTGACGGGGGTCACCTTCAGCAAACAAAATACTTCACAAAACCGTCTTTATCTGGAAAAGCAAACTATCATAAACGTCATTGAACTTTGCAGTTGAAGGGAAAATTCAGAATGCTATTCGTGTTTGAATGTTAAATGTTAATTTAATAACAATTCAGATGGGTTTTTTAATACAATCTTACCAGCCCATTTCGCTTTGAAAACTCCAGAACTCCACTTGTGCTGTACACGTGAGGAACTCCGTTGCCCGATAAGCCACCAAACAGCACGCTATTCGTGTCAAGGGAAAGACTCGATGCGTTGCAAGCGCCATCTACATAAATGAAAACAACATGGTCCATGAAGGAAGCCTAAAAACTTTTTTTACCAATGAGTTTCATTTGTTATATAGTCTGATGATTTTTTGTCAGAATAAATAAAATGATATTCAGAACATTCGGTGATGCGGAAGACCGGCTGTCCTAAAGGATGGAGAGAGAGAGAGAGAGAGAGAGAGAGAGAGAGAGAGAGAGAGAGAGAGAGAGAGAGAGAGAGAGAGAGATACTGAATTTCATTTAACAGTACAAACATTTAATCTGCCGGGGTCACGTGAACAAGTGAAATGATACAAAGTACATGACGACGAAAATATTATCTAAACAAGAACAAGTTTGAAAACCAGCATTCCGATGTGAATTGCTTTCTTCAGTCCAAAACGGTTGTGATTGGCTACTTTGTCTGTATGGAACACCATAGTCAGCGTATTATTTTATTGCACAAGAACTCTGAGCTATGAAATGTTAAGTTCCCCCCACCCACAACCCCCACACACATGCACACAAGAAAGACAGTCCGCCTTATAACTTCAAGATTTGTAATCTAGAAAGAAGTATATGTTCTTATTGATAGGGAATAACAAAATAAAATTTGTTTCAGTCAGGTTTTGAACGTAAGATACTATTAAGGGTTACGTCTAATATTATCCGTCGCATACTTCACAAGAGTCTGACGTTTTATCAATAAAGTACGGCGAAATGTCTGACAACATGAATTACCCTTATCGGTAATATAAATAAGCACAAGGAATGCAAGCTTGACCACAACCCTTCGCTCGATTCGACTTTTTCTCACGAGTCTTTTATCGCTTCAGAATCGCAAGAAGACTGAAAAACTGCACATATGCATTCAAAAGACAGTGACGTATCAACGCATAACTCTTAAATGACCATGTCCTGAATCCAACTATTGTCTTCCATTCAATTATGATTAAAACCTGGTGTTACGGCTCTATATACAACCAACATGTACTGTAAAATTTAACAAGTAATTTATTTTTCTAGAATACAAAGCGAAAATTTAAAAAGAACTTACATTATTGTGAATTAAGTCCCATATAGTCCTAACGTTTTATAACAAATCGAAATGTGTAAAGTTCCAACTGATTTCAAGTGGTATTCAAACTAATTTCTAATATTGAATGTGTTTATGTGCCCGTTGTCTTGAATATGCTAATTTAATAGTAGTCTGTGTTTTGGCAATGTGCTAACAGTCTTTAGATGTATCACAATAATAGAGTCAAAATATGTCCTTGTCTGAATTCACAAGAATTCCAAATTAATGTTCCAGTCAAAGAATATTATTAGTGTACAATTTGCTTCTATGCCTGTCTGTCAGTCTATCCGTCCGTACTTCCATCCATCTGTCTATCTTTAAATAAACTTAATGACGAATATGATTGGAATATTGTTCTAAACTCTTTGCATACTTGCAAACATTCTGAAGAAAGTGGAATACTAAGTTGAAGGGAGTGTTTGCAAAAGAGATAATCTACAACCATTAGGTTGTGTCGGTAGGTCTGTCCTTGTTCTTAACGATTACAACCAACAAATCCCGAACCTCCACCACAATTACGTAAATATAACCTTATAGAAAGTCGAAATACAAGCACCCTGAAGGAAGAGCTGAATGAGAGTTGTACTTTAGATTCGCAGACAATAGTTTGCCACTTCAAACAATTATTTTCACATTAAGTGAGACCCTCAGGGATGCAGGTTTTACCTAAAGATGTTTATTTCTGTCTACCAGATTACGTTACAGAATTTACTTAAAAGAAAGGGGCCCCGAGTGGCCGAGTGGTCTAAAGCGCTGTCCGTTACGGACCACTGCCATCTCAACTCTATCTGCGTGCGTTCGAGTCTAAGATTCGGCAAATGTAGTTATGTGAGAAAGCTTGCCAGTAGCTTCTCGTGGGTCGGTGGTTCTCTCCGAGGGTTGTCCGGGTTCTTCCTCCACCATTAATAGTGGCCGCCATGTATAGCCTATATTGTGCTGAAAAATGGCGTTAAAACCATAAAAAAAAAATAAAAAGAACTTACAAAATTTACTTAAAATGCAAAGTGAATGATAAGACGTCAACTCACTAACGACATAGAGTATCTGGTTGTTATCGTAGTCATAGATGAGTGCGCGCTGCGAGTTGTTCGACAGCAACCATAAAGATGCACGGTTTCCAGGGCCATCAAAATACACCTCTGCTGTAATGGTGTAATGCTTGTTTCTGATATTGGCTTCTACACGGGTCTGGAATTGTTTGGGCATTTGGGGTAATGGGGGCATGGTCAAGTTTGCTATAAAATAAAGACAGAATTGTGATAAATATATGCAATTATAGTTGACACTATTTTCAATTAGAATATCACTATCAAAGATATATATATATATATATATATATATATATATATATATATATTATATGCCATGTACTGCGAATATAATCGTATAACACATCAAAACTGTTATGAAATCATTACAATTTGGGTGAAAAATATTGTTGTTTGATAGGTTTAATGGTGAGGTCAGGCGATGAGGATAAAACGCATTTCATGGAAGCAATAGTTTGTCTGATATATATATATATATATATATATATATATATATATATATATATATATATATATATATATATATATATATATATATATATATATATATATATATATATATATACTTTATTTTTTCTTTCCCATATGCAATATGATTTACCAGGTTAAGTGTGCAAGTTCGATTTTCATATAACGAAAAAGTTGTAACTCTTGCACCTTGACTATCTATATCGAGACGAAATCGAAGAATACAAATTAAGCGTTAATCATTTGATCCTGAAAGCTAGGAAAGAAGGACCACCTGAAGGTTGTTGTGTGTTACTTCACTTTATTTACTTAATTGATTGATGGATGCAGCATCAAGAACTAAGAGTAAACTACTGTAAGGTAGTAAAACTATAAGCAAAAAAATTGGGAATAAAAACTTACAAAAATTTTGCGTTTGATTTGGTTTTAGACAGTGCGCATCTGGGTAATTCCACCACGGTGTTCTTGGCGGCTGGGCTTCAACCGTCCTCACCGCCAGTATAACACAAAGGGAAAGTACAACATATATATACTGGTTGTTTGAACTCTGTAAAAAAAAAATATTAGAGAAAAATATGAACAGCTAGTTAAAACTAATACAGATTTTATTTATTTCGAGCATTTTTTAAACGTAGGACGTCCAGCTGTTGATCAAATTTTGACAGGCGCTATTTTAATGTTACTTTGGTTTTGGGTTAAACGCCATTTTTCAGCACACCATAGGCCATGTATGGTATCCAGTACAACTAGTGAGAGATGAATCAGGAAAACGACGGGAAGAACCACAGAAGTACGGGAAGCTACTGGCAAGCTTTCTCACATACATTGGACGAATCAGAGATCCCACCGGACAGAGTTGAGACGTCAATGATCGGTAAAGGCGAGCGCTTTAGACCATTCGGTCACCATTGGTCCATGTAATGTAGCACTTCGTTATATAAACAAAGATAACGTAAGCATAACAGGCACGGAACGTAATTTTTGTGAAAAATATATACAGAAATATGTTTCATAAATTTTCATAAATTAAGGACTAATAATTACATGTCATTATTAGATACACGGGCTAGAATAAAATAGTAGGTCATATCAAGGAATTTGTTTTGATTCATCTCAGTACAGTATTTTATTTCCTTGTACATGTAACACTTTTTGTCTCACAGATATTAAAGAGACATGTTTTGTATCTTGTGGTAAAGACGTGAATAGAAACATAACAGTATGTAGTACCTAACGTCTCGGAAAAGATAAAGAAGAATAATTTATTTTGTTAACCAACATTGACAGATGGACCTTATTCTTACAAAAACAAATCAACTTTATAATGAATATTATACTCGGCAGTTACAAGAATACGAGTAGTACTGACGGATAATTACAGCTTTTAACCCTGTAATGCTTGAACCTTCATTTAAAAGTTTTCATATTATAAGCAGTTAAAATACTAACGTTAATCAAATATGTCATTCTACAACATTCCCCAAAACTGTCAGGATTAGCAAAGAGATAATAACAAACACAAATTCAAATCTTGTGTTAAAAATTTGTTATTCGCACATATATAATGCAGTACACAAACATGAAAAATACAGCACCAAAAGCTACGTAATTCTAGCGTAATTTATAATAAAAAAAAGTAATTGATGCATAGTGTGTGAGCAACCTTGGCACTAATATGACGATACATGCATTGAACGCATAAACAATTGACACGAGTATGACGACACATGCACTGAACGCATAAACAATTGACACGAGTATGACCACATGCACTGAACGCATAAACAATTGACTCGAGTATGACGACACATGCCTTGAACGCATAAACAATTGACACGAGTATGACGACACATGCCTTGAACGCATAAACAATTGACACGAGTATGACGACACATGCACTGAACTTAAACGCAACGGACACGAATATGACGATATAGGCAATGAAACTAGATGCAGTTAACACTGTTGAAAAATTGACTGACAGAGTGATAAGCACTCGTCCGATATGAGTATTTGCTAGCGACAAGTCAGACAGGATTGTACGGAATGTCTGGGAAAACACGGAAACACATGAGCTACATTAAAATAATATTAAAATAATGTCAAAAGGGGACTAAGACTGGTATTCTCATAATCATGTTGAAACCTTAAAGGGACTAAGACTGGTACAATACTCTCATAATCATGTTGAAACTTTAAAGGGACTAAGACTGGTACAATATTCTCATAATCATGTTGAAACTTTAAAGGGACTAAGACTGGTGCAATATTCTCATAATCATGTTGAAACTTTAAAGGGACTAAGACTGGTACACTATTCTCGTAATCATGTTGAAACTTTAAAGGGACTAAGACTGGTACAATAGTCTCATAATCATGTTGAAACTTTAAGGGGACTAATTCTGGTACAATATTTTCATAATCATGTTGAAACTTTAGGGGGACTAAGACTGCTACACTATTCTCATAATCATATTGAAGCTTTAAGGAGACTAAGACTGCTACACTATTCTCATATTCATGTTGAAATTTTAGACATGATTTGACTTTGAATGTGAAAATGAAAACTGATGAATGTACACGTTTATATGTCTGTGTGTGTTCTCAGATTAATGAATGGATGTTTTGGTTTTTAAAAAAATATCTCTTTGCAGCAGCAATCATGTGGTCACGCATGGTTTATTGTTTGTTAAGAGATTTGGATAAGTGCATGAAAATTACATTTATAGAATGTATTTATTCTCTGTGTGCTGTAACAGTTTATACAACACGTATTTAAAATTCTTTTTTTTTTGGAGGGTGGGGGAGGGTAGACAACGCCAGAAGATGATATTTTCGGTTCATAAACTTGAAGCATGAGACCTGGTGTGTGGGAGGTGGTGACTTTCTTGAATCAAATTAAAAAGTCTGAAAAGTTGGCACTGAATCTTTTCATGGCTGGATATAATCAAACTGTTTTGTATAATTAAAAGATGAATGTGCCATGGAATAGAACCACAAAATAAACAAAAACGCGGTTACGAAGAATTTCTACATATAGATCATGAACACTTACAAATCTATTTGTAAAAGATTTTGTTGAGAGAGAGAGAGAGAGAGAGAGAGAGAGAGAGAGAGAGAGTACATAAAATATAAAGCTCACTCGATAATTTCGTCTTTGACATTTCCACACTTGACAAAGATGAATATGAATTGCATAAACCTCGTTTATGTGAATATTATCACCATTTAATTTCAATCAGGATTTATGATGTTGGCTCCAGTGCGATTGAATCACGCACGCATTTAATAATGTATGTCTTTTGACGAATGGACAATTATATTAATAACGCAATACATCATTAAATCGAATTTTATGGCTGAAATATCAAATACAAGTCATGCGCTTTTGGACACAAGATTACAATGCTTTGGAAACAAACTCCACATTAAAGTATTATCCAGACCAGCAGGAGAACGTCATTGTTTTCTCCCATCCAGCTGCCACTCAAAATATTGCATTCAAACCAAGCACAACTTAGACATACCCATACAACGAATTGCCGAATACTCAGTCAAGCGGAACTAGAAAAAATATTGTGGATGATGCCGTAGAAAAGGCGAAAATGAAACAACCGGGACAACTTTTACATGTACAAAATTAGGGACAATATTTAAAGACTATCATTCGTCCTGACATTCGATCCAGTTTTCATCCAGAACGCAAAACGATGGAACAACACTGTCTACGATTAAATTAACTAAAACCCTAACCAATAAAACCCACTTGATTTACAAATAAACATACTATAGCATACCGCGCACCCCAAACAGTCGCAGACCCATTCTTGTTAGAGCAAAAATACAACCAGCACAAACCAAACTACGCATGGATCCTCGGAATCGTGATTGGATAAAAGATGCAAGACATGCTTAAACATGACCAAATTATATCATACATCATACTCTGTGTGCGTGTGCGTGTGTGTGTGTGTGTGTGTGTGTGAGAGAGAGAGAGAGAGAGAGAGAAAAAGAGAGAGAGAGAGAGAGATTTGGATTTTTAACGTAGCTTTTAACAATACTTCAGTCGTATCGCTACGATGTCTGCAATGTGGCAGTTCATAGCGATGTCCAGCACTGGGGCATCATGTAGTATGATGTCCCATCCAGTCACATTATCATGTCACCAGGCAGACCAGTGCTAGCGCTAATAAGATAATGCTGAAAGCGAGGCAGCTGTTAGTACCTATTTTATAAGTCTTTGGTATGATTCGGCCTGGGTTCAAACTCACGACCTCCCGCATCCTTGGTGGACGCTTTAACCACTTTTCCACTATTTTCAGGTGACGGAACTGCTATGAATACTCAAATGACTGCGTTTCTCGATCCCACCACTACAACGCCTGTATATCGAACAGCTCGTCAACAACAAGCGGGACACTAACAACTGGTTAAATACGCAGGCATCTCCTACTACCACGACGAAGACATCGCAGATATAACGATATCGATTCTTATTGACTGCCCCATCGTTTTCTACGTAAGCAGTCGCACACTGTTAACGTCCTGCTGTCGACAAGCCTCCTACATAATATCCTACCAGCCACAAGTGGCACCAACAAGACGACAAAGATACTGGAGCGTCCCAACTACTAATCACAGAAAAGACACGCCTTCAATTTCAGACCATGTCATGTTACACTGTTGCACACATGTATAAACTACGCTGTTATGACAGTTAAGACGCTTCCTCGGGAAAATTCAAGCAGCATTTACACGATCAACAGTTAAGAGGTCACTCCTTCAATATGGTCATTCTGAGATAGAGTTTTCCCAATATACACTGGTCTATGCATGCTAAATTTGTTGTTTTTTTCTGCACACGACGAAACCATAGTACACTATTACGGATGATGTGCTGGTACCCAAGAGTTTCCAAACCACGCTCTAACAAAGACTTCTGGACAAACATGTTAAAACAGGTCAAAAATGCAAGCTCTCCCTGCTTACCACGACGAAGGCTATGATACAAGAGTGCGCATGCAATAAACCTGCCCAGGATTCTAGGTCCGTTACATCAGACCATCCTAGCTGACACTGTACCATCACACCTACTATACGCTAACATACATTGCTATGGTGACCAAAAAGGCCTCCATTAAAAAAAATGTTCTGAATCAAAACTTACAATATCACATTTCACTCTTACAACTAACTCCAAAGGCACTCTATGCGAGTAGTTCAATTTAAAAATTCACAGCGCTATTAAGGACTGCTTCTCTAAAAGAAAACAAAACAATTATATGGAATAACTTGCATAGATGTGAAGGTTGACTGCTGTTCGACTACTTGGTGGAACGCAAACTTTTGGGTCGATAGTACTGTACTGATTTGAGGGCACTAAACATCAGAAAGCAATTTCCTACATCTGAAGTCGGATTCAATAATATATTGGCACCGTTATGTCTGTCGTTCTAGCTACTGATCGCGCGACAAGTATCTTCGTTAGAGGCATTATTACAAATTCTGCAGATAGCTTCGCACACTCAACTTTTGTGACTTTTGAAAGCACAACCTACAAGCTCATAGAAAGCCTCCCATTCCACCCCGATTCGGATTGCTTCCTGCAGGCTGCAAGGGTATTGCACCAGGGGATTCGCAACCCATCCTCGTGCATCACTCTCTGCACGGAACCCTGGTCTTTTCCACCAGACTACCACGATGACAACCCAAATTTTCCGCCAAATATCACGAGAGCAACAGCCCAGGCGACCGAAGTGTACATTCAGAAATGCTAAAGTCACACTTATCCAGACGGAAACACTAACTTAAAAATTTCACCAGGCCTAGTGTTAGCTAGGACCTAAACATGTCATCTTCTGACGCTTTTACAAGCAACAGAGAATTCAGCTTTACCACGAGTTTCCATGGTGTCGCTGTAGCCACTGGTGAATTGGCTATTAATGGTTATCAACATTGGCTTTTGTCGACTAAGTGACTCACTCATACCACTGCTTGATGATCATATACGTAATAGCAGAGGGAGCTCAATCGCATGTGACTAAACAGTGCAAGTACAATAACTGATCTTCATCCACATAATTTACAGGCATGGGGTTTCTGTTTCACTTTTCCTCCACCCCTCCTATTTGCAAAGAACCCGAATCATTACAATTGCAGCACTGGATTTCTGATATCCTCGTTTCGTGATTTTCTCCTTCTTCATATTCTTCATCTAATTTCCTGTTTTTTTCTTTCCAAATAATAGCTCTACAGTCGCTTTGAGTTCCTCGATTACAGTTTTGAGATCGGTATTCTCTTCTCCATTTCTGGGTTTAGAACCTTTTATGACTTTTACACGCACATTTTACAAGCTTACAAAAAGCGTCCCATTCGATCCCGATTTGAATTGCTTTTGGCAAACTGCTAGGGTATTGCACCAGATCTCAAGTGTCAAGTATTCATCTTTACGGCTCCCAAGAATGGGTCTTTTGTAAGTCGATCGCGAATATCAACTGAGCGACTAGAGTACACCAACGAAACAAATCATTGTATGGTTTACCCTAATTCAGGTAGCATTTCGCCCTTTTTCTGAAACGGCTTCGACGCTGCTCCTTGTAGTTTTCGTCTCGGTAACAAGGCACGATGCGTGTGTGTGTGTGTGTGTGTGTGCGCGCACGCGCGTGTGTGTGCGTATTTACATCGCATAGCGCCTAGCGAGGCAGCTGTAAGTACCATTTATTTAAGTCTTTGGTATGACTCGGCCGGAGTTCTAGCCAGCGACCTCTCGCATCCGAGGCGAATCACTAGGCCACCGGAGAGGTCTCCGTACGAAACGAGGAATCTCGTAACTTCCCAAACTTGTCCATCCTTAAGCATGGATCATATTACGAAATGGTTGTGAACCATCATTTGTATGTGCTTCACTAAAAATTGTTCATTTCGAGCTGGAAAATAATCTCGCTCTCTTTTCCCAATGGCAAATCGCTTGGTCGATTGCAAGCTTGGTTTAGTGTCTCTCACTTTTCTTTGTTCGCTGAAGCTCTTGAATAAACCTGCTCTTAAATAATGGTACACGCCTGTGTTTTAATGTTTCAAATTTATCTGTGATGAGGGTGTCTTTGATTTTCACGAGGTTATCGGTCCGAGTACTAATCACCCTCCTCTATGAGGTGTTTCGATCATAACTATCATACTTCTTGCCGTCCTGTAATAGTCACGAATTTCAAGTCGTGGACTTAGCACCTACTGCACGTACACTTTCGTCAGCACTGTCGCTTTGATATGGTATAGAAATCATACTGATCTGAACATAATTAACAATGTCGTTAAGCATACTGCACTCCCACTAGTGGGTGGCCATTATAATAGAAACTTTAGTTCTTTCTGTTTTTGCGATAAAAAATGATTATTACTGTTGAAGCAATGTTATCGGTTAACGATTGCTATTCAAGAGGATATCCACAGATACAAAGACTTTGTCAGATATCCACAGATACAAAGACTTTGTCAGGTATCCACAGATACAAAGATTTTGTCAGATATCCAGAGATGCAAAGACTTTGTTAGGTATCCACAGATACAAAGATTTTGTGGAATATCCACAGTAGTAATATGGGGCACCGTGGCGTCAAGGGAAAATCCAGTCAAAAACAGCTTGGGGCACTATGGCGTCAAGATTTATAGCGTCAAGGGAAAATCCAGTCAAAAACAGCTTGGGGCACTATGGCGTCAAAACAGCTTGGGGCACTATAGCGTCAAGGGAAATTTAACATGGTGGGCCTATATAGCGTCAAGGGAAATGGAACATAGTGGGCCTATATAGCGTCAAGGGAAAGATAACAAGGGAAATATAACATGGGGAATATGATTGGTATTGGGGACTGTAAAGTGACAAGGGAAAAAAATGGCGGCAATGAAAGCTACTATCTTTTCGAGACCTATGAGTGGCCCTGAAAAGGGCCGTTATGTGTAATGTTAACGTTGTCTTGTTAACACAGAGGACATCTCACAGATCTTCTTCTCTTCCTTAAACTTCTCCTTACTGTGGGTCCATAGAAGAGAACTCTCTTCAAGCAACCTTGTCTTTCCACATAGACTCTTCTCTTCCAATAGGCTGTCTCCGTCCTATGAATGACACTCCATGATGATCTGACATACATGGGTATGTCAGTCCTAAACAGCATACTTGACACAAGGGTTGACGATTCAACATTAGTCCACATCTTCTGATGAGAACAGGTGAAGCGAATGCCGTGTACTGCGGTTATTTATAGGGGAAGAGCGGATTGAAACGGATTGAGTGTATCCACCAATCCAAACACGCGTTACAAAAGTCAGACACAGCCATCCAATCGGAAGAGAGCAGTCTGTGACGTCACCTTTTCTATATAGAGGTACTAGCGCCTGTGCGCAGTCAATCGATTCAAGAGAGTTGTCAATCATGGCGGACAGTAAGAAGACAATGAATTGGAGTGAGACAGGAGTAGAGACAGCAAGTCATGGACCAACAGTGACTGCTAAAGTCATGACAAATCTACATCCAGAAGAAGTTGATTTTAACTGGGATATTGTGGATTTTTTAACATCGCAAGAATTTATTCCGGAACCTTCGTTGCCTTCTGTATCTTCTTATGGACACGTCGATGATTTTAAGCAGAGACAAAAAGAAGCATTGGAGCGATTTTTACAACAACAGAAAGTAGAAGAACAAGCTTTTCTTATGCAACAGCAGGAAGAAGAAGCAAGAAGAAAGCACCAGGAAGAAACAGTAGCAGCAGCAGCAGCAACGGAGAAGAATGAAGACCAAGGACAGAAAGAAAATAGTGAAAATCAAACGGTTACGACGGTACTTTTAGATATTTTAGCTGAGTTAAGGAGTCTGAAACAAATGTATCAGACTTCTTTATCACGACCGAAGAGAAAAAGACCTTCTCGAGCGAAACAACCCGATCTCTCTGTGACTACGTCTACCTTACCACCGTTAGTGATTTCTACCAAATCATTGACAGGAACCACCAGTCCCGAAGTAGGCCTTGGCCGTGGCAAAGGCTTAAGACAGCTCAAGATGATTTCGTCCCGTTTCTGAGTTTGTTTTGTTTTAAACACACAAAACACCAACGGTCCTTTTCAGGACCACTCCAATTATTTCGAAAAGAAATACTATGTCAATTGCCTAATTCAATGAAAACTCAAAAGTCCTTTTTATTATATTTTTTTAAAAACCCATGATGTACGTGTGAGTGAATGAATGTGTGAGTGTAGGTAATTATACTATCAAATCAAAACCAAGAGACACTTACGTTTTTTCTCTTTAGTTTATTCTAGTACAAACGTCACAATTCAATATCACAACATAACATAACACAAGACCACTTTAAAAAAGTTCATAGGTTTTCTTTTGTTTCACTCTTTCTGTTTTTTCATTTTCTTTACTGTCACAGCTTTTTTTCTTCCTCTTCACTTTCGTTTCGTCTTCTTTTCTTGTGAACGTGACGGGGTTCTTCCTTGGGGGAGGGTACCTCTTCCTCCTCTTGTTCAGAATTTCTTTCCTCCTCCTCCTTCTCCTCCTCCTCCTCCTCCTTTTCCTGTTGTTTCTTAGGGCAGTTTGGAGACCAATGTCCTTTCTCTTTACAATAATAACAGGTATCTTGACTTTTGTCTCTATTGTAGCCTTTTTTATTTTTGTTACGATCTGAACATTCTGTAGCCCAATGTCCTTTCTTCTTACAGATATAGCAAGTATCTTGACTTTTATCTCGATAGGAAGGAGAGTAGACCGTCGGCTGGTCTGACGAAAACTTTCGTATGACCCCACGTAAAGCTCTGATAAGAAGTTCCACTTGTGTAGGTTCTTCCATCGTTCTGGTCAATGTGAGAGTGAAATGAATACTGAAAGGTTAGACACTAACCCTTTATATATATATGCACGGATCGAACATGAATATATAGGGGTTATGGTCTTTAAAAGGTAGTCATTTGACTTTTTGCAGACAAGATGAAAAGACCACATCATGCTGTGGAGAAAGGAAAAGACAATAAGAGACAGAAACGTAATGTATCGCCTAGCACAGTAGCTGAAGTCTTGGCTCAAATTCATGCCAGTGATTTTGAAGATGACATGAGTGAGCCCGAATCCACACCCAGACAATCGACGTCCAAGCAAAGTGCACCACCCTTAGTAAATCCTGAAAATTACTATCACATTCGAGAGACAGAAAAGCGTTCCTCTCGAAAATTTAGAACAACGGCTTACACGTATGCCGTAAAATTTAAAGATTTCAAGGCCAATGTACCTTTGGAGAATACAGAAGGGTTCATTACTGAGGTGTGGGATTCTGTGTTAACTGCATTGAAACAGCAATGTCAAGCTAAAGAAGACGATCGCTTGAGACTTTCTATTCATCACGATAATTTAAAGTCTCATGTTTGGATCGAGTTTACTAACCCATCACAATTAACACCTTCCAAAGTCATTGACAAAATTCAACATGTGCAACAATCCAACGACAAGTTTCACATCACCGATGGAAAAGCCACACTGTTCATGACCCACGTGTCTCTTCCCCAGGGGACAGGACGCAAAAAAGTATTATTGGTCGACAGCCTTCGCAACATGAAGCGAAGCCTCGTCCAAATTAACAATCCTCAAGACCAGATGTGTTTAGCCCGTGCTGTCGTCGTGGGACGAACGTATGCCAACAAGAACGATACGGCAGAATGGAAAAGAGCCTGGAAAACTATTCAACAATCGGACCGAGCCAAACAAAGAAGTGAAGCAGAACTCCTGTTACAGCAAGCAGGGATATCCAAAGACACTCCTTGTGGCATTTCAGAAATGCAACAATTGCAAGACGTCTTGGCTCCACGTTACACCTTGAAAGTACACCCTCAAGAAGTGCGTGGTCCACTTTTGTTTCGAGGCCACGATTTCAAAGACGGAAAATACATTCATGTCTATCATCACGATGGTCATTTTGATACCATTACCAGTATCACTGCATTCCAGGGATACAGTTACTACTGTGAAAAATGTGACTATGGTTATAACAATCGAGAACAACACAAGCATTGTGGATCAAAATGTGAGGGATGTTTGGCCTCAAAACCTTGTCTGGACCAAGGACAAGTACGAGTGCATTGCCCTGTGTGTCAGCGCACTTTTGTCAGTCTTACCTGTTACCAACAACATTTGAAGATGCAAGGTTCACAGCAGAAAAGTGCTTGTCAACTCCTGAGATTGTGTCCTACTTGTGGACAAGGCATACGTACTAGTAATGCCAAGTTTCACGTTTGTCGAGGGAAGAAACGATGTCACATTTGTCACCAAATCGTGGACTTGGAACACGAATGCTTCATTCAAAAATATCAACCCCGACCAGAAGATACCCAGAAGAAAGGGAATTTTATCTTTTTTGATTTCGAATGCATGCAAGAAACTGGTATTCACATTCCTAATTTCTGCGTGGCTCACCGTGCGTGCGAGCAGTGCATCCAAGAACCTATCTTTAGTCATTGCCCTCACTGCAGCAAGATTCCTGGAGGACGTGAAAAAATCTTTCGAGGACCAAACACGCTAGCCGATTTTGCCCAATGGATCTTAAACCCCATTGACGAAACGTGGAGTCCAGAAGACATCGAACGTTACGGCGATTGTCATTGCCATGCCACGGTCATGGCTCACAATTTCTCGGGATACGATGGGCAATTTCTGCTTAGATACTATGCGGAACAAAGTACCGAACGGCCTCAAGTGACTTTGAACGGAGCCAAAATCATTTCTATGCAAGTAGGACAAGTGCATTTTAAAGATTCGATGTGTTACTTGGCCATGTCATTAAGTCGCATGCCTAAAACGTTTGGAATGACAGAAATGGCTAAAGGTTATTTTCCACACTTTATCAATACCGAAGCCAATCAACATGCCGTTCTACCCCATTTGCCTGAGGCTGACGACTACGACCCCGACAACATGCGCACCGAACAACGAGAAGCTTTCCATGCTTGGTACCAGACTCACGCCTCGGACCCTTTTGACTTTCAAGAAGAAATGTTAAAGTACTGTCGATCTGACGTGGACATTTTACGACGTTGTTGTGGAAAATTTCGAGAATTGTTCATGGAGTACGGAGGGATCGATCCTTTGAAAGAAGCTTGTACCATCGCCAAAGCGTGTTCTTTAGTGTACCGAAAACGCTTTATGCCCGAAAATACTCTAGCGGTCATCAGTCCTCAAACGACGAACTTTGTCAAACGTCAATACTCGGTCAAAGCCCTACGCTGGCTCCATTACTTGTGCGACAAGGAAGACAAATGGATCCAGCACGCTCGCAACGGAGGAGGCGAAAAGACCATCGGAACGTATTCGGTGGATGGCTGGGACTTAGAAAATCCTCAGATCGTGTACGAGTTTAACGGTTGCTTATTTCACGGATGTCCCCTATGCTACCCTCAACGAGACACCAAAAATCAGTTTTTACAACGAACCATGGAAGACTTGTACCAGACCACGTGTCAGCGACGTTTGAAGTTAGAACAGCAAGGATACCAGGTAGTGGAAATGTGGGAACACGAGTACGATCTGCGTTTGAAAACCGATTCCGAGTTTAAACGCATCGTAGAAAGTTACAAGTGGGTGGACCCCCTGAACCCACGGGATAGTTTGTACGGAGGACGAACGAATGCTACCTGTTTGCTGTACCAAGCGGACGAGGAGAAAGGAGAAGAAATCAAATACTTGGACGTGTGTTCGTTGTATCCTTACGTGTGCAAATATTGTCACTTTCCCGTAGGGCATCCAGAATTGATGACAGAACACATTGACTTGGACCACATTCGACAGTACGAAGGATTGATCAAGTGTAAAGTCTTACCACCCACAGACTTGTACCATCCCGTTTTACCTCACCATTGCCAAGGAAAACTGATGTTTCCTTTGTGTCGCACATGTGCCGAAACGTGCAACCAAGACCAACCTTGTCATCACACTCAGGAAGAACGTGCCTTGACAGGAACGTGGGTGAGCGTGGAATTGTTTAAAGCACTGGACCTGGGATATCAACTGTTAGAAGTGTACGAAATTTACCACTTTCCCAAAACACAACAATACCGCAAGGGCGACGAGACACAGAAAGGTATTTTTGCAGACTACGTGGATGCCTTTTTAAAACTAAAACAAGAAGCTAGTGGTTATCCTTCCTGGTGTCACACTCCCGAAGACCAAAAGATATTCAAAGAAAAATATCGGGAGCAGGAAGGCATCCCTTTAGACCACATCGAGAAAAATGAAGGAAGGCGATCGTTTGCCAAAGTCATGCTCAATTGTTTGTGGGGTAAAATGGCACAACGTCCGTCTTTACCCAAGACGGAGTATTTGTCCGAGCCGTCTCGCTACTTCCAGATGATTCACGACCCAACCAAAGTCATGAAACACGTGGACGTCATTCGTGAGGACTTGATCTTAGTCAATTACGAAGAAGAACTAGACTTTGTAGAAGCCGACAAATTTGGAAATGTCATCATTGCGGCTTACGTGACAGCCCACGCTCGTTTAAAATTGTACGAAGTGTTAGAACTGTTAGGAGATCGTGTGTTGTATTTTGACACGGACAGTTGCATTTACATTCACCGACCGAATCAGTGTAACCCTGTCATCGAAGGAGACCGTTTAGGAGCCTGGACCGATGAACATCCCGACGACAAGATTCTATGTTTTGCAAGTGGCGGTCCTAAAAATTACGGCTACGAATACCGAGACCCACAAGGAGAAATGCACACCGAATGTAAAGTAAAAGGATTGACTCTCAATTATCGCACCAGTCAAGTGTTGAACTTTGACGTGCTACAAGAAGCCTTGCAGTCGGGACAGGATGAAACGTTTCAAGTGACTACCCACGAACCGCACAAGATTGTCCGTTTACCCACACACCAAATTGTTAGCCGACCTTTGGAAAAAGTCTATCAAATCGTGTACCAAAAAAGAGTACGACTTCCCAATCACTTCACTCTACCGTACGGTCACGTCAAAATTGGGCAGCATATAAAAAGGGACATCGTCCACGATCAATAGTTCATTTGTCACTACAACGACCAAGCGAAAAGAAGATGAATCCATTTAAACAGACATCATTCAAATTTGGGAATTCTCAAGTGGAGTGCGATGCCAAACCTTGCGATTGTAGTGATGCCAGGCGCTGTGACATTAGCGATTCAGCAGGATATCGTGGGAACTTTGCTATGACTACTACCCCTATATCTACCCTGGAAAGTGATGCTGTGCGTGTCAAACCTGAGGGATGCGAAAGCGGTGCGACACGTTATCGTGGGCTCCTAGGAATTTCACCGTACCTACATCGAACTGAAGTGAGGAGAGTCGAATATTCGTTCCCGACGAGTTTGCCTGAATACTGTCACTTTAAAAGTCGATTCCAAACCTTCAAAGATAAATGGCCAAAATATCTGCCTGGACCAACTCCTGAAGAATTAGCCAGAGCTGGATTTTTCTACTTGGGCGAAGGGGATAAAGTCAAGTGTTTCAGTTGTGGTGTATCCATTTACGAGTGGGAACATAAAGATTCCGCTTACCTGGAACATGCTCGATGGTCTCCGAATTGTCAATACCTACCTTTAGTGGGACCTAGTGATTGGAAGTGACACTACTACTCCATGTCGTGTAACACACCTAGACCAGTATATAAACCCTCTCTAAAACATAATATTCAAGGATTACCACACGAATTGCAAGAGAAGATCTACAAGGACGTTTGGCAAGGCCTTGCTAAAGAAAAATCTCAAGGGGTGACTGTAGAACTTTTGTGTCGTGAAATTCACAAGAGGCAAGTGACAAAAATTAACCAACGTGTTAGATTTCTCTGGATTAAGGGTATTTTTTTGCTCTGTTACCAATTTACTACGTTTACCTCTGAAGATGCTTTGATCCTTCTTAACCGTTACCCTGAATGGCAGTGGGACGAAATTACACGTTATATTAATCACTTTCGCTTTTGGAGCAAATTTAATTCTGTGTTTAATTCTGGGTTGAATCTACACTGATGATCTTTGACCTAAAGAAGTATAAAAGAGAACGACCATGCCACAACCTTTATCATTGGTGATCCAACAGATTCCGTGGAAGGATATCAATGAGAAGATTCACACGGTGAAAGATTACGAACACTTATTACAAGAACTATACCCTATGAATTGGGGTCGACGTGTCGTGTGTGTTTTAGTGACTTGCTTTCTGGGATTTCGTTTACCTGCCGATTCCTTGTGGACACTTTACGAACACTACCTATCAAAAAATAAGACAGTATGGTGACTCCTTTAACTGTCCACGAGAGACTTATTCTGTTCAAAGCCTTACGTTTTCATCTGGATACGTCTCGACCCTTCCAAGAAAAAAAGATTCGTCAACTTTTACGTACGGAAGCAGTGTACGAAGATGTGTGTGTAGCTTGTGATTTACACCCTCATTGGACAGATGTACGTCACTGGAAAAGTTGGGATTTTGAGGCTTGGACAAACGAAGCATCCCATTATGCCCAAGCGTTGTGTTCCTAAAATTCATCGTCGTGTGAAAAAAGTCACTTTTAATCCTGTGTTAGTAACAGTACCAGAAGAAGAAAAAGAAAAAGAATCTATCACCCAAGACAATCCTTCTGTTCAAGACAGAACTGTCATGGACATTCCCCCACAAAGGCCCTTTCGAGAAGACACCTATGTGACTGTACCCCCTGTAGAGGAGACTATAAGAACATTGCACACTACCTCTAGGACACCTTCGTTACCCAAACCATTTTGTACAGGGACTTGTTTATTTGCCACTTTGATCGTTTGCCTATGTATTTTATCCCTGTATTTATCCATTTGGCTTTATGTTTTCGTGTTGTTCAAATTTAAACATGCATTGAAATAAACGTGTCTTGAAAAAAGTATAAAAACCTCTTGTCTTGTCTGTTTTTGTGTCAATACTGTCATACCACTACACGACTATGGCTCACTCTACTCTTTCTACTACTCCTTCCTCCTCCACATTCAAAGTCATTGACGAACACTTAGATCAGGCTAGTTGGAAAGCCTTGTATCTTCGTCATCCTTTTAACATGTTAATTGCTGGACCGAGCGGTTCAGGCAAAACCGAATTTGTCAAACGTTTGATTGAACATAAACATCATTTGATCGATCGTCCACCTCAACGCATCGTGTGGTGTTACAAAGAGTGGCAATCGGCATACAGCCTCTTGCAAGAAAGTCAAGGTGATTCCATTGTGTTTGTAGCAGGCATTCCTAAAGAAGACGAGGGGATCGTGTCTGACCCTAGTCAAACTCATTGGGTTATTTTTGACGACATGTTAGGAGAAGACGAAGAAGAAATTAAACTGTGGTTTACGCGTAAAGGCCATCATCGTAATGCCAGTGTCATTTACATTACACAAAATTTATTTCAACAAAGTAAAGCCCATCGTACCATTAGTCTCAATGCTCATTACGTGGTCTTGTTTAAAAGTCCTCGAGATAAATCACAAGTGCAAGTTTTAGCCAAACAGTTAGGAACACCTTGGCTAACTCATGCGTACGATGATGCCACTCAAACGCCACACGCCTATTTACTCGTGGATTTAAAACCCACTACCCCTGATTATTTGCGATTTCGTACCGATTTGTTTCACGACTGGTGTCAAGACGGAGGACCTGTCGTGTACACGTCCTCCTCGTCGACATAACACTATGAAGCACTAAAAAAATCTATAAAAACCTTGGGTTACTTTGACCTTGTCTCATACATCGTCAACATGACGTCCCTTCAGTCTCATCTTCCGATCAAATTGATTCGTGCCTTGTACGGCATCAGTCGCGAAAAAAATCCACAAAGACGTGCTCACGTCTTAGAAGCCAGTCTCAAAGAAGTCTTACGATGGTTTACGGTGACAGCACGTCAAATACTGCAAGGCATCATTCACATTCCACATCAAACCAAACGCTTTTTTGACAGAAACAAAGTAGCCTTGACGCAACTGGCCAATCCTCGCATCGACACTCACACCAAAAAGCAAATTATATTGAAACCTGGAGGTAGTGGTTCTCTAGGAGGTGTCATCATTCGTTCCCTTTTAAAATGGGATCCCAATACTCCCAAAGTTCACCCCAAGAAGAAAACAAAAAAAGCCAAACAAGCCCCTAAGAAAAAGAACAAGGGTACCAAGACCAAAGCACAGAAAAAGAAAAGTCCACAGAAAAAAGCGGTCACCCGCAAAAGAGGCACTTCGGCCAGGACGCAACCTTACCTTCCTCAACCACGACCTGTAAGAAAAGATCTACAAGGACGTTTGGCAGAGACTACGTTACCAGTAGCCTTAGGATCTGCCACTTCTCCGTTGCGGGTGATGCCAGCCAAACCCAATTTGACACCCGTTTTTCCTAATTTGATGAAACATTGGAAATCTGCGTCTCCCAAAACGTCTCCTCCACCGGAGACACCCTCGTCCACATTAGCGGCAGTAGCAGCTGCTCACAAAGTACCTGCCCCGAAAGTCAAAGTCCAAGAAAGATCTGGCATGTTAAAGAGTTTACTAGATTTGTCCAAACAAGAACTGTCCCGATTGAGTCCATTGCGAACTCCTTCACGACGTGTGTTACCTGCCATGAAGTTGATACGACGCAAAGATAATCAGTGGCGTCGCATTCCAGTATAAAAATATGACTTGAGGACCACGACGTTAATCAGTATTTTTTCTGTGCTGATGCTGAACACTCAAGGATGCCTCCTCAAAAACATGCACACCACCACCACTACCCTTGTCGTTCTGCTGTCCAAAAAGGAAAAGGAACAAGACAATCTCGTCATCTCACCAAAAGCTTTAAAACCAAACATCAATGTCCTTCCCTCCAAAGGCGTAGACCTTTAAAGAAAAAGAAGAGACACCAAAAAGGAGGATCCTTTGACAATTTTGGGAAACACATTGTTACCTTTTTGACGAAGTGATAGTTCCCAAAAAAGTAAATAAAAGAGAGTGTATACCAAGTCATTGACACTAGTGGTATTGTGAAACGAACAAGCAAAGATGGCACCTCGCAGAAAACATTTTTCTACACTCCACAAAGGAAAGAAAAGGAAAGGACGTTTAGCCAAACATCGACACGTTCTTCGTCAAAGGACACAAAAGAAAATACCCAAACGTCAAAAGAAAAAGAGAAGTCACCAAAGGGGAGGATCTTTAATAACAAAATTTATCAATTCAGCTAATAACCGAACTGGCCTCTTTAGCCCTGCTTTTGAGGATTTAGCGAGGCATGCCGCTGCCTTTTTGAGAAGCCAATAGAAAAAGAAGATAAAAGAGGGTGTGTACCAAATCTTTGACGTCAGTGTATTTCTGGAACGAACAAGCAAAGATGTCACCTCGCAGAAAACATTCTTCTTCACCCCACAAAGGAAAGAAAAGGAAAGGACTACCTCCACGTTTAGCCAAACACGGAGACGTGTTGTCCGTCCTGTCCAAAGCCTCTCCACCCATGCGAAAACAAATCATTAAAACAGCCTCCAAAGATGTCATCGATACCGTGTGCGAATGTTGTTTGAATGTCTTAAAAGGCACGATACCTTTGTCTCCACACCAGAAAAAATGCTTCGCCAAGCATTGACACGTTCTTCGTCAAATGGTCCAAAAGAAAATATCCGTCCGTCAAAAGAAAAAGATGTTGGTGCAACGCGGAGGATTTTTACCCATTCTTGCTCCTTTGTTGGGAGGATTAGCGCAAAATGTGCTAACCGGTGTGTTGCCAGGTTTGATACAAGGGATGACTCAAGGGATGGGTAGAAGATAAAAGGACCCTATGGAGCACTACAATCTCAGACATAACCTTTGAAAGCTCATGGAAGGACGAAAACTAACTTTGGTTCCTTACAAACGATGGATGGAATAAAATCATTGGCAAGAACAACGAACCCCCCATTTACCACCCAATCCCAATTTGGCTGAGATGTCGCAATTACAACACAAATTGCAATCCTTGATCCATCGCCACGATTTATCCGAAACCGAAAAATCACAAAAGTACGGTCAACTCTTGAAACGGCTACAACTCTTTCATCAGAAAGCTGTGGAACAAACAGCTCAACCCACTTTGTCCGATTTTAAGGCTCTAATGAATAACCCGTCACCCGTACCCTCTACAGTGGTTAAAACAGACGTTACCCCACCATTACCCAAGGAAGAAGAACCCCATGATCTCTTTCAAACACCTACTACTACTACTACTACTACTACTACTACTACTACTCCCATTCCGAGTAAGATTGCCGCTTCCTTATTGACCCCTTCTCCCACTCCCCCACGAGAAGAACTCAAAACTTGGGTTAAAAAGATGATGGCTACTCCTTCTTCGACAGATGTGAAAAAGAAAGAAAGGAAACCAGAAGTGAGAAAAGAAAAGAAGACCAAAGAAGCTATCCCATTACCTCCGCCACTACCATTACCCTCGACGTCAACTCCTGTGGCACATCGGACACGTAAAACCGTTTCCAAACAACCCGCATTTCGTCCCACCCAAAGCAATATCCTCGAAGAGTGGGTACCTTATTAACAACAAACCATGGAGAAGGTATTAGCCAGCATTTACTACGATCCAGCTCACCCTGCAGGTTACGGAGGTATTCAGAAATTGTATCGTGCTGCCAAAACTCGCCTGAAAAAGCTCCGTTTACCAGCAGTAAAACGATGGTTACAAGAACAAGCGACGTACACTTTACACAAACCCATTCGACGAAAATTTCACAGAAGTCGCACTCAAGTGGAAGGCATCGATCATCAATGGCAAGCCGATTTAGCTGATGTCTCTCATTTAGCCACCTACAATCGTGGCTACAAATATTTGTTTTGTGTCATCGACGTCTTTTCTAAATTTGCCTGGGTCGTACCATTGACATCCAAATCGAGCGGAGAGTTAGTACGAGCTTTGCAACTGGTGTTGAAACAAAGTGGCCGTCACCCTCTTCGATGGCAAACCGACAAAGGTACCGAATTTCTGAACCAAGCTTTCCAACGAGAATTAAAAAAACGTGACATTCATTTTTTCACCACCGAAAATCCTGAAACCAAAGCCAGTATCGTGGAACGTTTTCAACGTACCTTGAAAGAACGCATGTGGAAATATTTTACGCATCAACACACTCTCAAGTACATCGACGTCTTACCACACTTAGTCCAAGCCTACAATCAATCTTACCATAGAAGCATTGGACGTGCCCCACAAGAGGTGACACCCGACAACGAAGTCACTGTTTTTGAGCGTCTGTTTGGCACGTCCCGGACGAGGGTTGTCCCCAAAAAAGGTAGAGAAGTGTTAACCCCGGGAGATTGGGTACGCATTGGCAAAACCAAACGCACTTTCGACAAAGGTTACTTACCCAACTGGACCACCGAATTGTTACGTGTTACTGGACGAGTGCGCGATCGTCATCCTACCGTCTATAAATTGGAAGACATGAACGGAGAAGTATTAAAAGGAACATTTTACTTGCCTGAGTTACAACGTGTCACCAAAAAAGAAGACGACGTGTACGACATTGAAAGCATTCTCGAACGAAGAACCCGTAAAGTAGGAAAACGTCGTGTCAAAGAAGTCAAAGTACGTTGGAAAGGATATCCTCCTAGTTTTGATTCTTGGATTGACGCTACCCAAGTCATCGACTATAAAAAGAAGTGACCATCATGCCCTTCAATACAGCTTCAGCAACCACAGTGACTACTCCTTCACCCACGTCATCTCTGCAAGATTTACAAAAGCAACCCTTGTGGGTTTGGTGTGGAGAACGTGTCCCTAAAACGCAAATCGTTTTTTTCTGTCAAATCTTTGTGGTATATTGTGTCATTGGTGCAGCCATTGCTAATTTGAGTTTGCAACAAGGAGACAAACAATTGTGGACCATTTTACTCAGCAGTTGCATCGGGTATCTTCTTCCCAATCCTTCCCTGAAATACTCTTACAACGGGAACAACAGCAACAATATTGGGAGTCTTGCGGCTAACGTTAGTCCTTCTCCTGACAGTCACCCTTCCAATCACAATCCTCTTTTAGACACTCCTTTAACCTCGAGTGACTCCTCGGACAGAAGAACATTGGAAATATGAACAACACTATTAACCAATTTTACTTAACGTTACCCAGTGACAGTTCCATGGAGGTGTTTCCTAACAACACATTGTGTTGTTACACGTCTAAATTACCTCAAGCCATGCATTTGGATCAAGATGATCACTGGGAAGCAGCTTTAGTGGAAATAATACACCCGACACAAATCAAAAACATCGTCGAAAATCAAAACTTTTTCACAGTTGAAGTGTACGACAAGCAATTGCATCAAGCCTTAGATGAACGAGGTATCACTGGCATTGACAACAAGAAATCAGATGGACCCACAACTAAACAACTGTCCACTCATGTGTTGACCATTCCTGCAGGCTACTATTTTAGCGGTCAACATTTAGTGACTACGATTGCAACCAGGTTCAATACTTTGTTTGGTAAACCCCTGGACAAAATCAGAGAAAGTGTTACCTTTGAGTACATTAAAGTGGCTCGTCGCCTCATGATCAAATTTTCAGAGAAGAAAATAATAGCCATTACCTTTTGTCCTGAATTGTTTGATATCTTAGGTGGAGACCTCAAGATGCTCCCGAACAAAAAAGAAATACCAGGCATATCCAGTAACTTGGATTTTACCAAATATTTTCGATTCCCTGTGGAAATGAACCAAGGACTCAGTTTGATGTTTGTGTACTCCGATGTGGTGGAGTACAATGTGGTAGGACACACCTCTGTACCGTTACTGCGTGTCATTCCTTTCAAAGTAGATACTACTACCGCTGACGAGGAAGGTGGAAATACCTATCACGTTCACCGCGAATTTGTACATCCTCATTATTTGCCTGTCAGTAAGTCTTATTTCGACAGTGTCAACATTACTATAAAAGGATAACTAGGTCAAAATATTCCATTTACCAAAGGGAAAGTCACAGTGAAACTCCATTTTCAAAAACGATTCTCCAACAACTGAAAAAGTGATGTATCCTGTGTACCAAGGAGTCACTCGACAACGAGGACATGGTTTAGGAGATATGTTTAAATCAGCCTTTCGTTCCGTGGTCCCTGTTTTAAAACCAATGGTGACACGAGGATTGCACACCTTAAAAGATGCCGCATTGACTCACGGCAAAGATTTTCTTTACAATGTTCTCATTGACAAACAAAACCCCAAAGAAGCTTTTTTGAGAGCAGGCAAAAATGCCTTGCTTCAAACGGGTAAAGAGATTTTGGGTCGACGAGAAAGTCCTATAAATGCTCTGAACGGTACCGAGTCTGACATTCCTGCTTCCCTGACGACACAGCAAGGACAAGGTAGAAAGCGTCGACGAAGACACCCTTTCAAAAGTCTCCGTACCTCTAAAGTTCGAAAGACAAAGAAAAAAAGAACCGCTCGAGACTTAGACATTTTTGATTATTAAAAGTGAAGAAAAAAACATAAAGAAAAAATGATGCACCAAGAATCTTGTGCCTGTTCCAAGTCGGAACTGGATCTCTTTGCCATGCCACCCACGATGATGACCATGCAAGAAGCCCAATGGGTCGAATTTCATCCCGTCTCCTCTTTGACGGATTCAGCTCCCATCGAGTTTGAAATCAAAGGACAACCCGAAGATTACATCGATCTCAACAACAGTTACTTGTATTTGAAACTGAAAGTAACCAAAACAGACAACACCAATCCAGGAGCCAATGATAGAGTAGCTCCTGTCAACAATTTCATGCATTCCTTGTTCAGCGATGTGGATTTGTACATGAATAACAAACTGATCAGCAGTAGCATGGATACTTACCCTTACCGAGCGTACCTCGAAAATCTCTTGACGTACGGAAAAGAAGCCAAGAACACTCATCTAGATGCTTGCGTAGTATGGAAACCTGACACCGCAGATAAGTTTAACGACACAGCCTTGCCCGTACCAGCAGCTGCTGATGGCAGCGCTCCTGCCGATCCTCACAATGAAGGTTTTAACGAGCGTCGAAAGAAAATTTTGCAAGGACGTAGTTTAGAACTGTTCGATCGTTTGCATTTGGACATGTGGTTTCAAGAGAAGTATTTGCTGAACGGAGTAGATATTCGCTTGAGACTGAATCGAAGTAGTACTGCTTTCCATTTGATGGCTCATGCCAACGAATACAAAACCATTATCCAAGAAGCCAGGTTATACGTACGTCGCGTGGAAGTGTTACCTAAAGTGGGAAATGATATCAGTCACACTTTGAGCAGAACGACAGCCAAGTATCCGATACGACGCGTGGAAGTCAAAACTTTCACCATTGCCGCTGGACTCCGATCTAAGATTGAAGATCATCTGTTCCAAGGACAGTTACCCAAACGTTTATTCATTGGTATCGTCAGCAATGCAGCCCTCAATGGTGCCCACGATGAAAATCCTTTCCAGTTTAAGCACTGCAGAGTATCCAAAATTGAAGTCAGTCGCGATGGCAAAACTTTGTGTACCAGACCCTTCGAACCCGACTTTAGCGAACAGAAAAATTACTTGAGGTCGTACTTGTCACTGTACGAAGCCACAGGACAGTTAGGAACCAACACCAGTCACGGTATTTCCTACGACGACTATGCAAGAGGTTACACGTTGTGGGCTTTTGATTTCACTCCAGACCAAGGCAGCGACGAGGGACATTTCCACCCTATAAAATCTGGGCAACTGCGTGTGGAACTTCAGTTTGTAGCACCTCTTCCCGAAACGGTGAATATCATTCTGTATGCTGAATTCGATAATACCATAGAAATCAACAGTTTGAGAGAAGTCATTCTAGACTATTAGACATTATGGAAGACCCTTGTCCTTCTTTGAATAGTGGAGAATCCATGGAATGGGAGGTTACAGAAAAAGCAAACCCTCAAGACCAAAAAGAAGAAGTAGTGATCATGCAATCCAGATGGCCAGAACAGGAACAACAGTTAGTGGCTTGTTTTGCACAACACTTGGAAGATAAAATGAGGGACATGATTAAAAAAGATTGTTATGGATGTCAAATCGATCATCCCAGTCAAATTCAACACGATAAATGTATGATGATGAGTCAAGAAGAAAAATTGGATGATTATCTGAACGAAGCTTGGAGTCTCATCTCCGAAGAAGACGTGTTACTTCAGTGGTATAAAGGCTTACGTGATCATTCCTCTCCTCCATTGTTTGCTCGAGAAATCGATCGCATCGAAGCTCTCTTGGCCAAAAGTAAAGAGACGAAGCAAACCATCAGTTACTTGTCAGACCGTTTCAAACAAAAAGTCTGGATTGAATTGATGACTTATCATCACCTGTGAAGAAAGGAGAGAAAAAAACAAGGCTACACAACAAAAAATGGATACCTGGGAACTTTATTATCTTTTGAACCGTAGTTCGTACACTGCTTCTTGGAATCCTGTCGTGTGTGCTAAACATGAACTACCTCATCGCAAACCTCAAGAGAATCAAGCTTATGTCATCAACACAGATGACAGTCATCTTCCAGGAACTCACTGGGTAGCAGTCTACTTTCCTCAAGAGGGTTGTGCGGAGTATTTTGATTCGTATGGATTGCCTCCTTTCGAAGATGATATCATTGACTTTATGAGAAGAAATGCCCAGACGACACGATTCAATAATGTGAAATTACAAGGCACTGATTCTATGGTGTGTGGACAATATTGTATCTATTATCTGCATCATCGCAGTCTTGGATATTCTTTAGAACATTTAGTGACTTATTTTGATCGTCATTCGTCTCGAAACGATGACAAAGTAGATCGATGGTTTTGTGACCATTATGGCTATCTGTTGTCTTTAGCTAGGAAACGTAGTGTACATCAATCGCCCATTGATTTCCAACAGTGGAAATCTCAATTTAATTCACAACGTTGTCAACCATGTCAAAGATAATGTATTAGTGTTATGGAAGAAAAACATGTTTGTTCTTTGAAATAATGTTTGTTCTTTGAAATAATGTTTGTTATTTGAATAAAAATGTTGTGTTTTGAAAACCAATGCGTCTGTCGTTTATTTTACATTTGTATTCATATAAATGCTCTTTGACTTTTCTTTCTATCCCTCACATCAAACTATCTAAACGTTTCAAAACCCTAAACCGCAGAGGGGTGTTTTCCATCACGTCCGCGCTTGAACCATATAAAGCAGGGGTAGTCTCCAGTCTGGCCATCCATTGTTTGACTCATCCTACTACGAAGATGTGCTCAAGACTAGCTAAGCTGAACGAAGCTTATGTCACTCTGCATCGTATCAGACACAATCTGATGCCAAAGCCTGAAGAGATAGAGAATGTGAGAATGCTACAAGTAACGGAAGACCTCATAGAAGAACTCTTCAGAGAGGAAATTCAAAAAGAGAAAGAAGAATGGACTGAGAAGTATCGACTTCAAAAGCAGCAGAGAGAGCAGAGAGAACAGCAGCAGCATCAGCAACAGCAACAACAGCAACAGGAACCAGACAGAAGTTTTGTCGACTGTCGTGTGGACACAAAAGAGTTCTCTTTCTCTTTCCGAAGAAGCAGACCCTATCGTGTAGCCAAACGAGGACGCAATCTTAGACGATAAAAGATTGCCATCCTTCCTCGTACACACACAAAAAACAGCCCTTTTTAGGGCTACCCAATATTCTCGAAAAGAATTAATCATTCAATTTGCTTATGGTATGTGAGGAAGTTAGAAAAAAATAGAAGTGAGTCTATAATCACTGTCTCTTTTTACTTTTGTTTTGAAGTGCGTCTATAAGCACAACGTATTTTTTCAAAATAACTTGTTCAATTTATAATTAATATGAGTCAAGTATAAAAGTGAGGGGTGTTTTCCATCACGTCCGCGTGTTTTTGGTAATGATAGGGATACTGTAAGATTTTTGGATCTAGGGGGTGTTTTCCATCACGTCCGCGCTTGAACTATATATATAAAGAATCACTCGTCAGTCTGGATGACCAAGGGCCTTATAGCCAAATTAAATAACTATGGCATTACTGGACGAATGTTTAATTTTATTCAAGATTTCCTAGCAAACCGCACAATTACAACTAGGGTAGGGGCAACTTACTCTGAGAAACACTCACTTGAAAATGGAACTCCACAAGGCAGTGTACTCAGCCCCACCCTCTTTAACATCATGATAAATGACTTAGATAAAAATTTGGCGACTACCAAAGTTGAATTGTCACAATTTGCTGACGATGGTGGCCTATGGAGAGCAGGCAACCCCTCCAACCACAAAAACATCTCTGAACTTCAAACCAGCCTAAACAATATTGGAAACTGGGCTAATCAATGGGGCTTTAAACTATCGCACCAAAAAACGGTAGCCGTACTGTTCACCCCATATAGAAGAAACATCAAATACCCTAAATTAACAATACAGGACCAAGAAATAAAATTTGTTAAAGTTGCAAAATTTCTGGGTATGTACTATGACCAACATCTCACATGGGCATACCATATAGAGGACTTAGTTAATAGATGTAGTCGGGATCTAAATCTGATAACGAGCCTAAAAGGCACACATTGGGGTGCTGACCAAGAAACATCCCTAAAATTATATAGAGCTCTGGTAAGATCTAAACTAGATTATGGCTGCCAAGTATACTCATCGGCACCCATAACACAACTCAAAAAACTAGATCAAATCCAAAGATCAGCACTATTAAAGTGTACCGGAGCTCTAAAAACAACATCGACAGCCGAGCTACATGTCTTAACGGGAGAGTTGCCCCTTTACTTGAGACGGCAAGAGCTCCTTTTAAAATATGTAGCACGGCTGTCCACCCACCCCGCCACACACCCCACCCTCCTGGCTATAAATAAAACCAACATCCCAATCAGGAAAACTTTGAAACAAAAACTACCTATGGGAAAACAATATCATCTCTTAAAGACAATAATACCAGTAGAACTAACTCCTCTAAACAATAACGTAGTGTACGAACACGAACCTTGGAACAACGTACAATCTAAAGTCAACACCTCCCTCACAGAAAAAGGCAGTAAACAAAATCAAGAACAAACTCTCAAAATAGAAGCCTTAAACATTATAAATACTCAATACCAACAATATACCAAAATATATACGGATGGATCTAAAATTACTAACCCATACAGAACAGCTGCCGCAATGGTCATACCAGAGCTCAACATACAAATAGGCAGACGTCTCCCAGACTACTGCTCTATTTACACAGCTGAATTCTGGTCCATCCTCAAATCATTACAATGGATTGAAGAATTCAAACCTAATAAGACAGTAATTATTAGTGACTCGCTTAGCGTCCTATCTTCAATTCAAACAAATACCACTAAATGCAGGGAAGATTTTCTCAATCAAATAAACGCCAAACTAAAACTACTAAATACCGGGAATACTATTGTAGAGTTCATGTGGATACCATCCCACATTGAAATTAAGGGTAACGAAATGGCCGACAAACTGGCTAAGGAAAAACTACACGAACCGAATTTCGAGCCGCTGCACTATAGCACAACCGAACTCTACAGTATAATAAACACCCAAATAGATATAAAATGGCAACATGATTGGGACAATAGTACAAAAGGGAGAGTGTTGTACACTACTGTTAAGGAAGTCAACAGGCACAAAAAACCGCCCAAGGGCTCACCTAAAGAGCAGACAATCATCAATAGGATAACTTTAGGAAAAACCAAGCTGGCCAACAGCATGGGAAAATATATAGGACCCTTTCCTCATAATATAAACTGCTACCATTGTAATACCCCGGAAGATCTACATCATATCTTCAACAATTGCAGTAAAACCAAACAAGAAAGGGACAAATTTAGATCACAACAGCAGAATATAAAAGCCCCATATACATACCCAGAAATTATACAAAATACCAATCCCAACATTTTAATGACACACAAGAATATGTTGGAATTGCTACAAAACATAGGAAAAATAGGAAATATATAAATTATCCATTAAAATCTCAAACCCAACAAACAACATAACAGGACCCTAATGCTTACATATAAAACATTACTAAGCCCCTTTAGGACAGGAAAACAAGAAACGGCCAGGACCGGGGTGGGGAAACTGGGCTCAACAAGGAATACCTTTGACGTGTCGCTTAACGGCCCCGGATACTTCCGGCAGAGGTCCCTTGTTGTTGCCTGGCCGCCGCGCCTCACGGACCGGTCGGGGGGAGGCGACTGGGTGTAGAAATGGACAATCCTTGACGTGTCGCTTAACCGGCCCGGGACATTTCCCGCAGGGACCCATTGCTACTACCTAAAAACCGAACCACACACCTGAACTAAACCAAGGGGCCAAAACAAATATGAAAATAGGGTCCCAATAAAACAAAAAGGGAAATAAGGAGCAATAACACAAACAAGACATAAAAACAAAATCAATTTACCCAATAAATAACACCACAAGAAATAACAAGATGACACCAAAAACAAACACCATAGGCAGTAAGGATGTAGGTTAACACTCTACTCTCTCTTCTTTCCTCTTTAGACACTATCCCTAGATACCTTCTCATTAGGAGTACAACCAAATGTACAGTGTTAAAAACATAAGTATCAACCACACCGAAAAGCTTAATTAGAACCAACAGATGCACCGAGAACGGAGCAACTTAACCAGGTAGAGAAATATGATAGAGACCCTAAATCAAGAACATATAAGGTAGTCTAAAACTCCAAAGACTATCAGGTCCGGCGACACAAGGTCGCACATCAAATAGAAAATAGGAAGAACGTAATTTAGATCCCGTAAAATTAGAACATATAAGGTAGTCAAAAACCCAAGACTATCAGGGCCAGCAGCACAAGGCTGCAAAACTAACTAAATAACCTAAGAAATATGGCATAATTAGAACCCCAAATAGAACATATAAGGTGGTCAAAGCCCAGACCATCAGGCCCGGTAACACAAGGTTGCACATAAC
Organism: Unio pictorum; assembly: GCA_030141615.1. Taxonomy (NCBI): domain Eukaryota; kingdom Metazoa; phylum Mollusca; class Bivalvia; order Unionida; family Unionidae; genus Unio; species Unio pictorum. Next base: position 5,668,769 of record JARLTB010000184.1, on the reverse strand, counting down.
AAAATTAGGAAAACAACTACACAAAAATACACATCGAGCACACAACATTATAAAACACTGTTACATAAACGTTGTACACTCAAAAGCAGCACAGAGTATATAAATAGGGATAGGGTACGTCCAAAGAAGCAGCCCTTGCCAGGCACTTCGCCTCGCCCGCAAAACCTGCCGCAGCAACTACACGTGCTTAGCACGTCCTAAAAAAACCAACAGAAACAGAATGAATTAATATGAGTGTGTGCTGGAACTATTCCCACTCATATATGTGGCCCTACAATCACACAGTAGTAGCTCAATAGCTACTCCGATGTGACGGCCCAAGTAAATAGTGTTCCATGAACACATAAATGCCTGCAGGGTGGCGGCTCCATTCCCACCCTCAGGATAAAGTAAATAACCGTCTCTTGACGGATAAAACAGTGACAAGAGCCCTCGGGACGAATCACTTTAAACGCATAATGTCAGTCAGTCAGTCAGTCTGGATGATCATCATCATTCAGGCGAAGACTGCAGACCGAGTAGGACGGCTTTTCTGAAGCAGGCGATCTGATGACGTCACGGCGGATTGCGAGAGCATGTTTCCCGGGCTTCACAGCTAAGGACGGACTGAAGCGTTATCACATCGCTACTACAGAGAGAAACATCAGCATGTACAGCGGTGGACGATGCAGTGGAAACATTTTGGATATTTTATAAGTCCCTTTAACAAGTGGCAGAGATTGAAGATATGCAGAAACTGAATCGCCTACTTAAACTACGTGAAGAAGAAAAATGGCGGACTTGCAAGTTGGATTGCCCCTACATCAAGTTGCTGGAACCATATTACAACCAGCCATGGGAATTTAAGTAATACGGCGGACCTGAGGCGCGCTGACTGGTAATGCCAAAATATTGAGTAACCCGCAGGCTGCCGTAGGATGGCATTATCAAGTCAGCGAAACTCTACCTTAGATAGCCAACAAATTGATGGAAATACAGCTGTCCATGGAAAAGTCGTCACCATCGGAATACTCGGATAAAGCAGTACAACGAAAAGATATATGCCATTTATCTTTTCATTCGCCTGAATAATAGGGGACTCATTTGGTTACGAGTACCCCTCTTTGAATAACTTTCCGTGGCCCTAAAAAGCTAATTTGACTTTATTGGTATTGCCTCCAGCAAAATTCAAGACCAAAAATTACCTACCATTGACTACACTACTATGTCGCTTAGACATTTTAATTTCTAAATTTGTTAGGGACTTAATTTATGTACGCTTATGTACTAGATTTTTAGAACAATAGGATGATAAATAATAATTCTTCAACTTAAATATTTGAATAATTGCACAGGTGGCTAACACATTATTGGATGCTATTTGTCCATTAGTACAACTGGACTGAATTTGACCTTTGGTATGACCTTGTTTTTTCAGGTGTGGACTGCGTTCGTGGCCTTGCTGTCTTGCTGTTTGCGTGCTCTGGTGTGTGCTGCTGTGTCAACGCCCTCCTGGACCTGGACCTTTTCCTCCTTTGCCGTTCCTGCTCAGAAAATTACTAGCGAAATGAGGAAACATTTCCCCTCGCTACCTTACAACTGCTCGATTGGATGATAGGGGTGGGTGTGTGTAGGTACTATTCCTACCCACCCCCAATATAGGCCTTCATTTCCCCTGATAGTTACTTTTTAGTAATTCAGGGGAACGCCTAAATCTATAGTGCAATTAAGCACTTAAACGGGAGGGGGAACACCCCTCCCACTAAATGGGTATCGACATGATACCTATAAAAGTTGCCCAAATGCCCCTAGAGGGCGGTGGCAACTAAAAAACCCACAAGTCAGTCAGTCAGTCAGTCTGGATAAAGAATCACTCGTCAGTCTGGCACATCATTCAGGCAGTGGCTGTGGACCGAGGAGGACGTCTTTTTTGGAGCGGGTGACCTGGTGACGTCACAATGGGAGTGCTGTAATGGCATGATGATATCCTGGGCTGAAAAGTTAAGGACGACTTGTGATGTTGCCCCGTCTCTTCTTCGGAAAGGAAAAACTCGACTCGTACGGTGTCGCTAGTACAGGTGGCTCGAAATGGAAGTCTCGTAACTCCCGAACTTGATTTGTGGCGGGGACGGACATGGAGGGAAACTTGGAAAGTGGCGACTACCACGTGGACTCGACATGGAAGTTTCGTAACTCCCACTAGCTTGCGGCAGAGACGGAAATGGAGAAGAAACAGTGGTAGTTGCTTGCACTGGTGCGACTTGAGAATGTGACCGGCATGGATGTAACTTGAAGCAATCATGGAGGCCGCCACCCCGACATGGATGTAGATAGAAGCAGTCATGCCGGCCGCCACCGGACCACCTCGTAGTGAAAAGATTTTTTCATTGCCATAGTCAATTTGCCTGAATAATAGGGGGCTCATTTGGTTACGAGTACCCCTCTTTGAACAACTTTCCGTGGCCCTAAAAAGCTGATATGATTTATTATTGGTACCTCCGTTCAAATTCACAACTAAAAATATCTATCATTGACTACACTAATATATGTCGCTAAGACATTTTTAATATTCAAAATTTGTTAGGGACTTATGTTATGTACGCTTATGTACTTGAAATTTTGGAAATATAGGATATTAAATATCAATTCTTCAACTCTCTTATTTGATAAATTGCACAGGTGGCTAACACATTATTGGATATTAATCTGTCCTTAGTATAACTGGACTGAATTTGAAATAAGTGCGACCATTTTGTTTCAGGTGTGGACTGCGGCTGTGGCCTTGCTGTCTCTCTCTTGTGTGCTCTTGTGTGTGTTGCTGTGTCGCTGCGCTCCTGGACCTGGACCCTTTCCTCCTTTGCCGTTGCTGTTGGCTCTGGTCGGTTGATGTCGAATGGGGGTGGGTGTGTGTGTGCTCTATTCCTACCCACCCCTTAGGCTTCCATTTCCCTTGATAGTTACTTTTTAGTAATTCAGGGGAACGCCTTAAGTTATAGTGCATTTAAGCACTTTTAAGGGAGGGAGTAACACCCCTCCCACCTAAATGGGTACCGACATGGTACCTATAAAAGATGTACAAATGCCCCTAGTGGGCGGTTACATCTATAAAACATCCAAGTCAGTCAGTCAGTCAGTCTGGCACATCCATTCAACATCACACATTCAGGCGGTGAACACGGAGCAGGCAGGACCGGGACGGCGAGCTGTCCAGTGAGTGAGGAATTAAGCTACCATTTAGGAGTGCTAAGGAAATAAAGAAAACGCACCCATAGGAGTAGATGTAAAGAAGCAGTAGTGTTGAGAATACTCCACTACAAATAAGTCTTCAAAATTCCAGCCACAAGAAGACAGACGACCGTAAAATCTATACCAAGCTGAGCAAGAAATGGTGCCACGTGGGGAAACAAGATGGCCGCCGGATTATAAGGCTATCGTAGAGCCATCATCATTGGAGGGAACCAGTACCACCACTGAAGAGTACTCACGTGGATTGCATTTCGACAATCAAAGTGTTCAGCGAAGTAGAAGATAGAAGTTAACCAGCCAGCAGGGATACAGGAGGCCACATGAGACAATTCTGTGGCTTCCACCTACTGCACCCCGACGACGAAGCCTGCGTTTACAATGGTGTTTTCATTTGCCTGAATAATAGGGGACTCATTTGGTTACGAGTACCCCTCTTTGACTAACTTTCCGTGGCCCTAAAGGAGAAATTTGATTTTACATTGGTACCGCCTCCATACAAACTTATAACCAAAATAAACTACCATTGACTACACTTTTAAATGCCGCACAGGCATATTAATTTCAAATTTGTTAGGGACTTAATTTATGTACACTATGTACTAGAAATTTTGAACGGTAGGATGATAAATAAATAATTCTTCAACTCTGTTATTTGGTTAATTGCATAGGTGGCTAACACATTATTGGATGTTAAGCTGTCCATTAGTAAAACTGGACTGAATTTGACTTGGGTAGGGCTCTTTTGTTTCAGGTGTATGCTGCGTCCGTGGCCTTGCTGTCTGTCTCTTTGCGTGCCCTGGTGTGTGCTGCTGTGTCGCCCGCGCCTCCTGGACCTGGACCCTTTCCGCCTTTGCCGTCTCCGCTCACAAAATTACTAGCGAAATGAGGAAACATTTCCCCTCGCTACCTTACAACTCGATTGGATGATAGGGGTGGGTGTGTGTAGGTACTATTCCTACCCACCCCAAAAGGGCCTTCATTTCTCCCGATAGTTACTTTTTAGTAATTCGGGAGAACGCCCTATTTAAAATATAGTGCAGTTAAGCACTATAACTCCTGAGGGGGGGAGTAGCGACCCCCCCCCCCAAAGGACCTAAAATGGCCACCAACATGGTGGCTATAAAAGATGTACATATGCCCCTAGTGGGCGGTTATATCTTTAAAAAACTCAGATCAATCAAAGTCAGTCTGGCACAGTCAGCAGCGAACGAGCAGAGAGTAGTGAACTCAAAATTATGTATCAAGTATTGAACACGCTAGCGATGGATGTTATCCCGAAGCCAGCACTAAACGCCTTGATAGGCTTAGAGCTAAAAGAAGCCTCAAATTGGAGTCTAAGGGCAGCAGGTAGAAGAACAACACTCCTACTTGTATGGGAAAAAGAAGATGAAAGTAAACACTCAAAGGGGTCACTCGCGTACAGGAGAGATAGAGGAAGCCAACCGAAAAGGCGGGAAAAAAACCGACCTGCACGAGGCACACCCACCCCACCACCAGAAACTCAAGAAGAGGTAGCCTCAGTTGAGACCGACCCAGTCCAATCCGTACCTGAGACTACACTAAAAACTCTTCAAGAGCAGATAGAAATTCTATCTCAACATATGCTGACCCTTGTTACAGCGGAGAAAGTAGAAGCGGCCACTTCTCCTATGGAAATACCACTAGAGTTAGCACCGGAAACACCGACACCACCGCCACCACCCCCTAAAAAGAAAAAAGGAAAGGAAAAGGGGAAAAAGGGGGTGTTAGTTACATCGACACCCCCTACTCCATCACCAGGGCCGGCAGTGAACCTGGAAAAATTATTGGAAGAGGACAACACGGAAGCCAAATGGGAGTCCCCCACTAAAACAGTGAGAATGGATGTCACCAACAAAGACAAACTGATGAGCAAATTATGCAGAGATATGGGCCTAACGCCATTACTGACGAGTAAGAAAAAAGCATCTAACTTCGTTTCTGCCGTCACATACATTGGGTTCAGATCAATGCAAACATCGCCACCACGAGTCAGCCAATGGCATCACGCCCTAAACATATTGGGGAGTTACTACTACGAGGCCTTCGAAGAAAGACCCCTCCACCACCTACAAGATGCGGCAGCCTACATCGCCAAAAAACATGGTTTCTACTTCCCTAGACGAACATTTCTGGAAGAAAGAACTGCCGCATTTCTGGCCGAAATGGAAGACAGGAGGGCCACCTTCCAACCGGTGGAATATTAGCCTTAGGGCTACTTTCATTGCCATTTTTATTTAATAGGGTTCTCATTTGGCTTAGAGACAACCCTTTTCGATTAACTTTCTGGCCCTGAAAAGACTAATATGACATTTTTTGGCACTGCCTGCAATAAATTCATAACCAAAATCCCCTACCATTGACTACACTTTTATGTGTCGCTTAGACATTGTAGTTTAAATACAATAGGGACTAACGTATGTACACTTAGTACTAGTCCCTACTTTCATTAGGATGATAGGTCATATTTTGAAACTCAGATATTTGGTTAATTGAATAGGTGGCTTACACATTATTGGTTTGTTAGGCTGTCCATTAGTACAACTGGACTGAATTTGATATACAGGTGCGCGCTTGGCTTTTCATCACCTTTACTCCCTGCTGCCGTAATTTCTCGTGCTTGCACGACCACATTACGCAGACATAAGCGATATGAGAAAACTAATTTTCTCTCGCTTCACTGCTCTTGCAGACCAGTAGTTAACAGAATGATAGGGGTGGGTGTGAGTAGGTTCCATTCCTACCCACCCTATGGCCTATGGCTTATGGCCTTACATTCACCCAGGCAATACAATTATTGCCCGTGGTGACGGCCGAAGTCACACCCAGCGGCAGTACACTTATTGCCCAGTGGTGATGGCCTAAGTAAATAGCACTCTATGAGTGCATAAACGCCTGCAGGGGATGTGGCACCATTCCTTCCCCTCAGGATAAATTAAATAACTCCCCTATGGGAGGTAAAACAGTGGTAAGAGCCGTAATGGACGAACCACTTTAAACCCATCTAGTCAGTCAGTCAGTCAGTCTGGCACATTCATTCAGGCAGTGGCTGTGGACCGGGGAGGACGTCTTTTCTGGAGCGGGTGGCCTGGTGACGTCACAATGGGAGTGCTGTAATGGCATGATGATATCCTGGGCTGAAAAGTTAAGGACGACTTGTGATGTTGCCCCGTCGCTTCTTCGGAAAGGAAAAACTCGACTCGTACGGTGTCGCTAGTACAGGTGGCTCGAAATGGAAGTCTCGTAACTCCCGAACTTGATTTGTGGCGGGGACGGACATGGAGGGAAACTTGGAAAGTGGCGGCTACCACGTGGACTCGACATGGAAGTTTCGTAACTCCCACTAGCTTGCGGCAGAGACGGAAATGGAGAAGAAACAGTGGTAGTTGCTTGCACTGGTGCGACTTGAGAATGTGACCGGCATGGATGTAACTTGAAGCAATCATGGAGGCCTGCACCCCGACATGGATGTAGATAGAAGCAGTCATGCCGGCCGCCACCGGACCGCCTCGTAGTGAAAAGATTTTTTCATTGCCATAGTCAATTTGCCTGAATAATAGGGGGCTCATTTGGTTACGAGTACCCCTCTTTGAACAACTTTCCGTGGCCCTAAAAAGCTGATATGATTTATTATTGGTACCTCCGTTCAAATTCACAACTAAAAATATCTACCATTGACTACACTAATATATGTCGCTAAGACATTTTTAATATTCAAAATTTGTTAGGGACTTATGTTATGTACGCTTATGTACTTGAAATTTTGGAAATATAGGATATTAAATATCAATTCTTCAACTCTTTTATTTGATAAATTGCACAGGTGGCTAACACATTATTGGATATTAATCTGTCCTTAGTATAACTGGACTGAATTTGAAATAAGTGCGACCCTTTTGTTTCAGGTGTGGACTGCGGCTGTGGCCTTGCTGTCTCTCTCTTGTGTGCTCTTGTGTGTGTTGCTGTGTCGCTGCGCTCCTGGACCTGGACCCTTTCCTCCTTTGCCGTTGCTGTTGGCTCTGGTCGGTTGATGTCGAATGGGGGTGGGTGTGTGTATGCTCTATTCCTACCCACCCCATAGGCTTCCATTTCCCTTGATAGTTACTTTTTAGTAATTCAGGGGAACGCCTTAATTTATAGTGCAATTAAGCACTTTTAAGGGAGGGAGTAACACCCCTCCCACCTAAATGGGTACCGACATGGTACCTATAAAAGATGTACAAATGCCCCTAGTGGGCGGTTACATCTATAAAACACCCAGTCAGTCAGTCAGTCAGTCTGGCATTCAGGCGGTGAACACGGAGCAGGCAGGACCGGGACGGCGAGCTGTCCAGTGAGTGTGGAAATAAGCTACCATTTAGGCGTGCTAAGGAAATAAAAACGCACCCATACGAGTAGATGTAATGAAGCAGTAGTGTTGAGTAACCTCCACTACAAATAAGACTTCAAATTTTTCCAGCCACAAGAAGACAGACGACCGTAAAATCTATACCAAGCTGAACAAGAAATGGTGCCACGTGGAGAAACAAGATGGCCGCCGGATTACAAGGCTATCATAGAGCCATCATCATTGGAGGGACCCAGTACCACCACTGAAGAGTACTCACGGGGATTACATTTCGACAACCCAGTGTTCAGCGAAGTAGAAGATAGAAGTTAACCAGTCAGCAGGGATAATAGGAGGCCACATGAGACAATTCTGTGGCTTCCACCTACTGCACCCCGAAGACGAAGCCTGCGTTTACAATGGTGTTTTCATTTGCCTGAATAATAGGGGACTCATTTGGTTACGAGTACCCCTCTTTGAACAACTTTCCGTGGCCCTAAAAAGCTAATTTGACCTTATTGGTACCTCCATAGAAATTCATGACCAAAAATTACCTACCATTGACTACACTATTATATGTCGTTTAGACATTTTAACTTCTAAATTTGTTAGGGACTTCATTATGTACGCTTATGTACTAGTTTTTTAGAAAGGTAGGATGATAAATACAATTCTTCAACTTTAGTATTAGAATAATTGCACAGGTGGCTAACACGATATTGGATGTTAGGCTGTCCATTAGTAAAACTGGACTGAATTTGACTTAGGTATGGCTCTTTCCTTTCAGGTGTATGCTGCGTCCGTGGCCTTGCTGTCCCTTTCTTTGCGTGCTCTGCTGTGTGTTGCTGTGCCGCCCGCGCCTCCTGGACCAGGGCCTTTTCCTCCTTTGCCGTTCCTGCTCACAAAATTACTAGCGAAATGAGGAAACATTTCCCCTCGCTACCTTATAACTGCTCGATTGGATGATAGGGGTGGGTGTGTGTGGGTACTATTCCTACCCACCCCCAATATAGGCTTTCATTTCCCCTGATAGTTACTTTTTAGTAATTCAGGGGAACGCCTTAATTTATAGTGCATTTAAGCACTTTTAAGGGAGGGAGTAACACCCCTCCCACCTAAATGGGTACCGACATGGTACCTATAAAAGATGTACAAATGCCCCTAGTGGGCGGTTACATCTATAAAACACCCAAAGTCAGTCAGTCAGTCTGGCTACCCATCGTTGACGCATCAACACCAAAGATGAATAGAGTGCAGAAATTAAGAGAACTTCAAATGCATTTGGAGAATGCTAGGCGTCTCCTGGACGAACTGGCTATGGAGGCCATAATAGAACAGACTAGGATTGAAAAAGAAGAGGAGGAAAGAAAAAAGAAAGAAGAGGAGGAGAAGAAAAGTCCCATCTTGCTTCACCGCATGATGAGACAGACTAGTAAAGTCAAGCCCGTGGTGAGGACACCTTCACCACCAGAACCAGTTCGTCCACTACAAGGACAGTCCCCAACGCATCAACCACAGTCTCAACCGCAACAACCACAGCCTCAACCGCAACAACCACAATCTCATCCACGGTTGCGGAATAGAGGAAGAAATGAAGAGACTTTCACTATCCCACAAAGTGAAGACTGGGATAGTGAAGCCAATCATTCTCCCTCTGCGCTCCCAATCACAAGAGTGAATTGGGAGAATGATTGGAGTAGAAGATGTGTGTGTGGGGCTAGACCTGGGAGATGCCAACATTAGCCAGGTGTATTTTGAAGTTTAAAAAACAGCCCTTCTCAGGGCTACCCAAATAACAAGAAAAGAAATACTATGTCAATTGCCAATGGGTGTGAGAGAGGAGTAGTGTGATTATAAACACTGACTCTATTTAGATGGTATATGGTGTGATTTTGGATAGTATATAGTATGGTTTGTTTTGGCTGCTTCCCCGTGTGTGTGGTTAGTATAGGGTGTGATTTTGGATAGTATATAGTATGGTTTGTTTTGGCTGCTTCCCCGTGTGTGTGGTTAGTATAGGGTGTGATTTTGGATAGTATATAGTATGGTTTGTTTTGGCTGCTTCCCCGTGTGTGTGGTTAGTATAGGGTGTGATTTTGGATAGTATATAGTATGGTTTGTTTTGGCTGCTTCCCCGTGTGTGTGGTTAGTATAGGGTGTGATTTTGGATAGTATATAGTATGGTTTGTTTTGGCTGCTTCCCCGTGTGTGTGGTTAGTATAGGGTGTGATTTTGGATAGTATATAGTATGGTTTGTTTTGGCTGCTTCCCCGTGTGTGTGGTTAGTATAGGGTGTGATTTTGGATAGTATATAGTATGGTTTGTTTTGGCTGCTTCCCCGTATGTGTGGTTAGTATAGGGTGTGATTTTGGATAGTATATAGTATGGTTTGTTTTGGCTGCTTCCCCGTGTGTGTGGTTAGTATAGGGTGTGATTTTGGATAGTATATAGTATGGTTTGTTTTGGCTGCTTCCCCGTGTGTGTGGTTAGTATAGGGTGTGATTTTGGATAGTATATAATAGGATTTGTGAATAGTATCTAATATGACAAGTGAATGTAGGGGGTGTTTACTTTCACGTCCGTGCTTAAGATTATTCAGGCGGTGAACACGGAGCAGGCAGGACCGGGACGGCGAGCTGTCCAGTGAGTGTGGAAATAAGCTACCATTTAGGCGTGCTAAGGAAATAAAAACGCACCCATACGAGTAGATGTAATGAAGCAGTAGTGTTGAGTAACCTCCACTACAAATAAGACTTCAAATTTTTCCAGCCACAAGAAGACAGACGACCGTAAAATCTATACCAAGCTGAACAAGAAATGGTGCCACGTGGAGAAACAAGATGGCCGCCGGATTACAAGGCTATCATAGAGCCATCATCATTGGAGGGACCCAGTACCACCACTGAAGAGTACTCACGGGGATTACATTTCGACAACCCAGTGTTCAGCGAAGTAGAAGATAGAAGTTAACCAGTCAGCAGGGATAATAGGAGGCCACATGAGACAATTCTGTGGCTTCCACCTACTGCACCCCGAAGACGAAGCCTGCGTTTACAATGGTGTTTTCATTTGCCTGAATAATAGGGGACTCATTTGGTTACGAGTACCCCTCTTTGAACAACTTTCCGTGGCCCTAAAAAGCTAATTTGACCTTATTGGTACCTCCATAAAAATTCATGACCAAAAATTACCTACCATTGACTACACTATTATATGTCGTTTAGACATTTTAACTTCTAAATTTGTTAGGGACTTCATTATGTACGCTTATGTACTAGTTTTTTAGAAAGGTAGGATGATAAATACAATTCTTCAACTTTAGTATTAGAATAATTGCACAGGTGGCTAACACGATATTGGATGTTAGGCTGTCCATTAGTAAAACTGGACTGAATTTGACTTAGGTATGGCTCTTTAGTTTCAGGTGTATGCTGCGTCCGTGGCCTTGCTGTCCCTTTCTTTGCGTGCTCTGCTGTGTGTTGCTGTGCCGCCCGCGCCTCCTGGACCAGGGCCTTTTCCTCCTTTGCCGTTCCTGCTCACAAAATTACTAGCGAAATGAGGAAACATTTCCCCTCGCTACCTTACAACTCGATTGGATGATAGGGGTGGGTGTGTGTGGGTACCATTCCTACCCACCCCCAATATAGGCTTTCATTTCCCCTGATAGTTACTTTTTAGTAATTCAGGGGAACGCCTTAATTTATAGTGCATTTAAGCACTTTTAAGGGAGGGAGTAACACCCCTCCCACCTAAATGGCTACCGACATGGTAGCTATAAAAGTTATACAAATGTCCCTAGTGGACGGATATAACTATAAAAACCACATTATCGTATCGTAACATTAGAACCATTCCACGGAATAACCATAGAAGATGGCAAAAGCATCAAGTTTATTCAACAATTTAAGACACAGCTATTTCTGGATATTAGACGGGGAATATGAAGTGGAAAAACTACATCATAAATGGAAGATTGCGAAGAGTTTGGACTTTGCAAAAAGACTGAAAATAGCCAGGGAGCTCTTAGGAGGAATGCTAGAAGAAGAAGCCAAAAAGTTACGAGGCTGCATTAATCCACCCTATGTTAGAGTGGGGACATTGAAGCAAGTAATAGATATTGTCGAAAACGTCAAGTGTTTTTTGGATAATATCTTGACAGAGTACCCCCATGTCCAAAAGGGTTTGGACCCGCTCAAGAAAGCTGAAGAACTGATGAGAAAGGAACTATTAGAAGAAGTGAAGAAGATAAAAGATAACTGGAGTAAGGAGAGAAAGGAAAGAAAGGACAATGAAAACCAAAAAAAGAAAGAGGACTTTGAAAGATTAAATAACAATTGGATCAAGATACAAGAGAAGTTTAGAGCTATGGGACATCCTGACTGGATTCCCGAGGAAGAAAAGAAGAAGAAGGGAATTATTGGTAAAATCAAAAGGTGGTGGAACAAAGGCAGAAAATAAAAGAAGAAGTATCCAAAGGCCCTTTTCAGGGCCACTCATAAGTCTCGAAAAGATAGTAGCTTTCATTGCCACCCTTTTTTCCCTTGTTATATTTCCCTTGTTATCTTTCCCTTGACGCTATATAGGCCCACTATGTTCCATTTCCCTTGACGCTATATAGGCCCACCATGTTAAATTTCCCTTGACGCTATAGTGCCCCAAGCTGTTTTGACGCCATAGTGCCCCAAGCTGTTTTTGACTGGATTTTCCCTTGACGCTATAAATCTTGACGCCATAGTGCCCCAAGCTGTTTTTGACTGGATTTTCCCTTGACGCCACGGTGCCCCATATTACTACTATCCACAGATACAAAGACTTTGTCAGATACCCACAGATACAAAGACTTTGTCAGATCTCTGCAGATTTGGAAATGTAATAAAAACAATTTAATGTTTGCAGCTTTAGTAAAAACAGAGCCTATGTGGGGGGGGGGGGTAAGCTAGAAAAGCATCGCATAGTTCTTCTCTTGATAGTCAAACACAATAAAATATATGTTTTAAAAAACAAAACTCTTTACGGGATCATTTTAGCCATTTTAATTCACGCGTGTGCGATAATGGGTCTTCAATCAAAAATTTTCTGCCTGAAAATGTAACTGACCTAAAGTCTCGTCCAGAAGAGAAAAAAACTTGTTACTTACTGACCCTATTTTCGACAGCAGATTTGCCATTAGTTATTAAAATAATACTCCATTCCATATTCAAGTTATTCTAAAGTGAATAGTATGAACTATTGCCACATTGAAATACTTGATTTGCCAAAATGTAAAACAAATTCAAGGTACGCAGTTTACTGCTTTTCTTTATATATTTATTTTAAACTCTTTGATTATGATATAATAACAAAACATCATGCAAATAGATTTTATGTTCACGTTGTTGTGTTAATATTGCTGATTTGTTTGTGTGCTTTATCCATTTTCTCTTCCTTTCCACACCTTTCGTCGTTGCCATGCTTTTCTCTCTCTCTCTCTCTCTCTCTCTCTCTCTCTCTCACACACACACACACACACACACACACACAAACACACATAGTTACACACACACATACATACATACATACATACATACATACATACATACATACATACATACATACATACATACATACACACACACATATATATATATATATATATATATATATATATATATATATATATATATATATATATATCACGCTGAATAAGTTGGTTTGGTTATCTTGGTGAATGGAACGATGGACGAATGCATTGCACTGTGAATGCGAGTCTAGTTATCTGAATGTTCGATATATTTCTCAGTATATAACGTGATTGGGTGTATTATAAAGACTGTATGCCGTGCTTTTGTGATAAGGTTATCGCTGTTCCCACCGTATCATGTATCCGCTTTGATTCGCTTGATACCAGTACGAGCAGACACATGTATGTATGTATGTATGTATGTATGTATGTATGTATGTATGTATGTATGTATGTATGTATGTATGTGAAGTAGTAAGGGAACGTGACCATTTTGAATAAAAACTTGAATCCAGATTGGTTACATTTTTTGAGATATTTACATGCTTCTAAATGCATTAAACTAAATAAAAAAAGATTATATATATATATATATATATATATATATATATATATATATATATATATATATATATATATAAAAGCACTACGTTATAACGAATGCCAAGTTTGTCAGTGTTATCTGCATACTACCGTTGTAATGCTTAGTCCTACCATAATTTTGATGTATATTCCGACTTTGAGGTCATGAAAAATATTGTCCATATACTGTACTGTGACTTAGCTATATTTTAACAAGAAAGGTACTGATTTAGGATGTTATTCTGTCCTTTTCTCAACAGATCATCCGAGGACATCATGGCAATTTGCAATTAGAAACATATGCAAGGTAGAAAAAAACATTTCCGTCTCATCGCCAATGTTATTTTTTTTTAATTCAGTCAAAATCATATAAACTATGTTTTCAAAAAAACATATTCGATGTCATACAAATTTAAACGAAATTAAGGCGTTTCAATTCAGTGCCATCCCTTTCAGTGCCTCATATATTCTTAATCGTTTGATATGTTTAATATATGTCAAGTGTGGGTGTGTTTGCCTTGTAAACCATCTAACTGAAGAGATGAGACAATGAGATTACTAGTCGACCATGCAACTGAGAGAGAGAGAGAGAGAGAGAGAGAGAGAGAGAGAGTGTGTGTGTGTGTGTGTGTGTTCTTATTTTTTTCCATTCATCCATATTTTAATAAAGAAGAGAAAAAAAAACTTTAAGATTTTAATGTGTAATAAAAGGTGCACAAACTTGTTCCTATCGTCTGAGACAGTTTTTAAAATCATTTCGGCACACCTAGCATGCATGCTATCTGCTGAGAATTTGGTCAAAGCTATCTAATTATACGATCACAGAAAAGTATTTTCTAATTCTTGTTCTTACTGAGAAGATTTTTTCTTCTCCGAAATAAAATGAAAAGCGATAATATGGTCCCTATTAACAAACTTGAGGTAGGAAGGTGTAATTTTATATAAGTTACTGATTAAGATTAAAACCACAATGACAATGCATCTGCCTTCGAAAAGGTACCCTATGGTTAATTTTAGATTGCACCGCCTCTCATTACATATGAAACATCCAGCTGTGATTTATTCTTGTGATACAAAATGTACCAAGAGTTTGACTAGAAACACTGTAAAGTAAAAATTAAAAGAAAAATTTAAACTCTTAAACTCTGCATTGTGAAAAAATGTTTAAAAATCTGATTTGTCAGTTTCTGCCGTTCCATTCAAAACACGCCCCTAAAATCACGTGAGATTTAGAAAACTCCGAGTCTAACTCAGCATTCTGACTCCGACTTTTATGTTAACGTAAGTTATTTACAAGACACATCACTTCCATAGAAGCCAAATTGCAATATTCAGAGTATAAAAAAAATGACAAAATACAAACCATTTTGAATGAAGAAAATCTAGCCTGTTGAGTGTCCGCAGCTTCTACACGTATCTCTCAGCTCTCCATTTGGACTGTGAACGATAGATATCATTTCGTGTCAACTATCAGTTTATTATCTACCCCATGTTTTCCAAACCACGCTCTAACAAAGACTTCTGGACAAACATGTTAAAACAGGTCAAAAATGCAAGCTCTCCCTGCTTACCACGACGAAGGCTATGATACAAGAGTGCGCATCCAATAAACCTGCCCAGGATTCTAGGTCCGTTACATCAGACCATCCTAGCTGACACTGTACCATCACACCTACTATACGCTAACATACATTGCTATGGTGACCAAAAAGGCCTCCATTAAAAAAAATGTTCTGAATCAAAACTTACAATATCACATTTCACTCTTACAACTAACTCCAAAGGCACTCTATGCGAGTAGTTCAATTTAAAAATTCACAGAGCTATTAAGGACTGCTTCTCTAAAAGAAAACAAAACAATTATATGGAATAACTTGCATAGATGTGAAGGTTGACTGCTGTTCGACTACTTGGTGGAACGCAAAATTTTGGGTCGATAGTACTGTACTGATTTGAGGGCACTAAACATCAGAAAGCAATTTCCTACATCTGAAGTCGGATTCAATAATATATTGGCACCGTTATGTCTGTCGTTCTAGCTACTGATCGCGCGACAAGTATCTTCGTTAGAGGCATTATTACAAATTCTGCAGATAGCTTCGCACACTCAACTTTTGTGACTTTTGAAAGTACAACCTACAAGCTCATAGAAAGCCTCCCATTCCACCCCGATTCAGATTGCTTCCTGCAGGCGGCAAGGGTATTGCACCAGGGGATTCGCAACCCATCCTCGTGCATCACTCTCTGCACGGAACCCTGGTCTTTTCCACCAGACTACCACGATGACAACCCAAATTTTCCGCCAAATATCACGAGAGCAACAGCCCAGGCGACCGAAGTGTACATTCAGAAATGTTAAAGTCACACTTATCCAGACGGAAACACTAACTTAAAAATTTCACCAGGCCTAGTGTTAGCTAGGACCTAAACATGTCATCTTCTGACGCTTTTACAAGCAACAGAGAATTCAGCTTTACCACGAGTTTCCATGGTGTCGCTGTAGCCACTGGTGAATTGGCTATTAATGGTTATCAACATTGGCTTTTGTCGACTAAGTGACTCACTCATACCACTGCTTGATGATCATATACGTAATAGCAGAGGGAGCTCAATCGCATGTGACTAAACAGTGCAAGTACACTGATCTTCATCCACATAATTTACAGGCATGGGGTTTCTGTTTCACTTTTCCTCCACCCCTCCTATTTGTAAAGAACCCGAATCATTACAATTGCAGCACTGGATTTCTGATATCCTCGTTTCGTGATTTTCTCCTTCTTCATATTCTTCATCTAATTTCCTGTTTTTTTCTTTCCAAATAATAGCTCTACAGTCGCTTTGAGTTCCTCGATTACAGTTTTGAGATCGGTATTCTCTTCTCCATTTCCGGGTTTAGAACCTTTTATGACTTTTACACGCACATTTTACAAGCTTACAAAAAGCGTCCCATTCGATCCCGATTTGAATTGCTTTTGGCAAACTGCTAGGGTATTGCACCAGATCTCAAGTGTCAAGTATTCATCTTTACGGCTCCCAAGAATGGGTCTTTTGTAAGTCGATCGCGAATATCAACTGAGCGACTAGAGTACACCAACGAAACAAATCATTGTATGGTTTACCCTAATTCAGGTAGCATTTCGCCCTTTTTCTGAAACGGCTTCGACGCTGCTCCTTGTAGTTTTCGTCTCGGTAACAAGGCACGATGCGTGTGTGTGTGTGTGTGTGTGCGCACGCGCGTGTGTGTGCGTATTTACATCGCATAGCGCCTAGCGAGGCAGCTGTAAGTACCATTTATTTAAGTCTTTGGTATGACTCGGCCGGAGTTCTAGCCAGCGACCTCTCGCATCCGAGGCGAATCACTAGGCCACCGGAGAGGTCTCCGTACGAAACGAGGAATCTCGTAACTTCACAAACTTGTCCATCCTTAAGCATGGATCATATTACGAAATGGTTGTGAACCATCATTTGTATGTGCTTCACTAAAAATTGTTCATTTCGAGCTGGAAAATAATCTCGCTCTCTTTTCCCAATGGCAAATCGCTTGGTCGATTGCAAGCTTGGTTTAGTGTCTCTCACTTTTCTTTGTTCGCTGAAGCTCTTGAATAAACCTGCTCTTAAATAATGGTACACGCCTGTGTTTTAATGTTTCAAATTTATCTGTGATGAGGGTGTCTTTGATTTTCACGAGGTTATCGGTCCGAGTACTAATCACCCTCCTCTATGAGGTGTTTCGATCATAACTATCATACTTCTTGCCGTCCTGTAATAGTCACGAATTTCAAGTCGTGGACTTAGCACCTACTGCACGTACACTTTCGTCAGCACTGTCGCTTTGATATGGTATAGAAATCATACTGATCTGAACATAATTAACAATGTCGTTAAGCATACTGCACTCCCACTAGTGGGTGGCCATTA
Organism: Unio pictorum; assembly: GCA_030141615.1. NCBI lineage: Eukaryota > Metazoa > Mollusca > Bivalvia > Unionida > Unionidae > Unio > Unio pictorum. Next base: position 5,651,199 of record JARLTB010000184.1, on the reverse strand, counting down.
TAATAGAAACTTTAGTTCTTTCTGTTTTTGCGATAAAAAATGATTATTACTGTTGAAGCAATGTTATCGGTTAACGATTGCTATTCAAGAGGATATCCACAGATACAAAGACTTTGTCAGATATCCACAGATACAAAGACTTTGTCAGGTATCCACAGATACAAAGATTTTGTCAGATATCCAGAGATGCAAAGACTTTGTTAGGTATCCACAGATACAAAGATTTTGTGGAATATCCACAGATACAAAGACTTTGTCAGATACCCACAGATACAAAGACTTTGTCAGATCTCTGCAGATTTGGAAATGTAATAAAAACAATTTAATGTTTGCAGCTTTAGTAAAAACAGAGCCTATGTGGGGGGGGGGGGGTAAGCTAGAAAAGCATCGCATAGTTCTTCTCTTGATAGTCAAACACAATAAAATATATGTTTTAAAAAACAAAACTCTTTACGGGATCATTTTAGCCATTTTAATTCACGCGTGTGCGATAATGGGTCTTCAATCAAAAATTTTCTGCCTGAAAATGTAACTGACCTAAAGTCTCGTCCAGAAGAGAAAAAAACTTGTTACTTACTGACCCTATTTTCGACAGCAGATTTGCCATTAGTTATTAAAATAATACTCCATTCCATATTCAAGTTATTCTAAAGTGAATAGTATGAACTATTGCCACATTGAAATACTTGATTTGCCAAAATGTAAAACAAATTCAAGGTACGCAGTTTACTGCTTTTCTTTATATATTTATTTTAAACTCTTTGATTATGATATAATAACAAAACATCATGCAAATAGATTTTATGTTCACGTTGTTGTGTTAATATTGCTGATTTGTTTGTGTGCTTTATCCATTTTCTCTTCCTTTCCACACCTTTCGTCGTTGCCATGCTTTTCTCTCTCTCTCTCTCTCTCTCTCTCTCTCTCTCTCTCTCTCTCTCTCTCACACACACACACACACACACACACACACAAACACAAACACACATAGTTACACACATACATACATACATACATACATACATACATACATACATACATACATACACACACACACATATATATATATATATATATATATATATATATATATATATATATATATATATATATATATACATATATATATATATATATATCACGCTGAATAAGTTGGTTTGGTTATCTTGGTGAATGGAACGATGGACGAATGCCTTGCACTGTGAATGCGAGTCTAGTTATCTGAATGTTCGATATATTTCTCAGTATATAACGTGATTGGGTGTATTATAAAGACTGTATGCCGTGCTTTTGTGATAAGGTTATCGCTGTTCCCACCGTATCATGTATCCGCTTTGATTCGCTTGATACCAGTACGAGCAGACACATGTATGTATGTATGTATGTATGTATGTATGTATGTATGTATGTATGTATGTATGTATGTATGTATGTATGTATGTATGTATGTATGTATGTATGTATGTATGTATGTGAAGTAGTAAGGGAACGTGACCATTTTGAATAAAAACTTGAATCCAGATTAGTTACATTTTTTGAGATATTTACATGCTTCTAAATGCATTAAACTAAATAAAAAAAGATTATATATATATATATGTATATATATATATATATATATATATATATATATATATATATATATATATATAAAAGCACTACGTTATAACGAATGCCAAGTTTGTCAGTGTTATCTGCATACTACCGTTGTAATGCTTAGTCCTACCATAATTTTGATGTATATTCCGACTTTGAGGTCATGAAAAATATTGTCCATATACTGTACTGTGACTTAGCTATATTTTAACAAGAAAGGTACTGATTTAGGATGTTATTCTGTCCTTTTCTCAACAGATCATCCGAGGACATCATGGCAATTTGCAATTAGAAACATATGCAAGGTAGAAAAAAACATTTCCGTCTCATCGCCAATGTTATTTTTTTTTAATTCAGTCAAAATCATATAAACTATGTTTTCAAAAAAACATATTCGATGTCATACAAATTTAAACGAAATTAAGGCGTTTCAATTCAGTGCCATCCCTTTCAGTGCCTCATATATTCTTAATCGTTTGATATGTTTAATATATGTCAAGTGTGGGTGTGTTTGCCTTGTAAACCATCTAACTGAAGAGATGAGACAATGAGATTACAAGTCGACCATGCAACTGAGAGAGAGAGAGAGAGAGAGAGAGAGAGAGAGAGTGTGTGTGTGTGTGTGTGTGTGTGTGTGTGTGTGTGTTCTTATTTTTTTCCATTCATCCATATTTTAATAAAGAAGAGAAAAAAAAACTTTAAGATTTTAATGTGTAATAAAAGGTGCACAAACTTGTTCCTATCGTCTGAGACAGTTTTTAAAATCATTTCGGCACACCTAGCATGCATGCTATCTGCTGAGAATTTGGTCAAAGCTATCTAATTATACGATCACAGAAAAGTATTTTCTAATTCTTGTTCTTACTGAGAAGATTTTTTCTTCTCCGAAATAAAATGAAAAGCGATAATATGGTCCCCATTAACAAACTTGAGGTAGGAAGGTGTAATTTTATATAAGTTACTGATTAAGATTAAAACCACAATGACAATGCATCTGCCTTCGAAAAGGTACCCTATGGTTAATTTTAGATTGCACCGCCTCTCATTACATATGAAACATCCAGCTGTGATTTATTCTTGTGATACAAAATGTACCAAGAGTTTGACTAGAAACACTGTAAAGTAAAAATTAAAAGAAAAATTTAAACTCTTAAACTCTGCATTGTGAAAAAATGTTTAAAAATCTGATTTGTCAGTTTCTGCCGTTCCATTCAAAACACGCCCCTAAAATCACGTGAGATTTAGAAAACTCCGAGTCTAACTCAGCATTCTGACTCCGACTTTTATGTTAACGTAAGTTATTTACAAGACACATCACTTCCATAGAAGCCAAATTGCAATATTCAGAGTATTATAAAAATGACAAAATACAAACCATTTTGAATGAAGAAAATCTAGACTGTTGAGTGTCCGCAGCTTCTACACGTATCTCTCAGCTCTCCATTTGGACTGTGAACGATAGATATCATTTCGTGTCAACTATCAGTTTATTATCTACCCCATGTACATGATCTAAACCACGCACCCTGTACCACCGTACATCAAACCACCTTCCTACGTATACCCAACATTGTTAACTATCACCCTCGTGTACATTTATGCACATTTCATCTTGGAATTTGTACGTAATCTTTGAAGATTTTAAAGAGTAATTTAACTATACATAAGACCGAATTCGAGACATCAATTTTCCCTTGTATGTATGTATATCGATGGATGGATTCATCGATAAATGTGTGGATTTATACATGTATGAATGTACTTTCAACAACAAAAAATAATGTTACACGTAAATGCCAATTTTATTCGGTTATCGTATATGTTGATTTTTTTGGACTGATTGATTAGGTTGGTGTGAAAAGTATCTCATTGCCAACTTACTTTTCAATTATCCTGCATTATTTTGTAAGGAGAAAAGTTAACTGTACTTCCTGGCCTTAATATACTTCCTCACATGTCCTACATTCACGGTTTTCGATGAGATGCTCTTCAGAACTAATTGTTAAGATGTTATAACATTCAGAGAAGGGTTAAATTATATTTCTTCAATCGAAAAATACAGGGGTTGGGGTAGTAACCGGAAATAATGCAAATACAGCCAAACACTTTTCGTTATTTTCGGTTTGTATCGACTTTTTCTGTGGTTGTAGCTATTCGGTCGTGTCTCTATCTATCCGACATTAATAAGATGTATGCTGAATAGTTATTGCCACTATGTTATGAATGGGAATATTACTGGTTGTGAAAAAGCGGTCCACTCAGTTTAGTGTAAATTTCGGCAATGGTATACATGTAACTCTAATTTGGCCGACGTGTGATTTTATCAAGATAGCAATGCTGCTTTTAACGAAAATCTAGGCCATTGAAGTACGAGACATTTGTGTAACGTCTGTAATTAATGTTGTTGCTACCATCACAACGTAAAACCCTTAAATAAAAAAATGAATAATTTATTGATTTTTCCCTTTGATTAGTTGTATGCAACAACAACAGACTGATACAAACAAATAAGCAACAAATACTGTCAATTTTATCACAAATAAAGCGTCTGTTTGTTTTGAACAACGTCTGAAATGCTAAATTGCACTCTAATTATAGTTTTTTTCTGTGATCGTATACTACCAATTTTTAGATAGGATGTAAGGATATATTCTTTTTATATCAAAATAAAATCACCGAGACCGAACTCGTAGTAAACATTTTAACAAAATTTCAGTCTATTCATGTATGTTTTTTCTAGGTAAAGTTACAAACATAATTATATGAAAATGATGTGTTTTTCATCCTATGAAGCCTGGCCTTATTCTTAATTTATCATCTATACACGCGTGTAACGACTTCTGTTGCAGCGCCCATCTCTTCTGCATATTCACCTGCATCGTTGATATAAACGCATTGTGCATATAAGAATGCATAACATGAATATCGATTCAAAATTTAACTCATTATATAAAGATCAGATGTAATTAAACAGAATTACATTCGGAATCTCGGACACAATATCTTTGTATTGTATAACGTCTTAACCTCATTCTGCGCGTGATCGTGTGTTATCAAATGCGAGTAATTTGGCTATATAAGCTATATATTTATTAACCCTTTTATTAACTCTTTCCCTTAGCAGGCATTTGATCCAAAACAAAATTGTCGATATAAATAGCCAAAAAACGAAAACTACATTTATCAGTCTTTGATAATTAAAAAATAGGTTACGCTGTAAAATGCACAACGAATTTAAAAAAGAAAAATGTTGCATCACCATTATATCGGCGAGTGTCACAACTAATTTGATGTTTGCTTGTTCATCGTGACACATTATCCACAACATAAAATTGTGGACCTATACCAGATATAATCCATGTTTATGTTTTTTTAAACAGTGCCAATACTTGATGATGTATTATGAATACACTGATATAATATTTGTAAATTGTGTAGCAATCAATGTTACTGATTTTCAGAACGCAAATGTTTTATGAGTCATGGTAAATGAACATGACGAAAACTTCTTTATCCTGGTAACGAATTTTTTAGAATCGTTATATCAATACGCTTACATGGGATTTGGATTTAATTCGTTTTTGTCATGATCCTGACCCTATGTGTATACAGTCCACATCATAAATTTTTTTAAAAAAATTGATTTGGTGATATGGAATGGGGTAGCTGACAAAAAGGGATTATAACGATAGTTGTCTTGAAGTAAAGATGAATATTTAGGCTGAATATGTATATATGAAACATGGAACTGAGGTAACCTCTTGAAAACTTCTGTCACTGATTTTGCTGGCAGACGTATTTTTCCCCTCTAAAACTGTATGCATAATTCTGTCTCAGAAGTAATAACAATATAATGTTGGTTATTTTTAGGATTTTACAAATGCAGCGGTTAGATATTTGCTGTTGCCGAAAGGAACACCTCAGAGACTTGCTTCTATTGACAATGACGACTGACGTCATGTCATTGATTTCAACCCCCTTTGAAAGCTTTTGTTCGATTAGAAAAACAGCTTTAACGAAATATCGCCAAGCCGATTTCATGTAATCGGACGCTAAATATACGATAGCTATACATTTTTTTGAAAAAGTCGATCACATCATGCATACACATATAAACAAAGATGGTGCAGAGAGGACTGATTTAATCAAGATCTGCAATACTTGACTCCCTTCTTCGAGAATTTCGAAATCAGCCCAGTTTTGATACTTTGTAGTTAGTGATCTGCTCCTACAGTAGAAAAGGTTTAACGAATTCGTCGAATTCTTATACAGTAGAATAGCTTATACGAATTCATCGAATTCTTATACAGTAGAATAGCTTATACGAATTCGTCGAATTCTTATACAGTAGAATAGATTATACGAATTCGTCGAATTCTTATACAGTAGAATAGCTTATACGAATTCGTCGAATTCTTATACCGTAGAATAGCTTATACGAATTCGTCGAATTCTTATACAGTAGAATAGCTTATACGAATTCGTCGAATTCTTATACAGTAGAATAGCTTATACGAATTCGTCGAATTCTTATACAGTAGAATAGCTTATACGAATTCGTCGAATGCTTTGAACAAAATTGGAGATATAAAAACGTTTATACACAGTTTTTATTAACCTTATGTACAACTTTGACTCCTAGATAGATAACTTTGATTTCAATATCTTTCTTTACTAAGTTCTACTTAAAAATCTATTCCAACAGTTAAAACAAAGTCTCTGTCTTATGAAATTAATTCTAGCAGACCCTAGCAGTCGTATATCTTGTATAGGTCATCCAAATAGTATGCTGCTTCGATTGCAAAAGTAATCACTTTGGTTGGAAAGGTTGAAATCCTCAAGAATCATTCCTCCCACATGTTTGGCGTGGAAGTCGCAAGTTACTTGACATTGTCATCACACTGAACACAAATTTGAGTACACAATTTTCTAACGTTTGCTCAAATTGAATGCTAATTGGATTTAAGTTGATGGTAGTGTGGATTGGATTGTTTGAACTATTTTTAAGCAGGTGACATGTATTTACTGTTTATTAATGGTGACAAAACTGAACATGTAATCCACATAAAGAAAACAGCTATGATGGTGTTGCATGTCGCTTTGTTTCTGTCTTCTCCTTGGAGTGATGTGATTGTTTCAAGAAGGTAGATTAATCGTGTTCCATTTGATTATATTCTCTCGCTCACTATATATAAGACTTTCGACGATATTTTCCTTCATGTCCATCAGACATGTCATGAACTGGTTCCAGCCTCTCTGCTTACTTAATAAAGCAATGTTTTCCTTCACGTTCGCATGCAACATAGAGGTTATCTCTTTCTATTTTATTTTTCTTTAAAATATTGTTTTTAATTTTAGAAAATTCGGTTTTTGAAGATTTTGTTTACAAATTTGTTTTTTACGCTTCCTGTTTACTTTTATTTTTGATTCGTATTTTTACTGTATAAAATTCTTAGTTTAATTTGATTTGAATATTTTCCTTTTTATTTCATATTTAAATTTAAAATTTAAAATATTTGTAAAATGTGTTTTGGAATTTTTTAAAATATTTATTTTATATTTATGATTACTTTTTTTAAAGTATTTTTTTAAATGTTGCTTTTTTATTATTTGCCTCATTTTGAAGGAAAGAAACATTGTTGCAATGAAACCTTTTGAAAAAATGCACAATATTAATTTATGATACATATTTTTCTACAAAGTTTAATATTTATTTAAAAGTCGTTTACACTCATACCTTTTAATTGGACTTTAAGCATAACAGCTAATTTCAACTTTGCAATTTGTGATTCATTTTTGTCTCGACCAATACATAAAATGTTTATTTTAATTTCAGTCTGTTTTAAATTTCGTGTCAGTTTCTTATATTTAGTATTACCTAAGTCTAAGCCAAAGTAAATTTTGTTTAGTTTTGTAATTTTATTTCTTACGTTATTGTTTGTTTCTTTTTATTGTTTTGTTTATGTATGTTTTTTTTAGTTTTAGCTGAATTCAGTTTTGTAGTTTTAGTACAACTTTAATCCGGCATACATGCTGGATATTTGGGCACCACCATATTTTTTAAAGAAAAGAAAATCTCTTCAGTTGTACTGGTGAAGGAAAAACATGAGATGTGTGTGTGTGTGTGTGTGTGTGTGTGTGTGTGTGTGTTGCAGCTGACTGCAGTGCGTCTACCTGTAGAGCAATTGTACTTTGCAGTTACCTTGTTAACAGAAAAACCGTGGTAAACCTTCAAGACGGCCTAATTCCTCGAGGCTATGAACGCGAAAAAAATAATAAAAAATAATAAAAGTGGAACAACAGCTGAGTCAAAACCGTTATACTCGCAAAATACAAGCGGATGCATCACTTTGTAGATACTAATTTATTGTTGGCTTGTCAGGCGGAAGTGCCGTTGTGACTATATTAATAGTAACTGGTATGGCTTGCAGTACTGGTAAAATTTAATTATCTATTAATTAATTATTAACAATTATCTATTCGGAAATTCTGTGGCGGCACAAGGCAGTCTCAGCACGATTATTAAATTCCACAAAGTAGCTTTCGAAGATAAAACGATTACCATAGCCGTGTTTGAGAATGTGCTAGGCGAAATAACTTACTGATGACTCCATACACAGATACAAAGCAGAGGTACTATACGGAGACAGAGACAATATAGGGACGTGATTTGCAATCAATAAAATACCCGAATTTTTACTTTAATTTCAAATTTTATTCCTGCAACTTTGTAATTAATATTAAAAAATTAAACAATAAATCATTCTGAGTGATGACAAGTATTCTAATTATCGTGACGTTATGAAATTCTTATTATGTAATATCAACCATCGGCTTGAGAGCAGTTCAAAATAGACATTATTTACGTCGGATAATTTTCTAACATGTGATGGAAAATGTCAAAACTTCAAAAAGTTCATGTGTCTTTCAAAATCGATCACATTTATTTGGGCATTATGGATTATATATATATATATATATATATATATATATATATATATATATATATATATATATATATATATATATATATATATATATATATATATATATATATATATATTGCCACCTCCCTATTATCACAATCCTAGCATTTGTCGGTTCACATATAAGATAAATCTGTAATATGGTTTAGAATTACTTTGAGTTAGTCTTGGAAATAGGTTAACTTGTTGGTCACTACCTGTCACAGTCAGAATAGCATTGGAGATCAAATGCGTAACTTGTGCTTCAAATGAGCAGCCGACTTGTCTTACGTATTTACATGTGTCTGCTACAGAGGTAAATATCTAAAAATCTAGATGGTTGAGGAGTGATGAAAAGTATGCTAATTTGTTACAGTACTTGTGAACTGAATTCATGCATAAGGCACATACTGATCCTTTTGGCTGTCTTGTCACAGGAAAATATTCAAAATAGGTCTTTCCTGAATAAAATGAATGTAAAAAAGGAGGGGTGGTGGCAGTGTTGGTTCAGTATAAATGCCACTAGTTGAAAAAGGAATGCACTTTAATACCTCAGACAGAATCTTACAAGCAACCTTTCAACAAAAATCATTAGTTATATTTTTTTGTATCTTTAGTGTAATATTATTACCATTTTTCTGCAATAGGTCTTTGTCGGACCAAAATTTGCCAAAAAAATGTCGAGTGAGACCTGAACGCAGATATATACCATTCGGATTACCTCTGATGTTTATGAATCATGGATTGCCATAGACGATGCAAATGCATTTAACAAGCCGTTTTCATTTCCAACTTCTCACTCAATCCTAGGGATCCCCGAGTGGTCTAAAGGGCTTTCAGTTACGGGCACTGCCACCTCACCCATTAGTCTATCCACAACAGTACTGCAGGGCAGTGTCCAATGTGGCAGAAGGAGAGGTAGACAGAGACAAAAGTGGACTGACAACATCACAGAATGGCTAGGAAAAATTTTGCGGAGACACAGGCATTGACATATGATCAAAAAAAGTGGAGGGTACTGGTCAGATGTTCAGCAGCACAGTGCCTCAACGAGTACACTAGGTCAATAGACTGATGATAATGATGATGATGATGTCACTTCACCTCGGTCTGAGTGAGTTTGAGTCTCAGATTCGACAAGTGTGGGTATGTGAGAAAGCTTGGTAGTAGCTTTTCGTGGATCGGTGTTAAGGTACCACATCACAAATAAAGAAGTGCTTAACACCATCAGGCACAACGTAGGTCATTATGGAGACCTGCTCGCCACTGTCAAAAAGAGAAAGCTAAAATGGTATGGTCATAGAGGTGGTAGAAGGAGAGGTAGACAGACAAAAGTGGACTGACAACATCACACAGAATGGACCAGAAAAAGTTTTGCGGAGACACAGGCATTGGCCCATGATCGAGACAAGTGGAAGGTACTGGTCAGATGTTCAGCAGCACAGTGTCTCAACGACCACGCTAGGTCAAGAGACTGATGATGATGACGACCAAAGAAAATGTTCGAGCTCGGGCGGGCCATTTTAAATCAGCCCATGGGTTACAGGATGGACAGCACTGGTGTAAGGAAAGACTGGTTTGCTGCTTAAAGGTTATTTTGATCCTTGGATCATTTAAACCATAGAACGGCGTCTACGCGCATTAATACACACGAGCACGCATCTTCCATCTGCTACCCCATACTGATATCCTATCCAAGACAGTATGATTATATCAGGCGGTCACGATTGACTCATGTCACAATAATTGCTTCCGGTTGCTAGGAATGAAGTCCCAGTCTAATTTTAGAGCATTTTTCCTCTAATCATTTTGGTGGTGGTACAAAAGTTACATTTTGACATTCTTGGTATTGATGTTAAGGTAATTTATATATTCTTTAGAATATGAGCATTATAATGTGGTTGTTGCTTTATATTTTGGTGACACTATATAGTGAGTAATGAGGCACTGATGGAGATTTAGAAATGATATGGAGTGGTCGGAAATCATAAGTATCACTACGATTATTAGCTTGGTTCCTGGCACTACACACCAATCATCCGTAATTATATACAGTATATAATATACCAGTCTTTCCGATTACCTCTGAGTCTAGACGAAGATATTCCGAATGAACTCACCATCTAGTCTGGTTCCCTAACATCTCACAACTCCGTTACTCTTCGTAACGAAGTGGAGAGATATCAGGGAACCAGGCTACTCACATCTCTCCCTCTGGTTCAATGTCACTTTAACGAACCAGATATTATTTGCAAACCAGACTACAAATTGTGAAGTTCAAAAACATCCGTTTCTCATTCGACGAAACAAGAAAGGTTTGCGGTTATTGTCGAAGTTTATCTTCGATCACTGTGTTTACCTAAAAAGAAAAAACACAGAAAATGTATGCGAGAAAATGTTACAAGTGCAATATTTATAATATAATGCAGATATTATCCAGACGACCAAATTTTATTCATTAATCACATGTTTTAGTCGATCATGTTCCCTAACCCACCTATGCAGTAAATAGTGATAATCAAAACAGGCCAATTTAAAAATTTCATGTCAGGTTAATAAATATTATATGATTTTAGAAGGCCAAAACATCATAAATAAGAAGTCAGCAAATAAAATATACACCTTTTCTTGGTTTTTTCTCACAGCAAGTGCAAACAATGTTTTATTGCCTGCAACAACAAAAAAATTCTCCAAAAGTAAGCATTATTTGTACAGTGTATATATTAAAGACAAATCAAGTAAATGAATGTTTCTGGTTGTAAATTAATGAAGCAATCACTAGAGAATATAACTAGACTCTTCTTGAGGCATACTTTACAAATGTATGTGGTATATAACAGGAAAGTTTGGGAAAATGTGCCTCGGCCAATCCAGAATTTGCATCTTTAATTAATCAGAATTTACAAATACGTGTGTATGTCCAATCCAAAAGCTAAATTATGTGTAAAGCTTGTTTTTACTCATGTTTTATTCATCTGAAAGAGAAAAATGAAAGGGATTGGTAACATCTTCCTCATTAATTTTCAAAAGAAATCTATAGGGATAATATAACAACATACATGTATTTATTCCATTTAAATGCCTACCCATATTAGAATTCATCTAAAATTATTGCTTTTTATGACTGAACGTTTACCTAAAAAAAAAATTCTCTAATTTTCCTGTGAAAAGTTAGCTACAATACTGTATATATTTTTTTTTCTTATTTATTTATTCATTTTTTGGGGGAAGTTGCTTTTTTATGCATATTTGGATTGTGCTGGCATTTTTTTAATTACATTATTAAATTTTTTTTAAACGATAAAATCACAGACAAATCAAGATGTTTATGCAATGGGTATGGATGCTACAACAGCCTAAGCTGTGAGTAACGTTGAAAACTTCAAAAGTTTCTTTTAAATTATCACAGGGTGTGGGAGATCTCCTACTTCAAACAGAAGGCAATTACATTTTATATGTGAAGATAAAATTATAAATTTGTATTAACGTTCTTTATTAATATTAAATAATAGGAATATAAAGCAGTCTTCAATAATATTACGTAGATAAAGTTAATTATTATATACCTTGTGCATCCATCACTACCCAAAATACATTTTTGGGAACGGCCATCTCAGTCCGCCACCAACGTCCGTCATTATATCACTGATGTTATTATACTTTAGGACTATCGAGCGTTTCTACTTTTCCACATCCTGACAAGGAACACACTGTTAAAGTATGTTTCAGCTGAAGTTAAATTTACGTTTCATGAACATGAAGTTTAAAGACATCATATTTATATAATGGTTTATATAAATATTGTGCAATGACAGTCACCAGATAAAGAAAACCAAACCCCAGAACAAGACAAAACAATCAAACAAAGAAACAAAATTAAATATACGTGATTTGTGACATACTGCACTATGGGTAATATTTACAACATTAAGTACGCTATAGGCCATATGTATAACATTAAGTGCGCTATGGGTAATATTTATAACAATAAGTGCGCTATGGGTAATATTTATAACATTAAGTGCGCTATGGCTAATATGTATAACATTGAGTGCGTTATGGGTAATATTTATAAGATTAAGTGAGCTATGGTAATATTTATAATATTTAGTGCGCTACGGGTAATATTTTTAATATTAATTGCGTTATGGGTAAAATTTATAACATTAAGTGCGCTATGGGTAATATGTATAACATTAAGTGCGTTATGAGTAATATTTGTAAGATTAAGTGCGCTTTGGGTAATATTTATAACATTAAGTGCTCTATGGGTAATATTTATAACATTCAGTGCGCTATGGGTAATATTTATAACATTAAGTGTGCTATGGGTAATATTTATAAGTGCGCTTTGGGTAATATTATAACATTAAGTGCGCTATGGGTAATATTTATAATTTTAAGTTCGCTATAGGTAAAATGTATAACATTAAGTGCGCTATGGGTAATATTTATAATGTTAAGTGCGCTATGGGTAATATTTATAACATTCAGTGCGCTATGGGTAATATTTATAACATTATGTGTGCTATGGGTAATATTTATAATATTAAGTGCGCTTTGGATAATATTATAACATTAAGTGCGCTATTGGTAATATTTATAATTTTAAGTGCGCTATAGGCAAAATGTATAACATTAAGTGCGCTATGGGTAATATTTATAATATTAAGCGCGATATGGGTAAAATTTATAATATTCAGTGCGCTATAGGTAATATTTATAACATTAAGTTCGCTATAGGTAAAATGTATAACATTAAGTGCGCTATGGGTAATATTTATAATATTAAGTGCGCGATGGATAATATTTATAACATTAAGTGCGCTATAGGCAATATGTATAACATTAAGTGCGCTATGGGTAATATTTATAACAATAAGTGCGCTATGGGTAATATTTATAACATTAACTGCCCTATGGGTAATATTTATACATTAAGTGCGCTATGGGTAATATTTATAACATTAAGTGCGCTATGGGTAGTATTTATAACATTAAGTGCGCTATGGGTGCTATTTATAACATTAAGTGCGCTATGGGTAATATTTATAATATTAAGTGCGCTTTGGGTAATATTTATAACATTAAGTGCGCTATGGATAATATTTATAATATTAAGTGCGCTTTGGGTAATATTTATAATATTAAGTGCGCTTTGGGTAATATTCATAACATTAAGTGCGGTTTGGGTAATTATTTATAATATTAAGTGCGATATAGGTAATATGTATAACAGTAAATGCGCTATGGGTAATATTTATAAAATTAAGTGCGCTATGGGTAATATTTATAACATTAAGTGCGCTATGTGTAATATTTATAATATTAAGTGCGCCATATGTCATATTTATAACATTAAGTGCGCTTTGGGTAATATTTCTAAGATTAAGTGCGCTATAGGTAATATTTATAACTTTAAGTGCGCTATGGGTAATATTTATAAGATTAAGTGCGCTATGGGTAAATATTTATAATATTAAGTGCCCTATAGGTTATATGTATAACACTAACTGCGCTATGGGTAATATTTATAACATTAAGTGCGCTAAGAATAATATTTATAATTTTAAGTGCGCTTTGGGTAATGTTTATAATATTATGTGCGCTTTGGGTAATATTGATAAGATTAAGTGCGATATAAGTAATATTTATAACATTAAGTGCGCTTTGGGTAATATTTATAAGATTAAGTGCTCTATGGGTAATATTTATCATATTAAATGCGATATAGGTAATATTTAAAACATTATGTGCGCTATGGGTAATATTTATAATATTAAGTGCGTTATGGGTAATATTTATAATATTAAGTGCGCTTTGGGTAATATTTAAAATATTAAGTGCGCTATGGGTAATATTTATAATATTAAGTGCGCTATAGGTAATATGTATAATTATCAGTGCGCTATGGGTAATATTTATAACATTAAGTGCGTTATGGGTAATATTTATAATATTAAGTGCGCTCTGTTTAATATTTATAATATTACGTGCGCTATAGGTAATATGTATAATATTAAGTGCGTTATGGGTAATATGTATAATATTAAGTGCGCTATGGGTAATATGTATAATATTAAGTGCGCTATGGGTAATGTTTATAACATTAAGTGTGCTATGGGTAATATTTAGAACATTAAGTGTGCTATGGGTAATATTTAGAACATTAAGTGCGCTATGGGTAATATTTAGAACATTAAATGTGCTATGGGTAATATTTATAACATTAAGTGCGCTATGGGTAATATTTATAATATTAAGTCCACATTGGGTAATATTTGTAATATTAAGTGCGCTACGGGTAATATTTATAACATTAAGTGCGCTACGGATAATATTTATAACATTAAGTGCGCTATGGGTATTATTTATAACATTAAGTGCGCTATGGGTAATATGTATAACATTAAGTGCGTTATGGGTAATATTTATAAGATTAAGTGCGCTATGGGTAATATTTATAATATTCAGTGCGCAATGGGTAATATTTATAATATTAAGTGCGCTATGGGTAATATATATAACATTAAGTGCGTTATAAGTAATATTTGTAAGATTAAGTGCGCTTTGGGTAATATTTATAATATTAAGTGTGGTTTGTGTAATATTTATAACATTAAGTGCGCTCTGGGTATTATTTATAATATTAAGTGTGCTTTGGGTAATATTTATAACATTAAGTGCGCTATGGGTAATATTTATAATATTAAGTGTGCTTTGGGTAATATTTATAACATTAAGTGCGCTATGGGTGATATTTATAATATTAAGTGCGATATAGGTAATATGTATAATATTAAGTGCGTCATGGGTAATATTTATAAGATTAAGTGAGCTATGGTAATATTTATAATATTAAGTGCGCTTTGGGTAATATTTATAAGATTAAGTGCGCTATGGGTAATATTTATAATATCAAGTGCGCTATGGGTAATATTTATAATATTAATTGCGCTAGAGTTGATATTTATAAGATTAAGTGGGCTATAGGTAATATTTATAACATTAAGTGCGCTATGGGTAATATTTATAATATTAAGTGCGCTATCTGTAATATTTATAACATTAAGTGCGCTATGGGTAATAGTTATAATTTTAAGTGCGCTTTGGGTAATTATTTATAATATTAAGTGCGATATAGGTAATATGTATAACATTAAGTGCGCTATGGGTAATATTTATAATATTAAGCGCGCTATGGGTAAAATTTATAATATTCAGTGCGCTATAGGTAATATTTATAACATTAAGTTCGCTATAGGTAAAATGTATAACATTAAGTGCGCTATGGGTAATATTTATAATATTAAGTGCGCGATGGTTAATATTTATAACATTAAGTGCGCTATAGGCAATATGTATAACATTAAGTGCGCTATGGGTAATATTTATAACAATAAGTGCGCTATGGGTAATATTTATAACATTAACTGCCCTATGGGTAATATTTATACATTAAGTGCGCTATGGGTAATATTTATAACATTAAGTGCGCTATGGGTAGTATTTATAACATTAAGTGCGCTATGGGTGCTATTTATAACATTAAGTGCGCTACGGGTAATATTTATAATATTAAGTGCGCTTTGGGTAATATTTATAACATTAAGTGCGCTATGGATAATATTTATAATATTAAGTGCGCTTTGGGTAATATTTATAATATTAAGTGCGCTTTGGGTAATATTCATAACATTAAGTGCGGTTTGGGTAATTATTTATAATATTAAGTGCGATATAGGTAATATGTATAACAGTAAATGCGCTATGGGTAATATTTATAAAATTAAGTGCGCTATGGGTAATATTTATAACATTAAGTGCGCTATGTGTAATATTTATAATATTAAGTGCGCCATATGTCATATTTATAACATTAAGTGCGCTTTGGGTAATATTTCTAAGATTAAGTGCGCTATAGGTAATATTTATAACTTTAAGTGCGCTATGGGTAATATTTATAAGATTAAGTGCGCTATGGGTAAATATTTATAATATTAAGTGCCCTATAGGTTATATGTATAACACTAACTGCGCTATGGGTAATATTTATAACATTAAGTGCGCTAAGAATAATATTTATAATTATAAGTGCGCTTTGGGTAATGTTTATAATATTATGTGCGCTTTGGGTAATATTGATAAGATTAAGTGCGATATAAGTAATATTTATAACATTAAGTGCGCTTTGGGTAATATTTATAAGATTAAGTGCTCTATGGGTAATATTTATCATATTAAATGCGATATAGGTAATATTTAAAACATTATGTGCGCTATGGGTAATATTTATAATATTAAGTGCGTTATGGGTAATATTTATAATATTAAGTGCGCTTTGGGTAATATTTAAAATATTAAGTGCGCTATGGGTAATATTTATAATATTAAGTGCGCTATAGGTAATATGTATAATTATCAGTGCGCTATGGGTAATATTTATAACATTAAGTGCGTTATGGGTAATATTTATAATATTAAGTGCGCTCTGGGTAATATTTATAATATTACGTGCGCTATAGGTAATATGTATAATATTAAGTGCGTTATGGGTAATATGTATAATATTAAGTGCGCTATGGGTAATATGTATAATATTAAGTGCGCTATGGGTAATGTTTATAACATTAAGTGTGCTATGGGTAATATTTAGAACATTAAGTGTGCTATGGGTAATATTTAGAACATTAAGTGCGCTTTGGGTAATATTTAGAACATTAAATGTGCTATGGGTAATATTTATAACATTAAGTGCGCTATGGGTAATATTTATAATATTAAGTCCACATTGGGTAATATTTGTAATATTAAGTGCGCTACGGGTAATATTTACAACATTAAGTGCGCTACGGATAATATTTATAACATTAAGTGCGCTATGGGTATTATTTATAACATTAAGTGCGCTATGGGTAATATGTATAACATTAAGTGCGTTATGGGTAATATTTATAAGATTAAGTGCGCTATGGGTAATATTTATAATATTCAGTGCGCAATGCGTAATATTTATAATATTAAGTGCGCTATGGGTAATATGTATAACATTAAGTGCGTTATAAGTAATATTTGTAAGATTAAGTGCGCTTTGGGTAATATTTATAATATTAAGTGTGGTTTGTGTAATATTTATAACATTAAGTGCGCTATGGGTATTATTTATAATATTAAGTGTGATTTGGGTAATATTTATAACATTAAGTGCGCTATGGGTAATATTTATAATATTAAGTGTGCTTTGGGTAATATTTATAACATTAAGTGCGCTATGGGTAATATTTATAATATTAAGTGCGATATAGGTAATATGTATAATATTAAGTGCGTCATGGGTAATATTTATAAGATTAAGTGAGCTATGGTAATATTTATAATATTAAGTGCGCTTTGGGTAATATTTATAAGATTAAGTGCGCTATGGGTAATATTTATAATATCAAGTGCGCTATGGGTAATATTTATAATATTAATTGCGCTACAGTTGATATTTATAAGATTAAGTGCGCTATAGGTAATATTTATAACATTAAGTGCGCTATGGGAAATATTTATAATATTAAGTGCGCTATCTGTAATATTTATAACATTAAGTGCGCTATGGGTAATAGTTATAATTTTAATTGCGCTTTGGGTAATTATTTATAATATTAAGTGCGAGATAGGTAATATGTATAACATTAAGTGCGCAATGGGTAATATTTATAATATTAAGTGCGCTATGGGTAATATTTATAACATTAAGTGCGCTATGGGTAATATTTATAATATTAAGTGCGCTATGGGTAATATTTATAAGATTAAGTGCGCTATGGGTAATATTTATAATATTAAGTGCGCTCCGGGTAATATTTATAATATTACGTGCGCTATAGGTAATATGTATAACATTAAGTGCGTTATGGGTAAAATGTATAATATTAAGTGCGCTATGGGTAATATGTATAATATTAAGTGCGCTATGGGTAATATTTATAACATTAAGTGTGCTATGGGTAATATTTAGAACATTAAGTGTGCTATGGGTAATATTTATAACATTAAGTGCGCTATGGGTAATATTTAGAACATTAAATGTGCTATGGGTAATATTTATAACATTAAGTGCGCTATGGGTAATATTTATAACATTAAGTGCGCTACGGGTAATATTTATAACATTAAGTGCGCTATGGGTATTATTTATAACATTAAGTGCGCTACGGGTAATATTTATAACATTAAGTGCGCTATGGGTATTATTTATAACATGAAGTGCGCTATGGGTAATATGTATAACATTAAGTGCGTTATGGGTAATATTTATAAGATTAAGTGCGCTATGGGTAATATTTATAATATTCAGTGCGCTATGGGTAATATTTATAATATTAAGTGCGCTATGGGTAATATGTATAACATTAAGTGCGTTATGAGTAATATTTGTAAGATTAAGTGCGCTTTGGGTAATATTTATAATATTAAGTGTGCTTTGGGTAATATTTATAATATTAAGTGTGGTTTGTGTAATATTTATAACATTAAGTGCGCTATGGGTATTATTTATAATATTAAGTGTGCATTGGGTAATATTTATAACATTAAGTGCGCTATGGGTAATATTTATAATATTAAGTGTGCTTTGGGTAATATTTATAACATTAAGTGTGCTATGGGTAATATTTATAATATTAAGTGCGCTATAGGTAATATGTATAATATTAAGTGCGTTATGGGTAATATTTATAAGATTAAGTGAGCTATGGTAATATTTATAATATTAAGTGCGCTTTGGGTAATATTTATAAGATTAAGTGCGCTATGGGTAATATTTATAATATTAAGTGCGCTATGGGTAATATTTATAATATTAAGTGCGCTATCTGTAATATTTATAACATTAAGTGCGCTATGGGTAATAGTTATAATTTTAAGTGCGCTTTGGGAAATTATTTATAATATTAAGTGCGATATAGGTAATATGTATAACATTATGTGCGCTATGGGTAATATTTATAATATTAAGTGCGCTATGGGTAATATTTATAACATTAAGTGCGCTATGGGTAATATTTATAATATTAAGTGCGCTATGGGTAATATTTATAAGATTAAGTGCGCTATCGGTAATATTTATAATATTAAGTGCGCTCTGGGTAATATTTATAATATTACGTGCGCTATAGGTAAAATGTATAATATTAAGTGCGTTATGGGTAATATGTATAATATTAAGTGCGCTATGGGTAATATGTATAATATTAAGTGCGCTATGGGTAATATTTATAACATTAAGTGTGCTATGGGTAATATTTAGAACATTAAGTGTGCTATGGGTAATATTTATAACATTAAGTGCGCTATGGGTAATATTTAGAACATTAAATGTGCTATGGGTAATATTTATAACATTAAGTGCGCTATGGGTAATATTTATAATATTAATTCCACTTTGGGTAATATTTGTAATTTTAGGTTCGCTTTGGGTAATATTTATAATATTAAGTGCGCTACGGGTAATATTTATAACATTAAGTGCGCTACGGGTAATATTTATAACATTAAGTGCGCTATGGGTATTATTTATAACATTAAGTGCGCTATGGGTAATATGTATAACATTAAGTGCGTTATGGGTAATATTTATAAGATTAAGTGCGCTATGGGTAATATTTATAATATTCAGTGCGCTATGGGTAATATTTATAATATTAAGTGCGCTATGGGTAATATGTATAACATTAAGTGCGTTATGAGTAATATTTGTAAGATTAAGTGCGCTTTGGGTAATATTTATAATATTAAGTGTGCTTTGGGTAATATTTATAATATTAAGTGTGGTTTGTGTAATATTTATAACATTAAGTGCGCTATATGTATTATTTATAATATTAAGTGTGCTTTGGGTAATATTTATAACATTAAGTGCGCTATGGGTAATATTTATAATATTAAGTTTGCTTTGGGTAATATTTATAACATTAAGTGCGCTATGGGTAATATTTATAATATTAAGTGCGCTATAGGTAATATGTATAATATTAAGTGCGTTATGGGTAATATTTATAAGATTAAGTGAGCTATGGTAATATTTATAATATTATGTGCGCTTTGGGTAATATTTATAAGATTAAGTGCGCTATGGGTAATATTTATAATATTAAGTGCGCTATGGGTAATATTTATAATATTAATTGCGCTAGAGTTGATATTTATAAGATTAAGTGCGCTATAGGTAATATTTATAACATTAAGTGCGCTATGGGTAATATTTATAATATTAAGTGCGCTATGGGTAATATTTATAACATTAAGTGCGCTATGGGTAATATGTATAACATTAAGTGCGTTATGGGTAATATTTATAAGATTAAGTGCGCTATGGGTAATATTTATAATATTCAGTGCGCTATGGGTAATATTTATAATATTAAGTGCGCTATGGGTAATATGTATAACATTAAGTGCGTTATAAGTAATATTTGTAAGATTAAGTGCGCTTTGGGTAATATTTATAATATTAAGTGTGGTTTGTGTAATATTTATAACATTAAGTGCGCTATGGGTATTATTTATAATATTAAGTGTGCTTTGGGTAATATTTATAACATTATGTGCGATATGGGTAATATTTATAATATTAAGTGTGCTTTGGGTAATATTTATAACATTAAGTGCGCTATGGGTAATATTTATAATATTAAGTGCGATATAGGTAATATGTATAATATTAAGTGCGTCATGGGTAATATTTATAAGATTAAGTGAGCTATGGTAATATTTATAATATTAAGTGCGCTTTGGGTAATATTTATAAGATTAAGTGCGCTATGGGTAATATTTATAATATCAAGTGCGCTATGGGTAATATTTATAATATTAATTGCGCTAGAGTTGATATTTATAAGATTAAGTGCGCTATAGGTAATATTTATAACATTAAGTGCGCTTTGGGTAATATTTATAATATTAAGTGCGCTATCTGTAATATTTATAACATTAAGTGCGCTATGGGTAATAGTTATAATTTTAAGTGCGCTTTGGGTAATTATTTATAATATTAAGTGCGATATAGGTAATATGTATAACATTAAGTCCGCTATGGGTAATATTTATAATATTAAGTGCGCTATGGGTAATATTTATAACATTAAGTGCGCTATGGGTAATATTTATAATATTAAGTGCGCTATGGGTAATATTTATAAGATTAAGTGCGCTATGGGTAATATTTATAATATTAAGTGCGCTCTGGGTAATATTTATAATATTACGTGCGCTATAGGTAATATGTATAATATTAAGTGCGTTATGGGTAATATGTATAATATTAAGTGCGCTATGGGTAATATGTATAATATTAAGTGCGCTATGGGTAATATTTATAACATTAAGTGTGCTATGGGTAATATTTAGAACATTAAGTGTTCTATGGGTAATATTTATAACATTAAGTGCGCTATGGGTAATATTTAGAACATTAAATGTGCTATGGGTAATATTTATAACATTAAGTGCGCTATGGGTAATATTTATAATATTAAGTCCACTTTGGGTAATATTTGTAATTTTAGGTGCGCTTTGGGTAATATTTATAATATTAAGTGCGCTACGGGTAATATTTATAACAATAAGTGCGCTACGGGTAATATTTATAACATTAAGTGCGCTATGGGTATTATTTATAACATGAAGTGCGCTATGGGTAATATGTATAACATTAAGTGCGTTATTGGTAATATTTATAAGATTAAGTGCGCTATGGGTAATATTTATAATATTCAGTGCGCTATGGGTAATATTTATAATATAAAGTGCGCTATGGGTAATATGTATAACATTAAGTGCGTTGTGAGTAATATTTGTAAGATTAAGTGCGCTTTGGGTAATATTTATAATATTAAGTGTGCTTTGGGTAATATTTATAATATTAAGTGTGGTTTGTGTAATATTTATAACATTAAGTGCGCAATGGTTATTATGTATAATATTAAGTGTGCTTTGGGTAATATTTATAACATTAAGTGCGCTATGGGTAATATTTATAATATTAAGTGTGCTTTGGGTAATATTTATAACATTAAGTGTGCTATGGGTAATATTTATAATATTAAGTGCGCTATAGGTAATATGTATAATATTAAGTGCGTTATGGGTAATATTTATAAGATTAAGTGAGCTATGGTAATATTTATAATATTAAGTGCGCTTTGGGTAATATTTATAAGATTAAGTGCGCTATGGGTAATATTTATAAGATTAAGTGCGCTATAGGTAATATTTATAACATTAAGTGCGCTATGGGTAATATTTATAATATTAAGTGCGCTATGGGTAATATTTATAATATTAATTGCGCTAGAGTTGATATTTATAAGATTAAGTGCGCTATAGGTAATATTTATAACATTAAGTGCGCTATGGGTAATATTTATAATATTAAGTGCGCTATGGGTAATATTTATAACATTAAGTGCGCTATGGGTAATATTTATAACATTAAGTGGATTAGATTTCACTAGCCATTGCATGAACCATAGGGGCCCCGAGTGGCCGAGTGGTATAAAGCACTCTCCGTTGCGGATCACTGCCAACTCACCTCCATCTGCGTGTGTTTGAATATCAGATTCGGCCTATGTGGGTATGTAAAAAAAAAGCTTGCCAGTAGCTTCTCGTGAGTCGGTGGTGCTTTCTGGGGTTTTCCAAAATTCTTATTCCACTCTTAATACTGGCCACCATGTATAGCCAATCGTGTGCTGAAAAATGGCGTTCAACCGTACAAGAACAACAAGCATGGACCATCGATCTAGTCATCCGTTCTATTCTGCAGACAACGGGGATAAATATTGTAGTGAAGAATAGTCTTCTCATCGTGTTAAGCTACTAATAGGAAGTAAATGCGAGTCTCTTATTTCAATGACTGACTGAGGTAGTCTCCCTTTGTTCTCTCTCTCTTTCTCTCTCTCTCTCTCTCTCTCTCTCTCTCTCTCACTTTTTCCAAAAATACACGTCCATTACCATTCGAAACATTTTTCTCATAAAACGGCTTGATCATACGTGGACACATTACATGAATGCACATTTTTGGATTATAAAACAGCCGATGTTGGAGATGACAAAGACTGACCTATAAAATAAAAAATGATGGAGGTATACGAATTCATGTGCATAAGAAGTGTGTTTTGACAGGGATTATTGATTGATTTACCCTGTCATTACTCAATTGTACGTGCTCGATGTGGGTACTAACAAATCAAGTTGGCTAGGATTAAATGTGTATGATAAAACCAATAGAGCTAATGTCGTATATGGCGAAAATGTTTTGTTTTCTGATTTCTTCTTAGCAAATTCGCTTTATAAGTATTTATGATTGATATGTTTTATTGTATTTGCATGTTTCCGATGATATCACTTTTACAGTATACACAATGCACGACATCATGTTTGTGTAGCTCATGGAATATTTTGCTTAATTTAAAACTCTATACTCCACCACTTTTCATGATATCCCCCTCTCTTAACTAGAAAAACACAGCATACAAAACGTTAAAGTGTCACTTAGAGGAACCAGCTTTGTCGATAAACTATAGTCTGGATCTCCCTAAAATCTGCCTTTATGTATTCATATCAATACCTCAGATTTCAGTTGTATCTTCCCTGTTTTTCTGCACCTCGTGATCCTGTCAAAAGCAGTGGACAAGCATCATGAATGTCTTGTTCGCTAAAATAAATCTGGTGAAACCCGAGCATTTGAGATTTAGCAAAGCTTCTAAACGTGTGCCGTGGATGAAAACTATTTTTATGTAGCAACTGATGAGTGTTGGTTTCCTTGGAAATATATCCTAGTAAAATTATTACAGAGCGTTGATATTGCCCGGCTAATCGGGATTTAAAAAAAAACCGAAACCCCTTTATTTTTCATACTGAGAATGTTTACACACGAGTGCGTCTGTGATTGTAGCCCACCTACGTCCACGTGGAAGCTTGTCATACGTTGGGAAGCAGTACATGGGTAGACATTTACTCGCTTATTACTAAATTTAAATCATTATCTTGCTTTTAATCGCTAGCTCCACTGTTCCGTATTTGCACAACTTCGTTAGTGGTTTTCCATTATAACCAAAACCATTTCAAATTCCACCATGTTAATGTTGTTTATATTCAATATTCGCCGAGTACAGGTCAGCAGTTTTACAGAGACTACTTTGAGCAGTCACTATAAGTTATGAATAGATACATGTTCGATTATGTAACATGTTGGAATTAATTTTCCAATACCACACTGGTTACTGTCGATATAAACCGACTGGTGTGGTGATGATGGTTGCTTGTAGTCAGAATTCTAGTACCACACCGTTTACTGTCGCTATAAACCGACCAGTGTGCTGATGATTGCTGCTGTAGTCATGTCTCACTGGATAGTTTCGTATTTTGATTCACACCGAATCTAAATCTGTAATGTGGTTTAGATTTACTTTGAGTTACGCTGGAAAATGGGCTGGTTGTTTGGTGACTGCCTGTCACAGTTAGACAAGCACTGGAAATCAAATGCGTAACTTGGGCAGCAAATGAACAGTCGACCTGGTTTGTTCTCTCATCTTGATGGTGAAAAAATAGTTCGATTTATGCAGTTTTGGCAGGGATTTAAAGGTAAATGTTTATGTTTTAGAATATGAGCTCAGAGTGTGGTTGTCTGTGTGTATTTTGGCGACAGTGCACATTGAGTAAAAAGGCCTCGGTGGTGATCCGGAAGTGAAATCTGTGTTTTGTTTACATGCTGCTCTGTTTCCAGTGCAGCCTTTAAACAACAAAAAATGCCGGTAAACCTTTGATAAGAACTTCACAGTGAAGTCATTTTTGAAGGTATTTTAGATTAATATATTATTTTGTATTGATGGTCACACAGTGGAAAGGTCCAATACTGAGAAATAAATGTAGAGAACATATAGTAAAATTAATTGTGTTGTATGTCATTACGTATGTCTGCTATATATGTAATATCTAAAACTCTAGATGATTGAGGGTTGATGAAAAGTATGCTAATTTGTTATAGTAATAGTGAACTGTATTCATGCATAAGGTACCATACTGTTTCTTTACGCTGGCTTGTCACATGAAAATATTCAAAATAGCTCTTTGCTGTAAAGAAATGAATGTAAAAAGAGGGGTTGGTGGCAGTGTTGGTTTAGTATATTAGCCAAGAGTTGTATAAGGAATTAAAGGGATTGACGCAGTCAAAATCTCACATGCATGCTTTCTGCAAAAAATATTAGTTTGTTTTTATTTGTATCTTCAGTGTAAAAGTATTCTCATTTTCCTGCATCAGGTCATTGTCAGATGAGAATTCACCAAAAAAACAGAGACCTCACAATTCCAGAATCACCAAGGTCAACGGTTGTCGCAAATACACAGACAGGATACACACATGCGGTTGTTTGGAGCAGTACAGAAATACATTTGCGGCTTCATCTCGCAGCTGTTGTTCCGCTTCGAGTATTTTTTCTCACGTCGATAAATCTGAAGTTCCTACAAGATTCTTCTATTAATAATATCATTGTGGAGATAAGCACTCGTCAAGCTGTTCTTGTTCAGCTGCAGTAAGTAATAAAGATCTATAATCCATTCCCATCGCCTACTAAAATAGAGTATTTCTGTGTACACTTTTCTCATCCAGTCGTGTGTACCATCTACATCATTTCTGTTATTATAATTTTCTCTTGAAAGCTGAAAAACAGAGTATTATTATCCGGCAAAATGTTTTCTTTACATCGTTTGTGACGGGTACACTATTATTATATTATGGTTATCTCGTATGGTGTTCATAAAGACAGATCGAGAAGGAAGTACTATTTTACGTCAGGGCATACAGAAGACAAAGAATACCGTATATTACAACATAATATGATAAATAGGATGCATTGTGGTCTTTCCAAAAAAAAATTAACAAAGCCTATATTTCGTATCTAAAACATTCGGTTCACTTAGACGTGACCTCGTTCACTTAGACGTGATCTCGTTCACTTCGTTGAATTTATCTTATCACTATTTACTTTTTAAATATTCTTTATACAAAATCTCATATAAGGGACAATATTGTACGAATGTCTTCGTGACACAAATATCGTCTTTGTAAAAATGTAAACACTATTTCAGGTGGTTTTTGTTACTACAGTTGAAGGAACTAACAATCGATGATCACATCAGATTAACAAATAATTACGAAGGATTTGTCTATCCAGGAAATGATGTCGGAAGAAAACACATGGTTCATGTGCTATGTTAATAAATCTTTTACGTGTGTACATGTTGTTTGGATCCTTTTGGCTGAAAGTCAACGCTTTGCGATATCGAAGAAAATGTAATGAAAAATTGGTTACTGTTCTAGACGGTGTCGAAGTTTTTCATAACGTTCTAAGCAATAAACTCATGCACGCGCTTAACGTCCACGAATACGAAATAGAATTTGCTGTAAATCTGCGACAGTGAAACTAAATCACATGTTTAATGCCCACATATACGTACGAACACTTGCTGTAAACCTACGTAATTGAAACTCAATTACATGCTATTGTTATGTAAATTTTGTATGGTGATTTTTCATAACCTTCTCCTCATTTCTTGCTATGAGAAGGAATTACTCATAAGTTAAGAAATGTCAATGTCCATGGTGAGAGAGAGAGAGAGAGAGAGAGAGAGAGAGAGAGACTCTCTTAAAAGGAGTGTCGCTACGATGATGAGACACAGCTACGTCTGGGAATGAAGTATGGAATCTAATCTGTAAGGAGAGAGACAAATCTTTCCTAGCTTCAGGACGAAGGAACTTTTTTTTAATATAAACAACACACATATATTACTACATTCTAGAAACGCATCTATAAACGTTATAGTCAAAATATATGAAATACATATAAAATTACACTTTCCTTTTAAGCTTTCCAACTTTATTCATTTGTATAGTTTCTTCATTTTAGAATCGAATAGTTAAATCTCGATCAATAATTCTGTCCTAATACTATTAGCACACTAATACTCAGTAACACTTGGAGTGGGCCTGTATGATTTACATGAAGCACACTAATAGCAGACCAAAAGAACATTAATAAATTATGAATTTTTGTTTTATTTTAAATAAATAAGACATCATAGTGAAGGTTACAGATTATCCAAATTTTGGAGCCAGAACTTGAGCTTCGTGTTAACAAAGTTTGCCTAAACGTGTACAGATGCTTCTGGACCATCTTGTTAACGGGTCCTTCTGATATTTAAGATAATAACGACATAAATCGGCAGCAATGTTCTCATTGTATTTGCGATTTGTATTTGTAAGTCTTGTCAGGGAGAGAATGTATGTATGTATGTATGTATGTATGTATGTATGTATGTATGTATGTATGTATGTATGTATGTATGTATGTAAAGTCGGTTCGTCCTGGGCAAGCTTACTGGAAAAATGAACTTGCCTTTGAAACATTTGAGCTTTCCACAAACATAATATCTCAACATGGGCAAACTATTAAGGCAAAAGATGGTATAGTTTAAGCAATGACACGATATTTATTGAATCTTTTGTTTCCTTTATATATCGGTCGCGCACTTTACAATACTAGGTCGGTAGTTTATATAAAAGATATATGTAAATAATACATGTAGATATGTAAATTAGAAAGAGTCCAAAGAAGGAAGACATAGATGGAAGATTAAAAGCAGACTTGTACATGTACATAGTCAGATAAAGAGATAGGTAGAAAGACAGACAGACAGACATGTTATTTGATTAATGCGGTATATCGCCTATTGCAACGCACGACTCGCTGTTGTGCTTGCATTTGCTTGCTACCCTAATTTATAATATTCCACCAGAACAGGCCGCTGAAAGAAACGGCGCCCCAAATGCCCCATTCGTACCTTCTGATTAAGGCTGTGACTGTATACACAAGCACTAAAATTCCATTTTATTCCTAATTTCAGTCCAGTTACTTATTTTTTGTTGCGAACTTTAACCTAATGGTAATTATGTGAGTCACATCCGAGTCTAATTTTAATACGTTGTGAATTTTCTTAGTTGTGAAAGTTATTATTTTCCATGTATAATGCGTGCTTGTGTTTTCTAAAAGATTTTCCGAATCGGTGTTGCTTGCAGCAAACGTTGATTTTTGTGATCCCAATTTCGGTGTATCGATGCATTGACTTTTTAAAAAATGACTAATTGGTGTCTTTCTAGAGCCAAACAAGGTTTAGTCTAAAGAGAGCTTTCATGGGCCCAGAAAGGAAGCCAACATAATACGTGTGTGGTGTATTTCTTGGGAGGGTGTGACAGTGGTCGTCCGAGTCGCGTGCAGTATGAGTCTAATAGATGAAAAAGTACTATGTGCTATATGTGTGTGTATCTTTTGTGTTTGAGGAGGGGGATATTCAGGCTTGGGCGTTTGTGTTGTTTTACTGGGAAAGGCAAATTATTTTCTGTTGTTCGTGGTTTTGAGCGGTTGTTTTAATTTTTAGTTTGGCAAGTCTCTCCTGTTCTCCTTCTATTTGATCTGTCTTCTTCTATCCATCCTCTTCTTCAATGCTGCATTTTTTGTTGTTTTCCTGCTTTCGTTATTACTGCTTTTCCATTGTAGTTTTCCCTCTTATGTTTTATTTATTTTGGAGTGTCCCTCTCTGATTTTTGCAGACCAGGTCGGCTCCCACCTAAATGTTATGGGTACCCGAAGGCTTACATGTTATGGGTACCCGAAGGCTTACATGTTATGGATACCCGAAGGTTTACATGTTATGGATACCTAAAGGCTTACATGTTATGGATACCCGAAGGTTTACATGTTATGGATACCCGAAGGCTTACATGTTATGGGTACCCGAAGGCTTACATGTTATGGGTACCCGAAGGCTTGCATGTTATTGGTACCCAAAGACTTACGGTATTACATGGCCCGAAGGCTTATTTGTGTATTTAACGGGGTAACCTGGGTGCGTGTCCAACCTTGACTTGTTCACTTTAATTTGAAGTTTTTTTCTTAAATTTTTCTACTGTTATTGCGAATGGTATCTTTAGCTGGATATCCGATATATGGAACCCCGCTGTTCTTTTTCTATTTATATCTTCCTTAAGAATGATACTGGTTTCACTACATTGAGGGTACTCTAGTTTTCCATATGTCTTAAAATATAGGCTTCTTCACCTTTCCTGTTAAAACAGTAGGTAATGTCGATACATGATTTATCCAAAATTTTAAACATTGTCAGTAACTTTGACATGCTTGGTCTCTGTTCAGTTCAGTCTTTTCCATGTTTAGCTCATGTGTACCAGACATGTATGTACTTTCAAGAAATGTTCCTTCCTCTGTTTCAATCCGCTTAGTATCAAAATATGTTTCCAATTCTGTTACTTGTCTGGGTATCGACATCTTTTTTTTTTGCATGTGGAATCCGTACAACCGTGCAATCCGTGAGTACAATTTAATCAATTTGAAATTTTCTGAGTTCTACATTTATTTTAATACTATACTTTCCGTATAAATATTATATGATTCTATTTTCATATATCGACCCCAAGTTAAAAAGAAATAAAAGGTGTTTTATGTGTATATGTATCCCCGAAATGTGTGTTGTTTTTTTATCAATGTATTTTAAACAAAAATGTAGAATTTTTGTTGGGATATTTTAAAATTTCCTTGTGTAGTCTATAGAGTTGTTCGTTCATCCGAGATAGGTTTTATAAATACCTTACTCGGAATTCCTTTCCAGTTTTGTAGTTGACCCTTGCTAGGGGTCGCCAATGTGCCATATGGGCTATGTGTATATGCTGTAATGTGTGTGTGCTATATCGTTTTTGTGTGGGGCTGTATCCGGAAATCAAATTTAAACACCCGGCTGTCCTATTATATATTCATTGGGTATAATCTCCAGCAATTAACAAAGAGTTGCCATAAAAATGTTGACAAGGATCAAAACTACCTTTAAAATTCTCAACAAACTGCCAAGGGATACTTCGAACCTGTGAGTCGGCGAATTACCGGTACGTACAAATATTATAATTACAATGAAAGTTCAAGTTTAAATGTTTATTCTTTATTGGTCAAAACTTGTTTATTAGCACGTGTTATGTGCGAGAAAATGCGAGAGTGACCTTGAAACTTGCTAGAAGATTGAAATTAAGCATATAATTTATGAAAGAAATTGTGTCCAGGTATGCCTGAGAAGAATGCATTACACATACAGTCTAAATAAATGTATTGTGTTACGTGCTTAGGCTCGAATAAGCAGCAACACAGAAAGAGTGAAAACTAACAAGTTTGTAAAACTTTAACAATCAATTTTATTAAGTACAAATATTTTCATAAAAGAAAATACTTAAACTTACGGTTTTATAGAATCAAGTCCAAAAATAATCCAATATAGAATTCACAAAAATAATCCACTAATGGAATTGCAAGAGTCCTGATAAATAAATGTCCTAATAGTTCCAGGTTCGAATCTTGACGATGTAATCCAAAATGGACGACGATGTCACGTGATTTAGTTCTTGTTTTTTTATAATAATCTAAATAAAATTCTATGAGCACATATTCTTTTCCAGATAAATAAATTTCTCTTGCTCCAACGAATTGACACAATTTCCAATATAACTCAAAACACAGCTAGTACTTTAAAGCCCAGAAATTCTACTAAAGTGTTCTCTCCTAAACAATAATTTAAATAACTGTTTTTAAGTAAACAAGGGATCACGTGATTTTCCAAAAGGTCACAGAAAGAACGTACAATCATAAAAACACGTACACATGGAATGACCCAGAAGAAAAATCATCCACCTCTCACCCCCAAGAACTAAAAATGAAAAGATGTCCTTGGATTTAGCCAATCGTTTTAGAAGCTTGTTGACTCTGAAGCAGGGTCAGAAATGAGGTCAACCCTGTTGTTTACAAATAGAGTCTAGGTCAGCCTGAATTTTCCCGAATATATATTTCCCAATTAATTAATTTTCAACCCAAAATGACAAATTTGGATCTGAAATTTAAAAACAAATAATTTAAATCAAATATACGTAACACCTTCCCCCATAAAATAAAAAGAATGGTTTATATGATAAAACTTTATTTTTATCACAAACCAATTTACATCTGAGGTTAAAAGAACTAGTATAAATTATACAGTATAATAAATTGTTATACATGGGAAAAAGCGTCTGCAGTTATATTATCTAGAAATCGCCTCAACCTTTCAACCTGTCCCTGTCCCACAAAATGTCCTTACAAAGTCAGACTAGCACGGCAGAACTCACTTTTAGATAAATTAGTTGTCAAACATGCATCAATGAGTCTGTCAAATAAATTTCGAATTGTTGCTAGATCTTCTATCCAGGTGTCGTTGTAGATGATGAAGTCACAATTTTCTAGATCAGAGATGATCATTTTTATGAGACGTTGAAATGGACTTTCTTTATATTGGTAGAGTCCATCTGGAGTCACAAATGCCGAGATTTCATTTGCTCTTTCCGTAGTGGAATCTCCCAAAATCCTTTCAGATGGTCAAATTTGGTGACATACATGGCATTCCCAATTTTATCAATACAATCGTCAATTCTTGGTAATGGGAATGAATCTGTTTTTGTCACACTGTCCACCTTCCTATAATCATTACACATACGGAAAGTTTAATCTGGTTTTGGAACAAGTATGCATGCTGAACTCCAATCACTTTTACTGGGCTCAATAAAACCATTCTCCAGCAAATATTGAATTTCCTTTTCTTTAAAGTATTCATGTTTGAGTGGATTCAACCTGTATGGATGTTATTTAACAGGTTTGGAATTTTCCATTTCAACGTCATGACAAATTTTGTTTGTCCTTGTAGGAATATTTGGAAATAATTGCTCATATTCAAATAATTGTTTCAGTTCATTTCTTTCTTGCACTTGCAAATGTGAAAGTTTCTGGTCTAGAATTTTTTTATAATTTCTGCATTCGTCATTTCAATATCAGTCATCATTTCAATATCAGTAGAATCTGATGATATTCCTTCACTGATTGGGACAGGTACAATTAAATTAATTACATGTTTAACATGGCTATCTCTTTCAATATACTGGTACTGCTATAATTTATTTAGATCCCAGGAGCACTAATACTATAATTTAACTAATTAATTTTCTTCTTAACTTTGTAAGGGCCGTAATATCTAATCTAAAGAAAAGTAAGAATAATGAACAAGAGTAACACAACTCCATTATCAGACTTAAAAGTTATCTCCCTTGTAGTTCTTTCAAACCATAGTTTCATTTTTAACTTGAATTGCTGAATGCCCAATTCATTCATAACTTGCTGGAAAATTCCAGACATGAAGCTTGAACCTTGATCAAACTGAACAGATTTGGGAAGGCCAAACTGAGTCAAAAACTTTATCAAAGCTTTTACTATTGTTTTAAATTTTATATTCCTCAACGGAATTGACGCACACATAATGGTCAACAGGTATTGGTTACTTGACTTGGTCTTAGGTAAGGGACCTACACAATCTACCATAATTCTACTAAATGGTTCGTCAAAGGCAGGAACAGGTTGTAGATGAGCCTTAGGTATCTTCTGATTGGGTTTTCCTACCATTTGACAAGTATGACAAGATCTACAGTATTTGGCAACATCACTTTTGATTTTTGGGCAATAGAAGTGAGTCAATATCTTGTGATAAGTTTTATTAATCCCTAAATGACCAGCCAAAGGATTTTCATGGGCCAGATTAAGTATTTCCTGTCTGTAAGGTTCTGGAACTACTATTTGATAGTTCACCGACCACTCATCACCAGCAAGTACCTCAGGAGGTCTCCATTTTCTCATAAGAATTCCATTTTTAATGAAATAACAGACAGGAACTTCAGTGGCTTCAGGTTCACTTATGGCTCTTTGAAACAAACAGGAGATCTCAAGATCTTTTTCCTGTTCGACGACAAGTGACTGTCGTTTATCACCCTGATTAGAATAAAGAGAATGAGTTGTTAAAATAGGATCACTATGATCAAATACTTTCCGATTGATCCAAACAAGGAGTAAAAGTGAACTCGTCAAAAGCCTGATCTATACACGCGTCAGCTGAAGGAATATTTTCTTCACCAACATCATTCTCAAGACTATCATCCTGATTAGAATAAAGAGAATGAGTTGTTAAAAGAGGATCAATGTGATCAATACCTTCTGATTGATCCAAACAAGAAGTAAAAGTGACCTCATCAAAAGCCTGACCTATACAAATGTCAGCTAAAGGAATACTCCCTTCAATATCATTTTCAAGAGCTTTCTTTGCCATAGCTCTGGTAACTGCACAAGCTTGAAATATATTAGGGAATTCTTTTTCAATTGGATCAACTTTCTGATCCAAATTAGGCTTGTCAGTTACAAGTGGATTAACCACAACCTTGTTCCCAGCTAAGTCGTTGCCTAGCAATAAATGGATGCCCTCAACGGGTAAAACTGAGACTGTTCCGATTGTCACAGGTCCTGACACTAAGTCTGATGACAAATTTGCACAATGTTGAGGAACATTAACAAAGCCGCACTCTACTCCCTGAATAAAAACACTTTCATTAGAAGAAGACTTCTCAGAAAAGGCAATGTACCTGATAATAAAAGACGCTGAGAAGCTCCTGTGTCCCTTGAAATTTTAATAGGAGTGGGATTGGCTGAATCACCCAAGAGTGATATAGAACCCTTCAATATGAATGGTTCATAATTCTCCATAATAAAATCAGACTGGGATTTATTAGACCCAACAAATGTATTGCTTTCAATACATGACCGTAACCTTGACCTCTTAGAAATAAGAGCATTTGGAACAGGTCTGTCTTGATTCTGATGCCTATTTTTCAATTTGTAGCAATAAGAAACAACGTGTCCTTTTTTCTTGCAATAGGTACACGTCGGAAGAGACAAGGATTTAGAATCAAACTTTTTGAAAGTTGTGTTAGTTTGAGTTTTAGAAGGGCTTGAATTAGGCCGAAATACTTTTCTGCCAGAAAATTGTTGAGTAGAAGTCTTGTTAACAAAAGGAACTTTATGCGTCAAAGAATATTCGTCAGCTGCTCGAGCAGCATTCTCTAAAGTTTCAATCCTATGCTCATCAACATAAGACCTAACATCACTATGGACACAGTTTTTGAACTCTTCAATTAATATCATTTGCTTGAGATTTTGATAATCTTGTTCGACTTTCTTGGCTAAGCACCATCTATCAAACAACTGCTCTTTTTCTCTAGCAAATTCGACATGAGTTTGTCCAGCTTCTTTTCTGTAATTTCTAAATTTTTGTCGATAAGCTTCAGGGACTAACTCATAACCTCCTAAAATGCATTCTTTAACCACATCATAATCAACACTTTGCTGAACGGACAGTGAACAGTAAATATCACTAGCCCTACCAGTAAGTACACATTGTAATAACTGGGTCCAATACTCTCTTGGCCACTTTAAATTTTCTGCAACTTTCTCAAAACGAATGAAGTATCTGTCTACTTCTTCTTCTCTGAAAGGGGGAACTAATCTAATATTCCTTGTTAAATCAAAACTTAAATTTGGATTTGAAGTATGACGGAGTTTTTCACTTGCCAGCTCCAATTCCTTCAATTTAATTTGATATTCCTTTTCTTACTTCTCTTTCTCAATTCGCATCTGCTCTTTTTGTAATTTAAATTGCCTTTCTCTCTCCTTTTTGTCATATTGTAATTCTCTCTCTCTCTCTCTCTCTCTCTCTCTCTCTCTCTCTCTCTCTCTCTCTCTCTCTTTCTGTCTCTCTCTCTCTCAATCCGCATCTGCTCTTTTTGTAAATAAGTTTGCCTTTCTTTCTCATTTCTCTCTTTTTCATATTCTAATTGTCTTTCTTGAAATTCCAGCTTCTTCAACTCTAATTCCATCTTGAATTTTAATTCTATTTCCTTTACTTTTATGTCAGAGTTTGATGCAGACTTACTGACCGAAATCAAAGCACTTTTTTTCCAAAACATACTTTTCCACCAAATACTGGACCAAAATCATGTTTCGTTAAAGAAGCCTTGACTTCAGAAATATCAAATTTTCTGGAAAGTTGAATCAACTCATCTTTTGTGAAAAGATCTAATTGCTCCTGGATAGGATTAGAAAGAAATATTTATACTTAAGATGTCATTTTCATACAAGCCTGTCAGTCCCACTAAAGATTTAAAAATTTCAAAAACTAGGTGAATTCAATTTTAAAACAAAAGTTTTCTGAAAAATTCTAGCCAAATTCCAATTTATCTCAAATCCCGGACGAGCCCCCAATTTCTATGTTACGTGGTTAGGCTCGAAAAAGCAGCAACATAGAAAGAAGTGAAAACTAACAAGCTTGTCAAACTTTAACATACAATTTATTAAGTACAGATATTTTCATAAGAGAAAATAAATAGACTTACGGTTTTAGAGAATCAAGTCCAAAAATAATCCAATACAGAATTCACAAAAATAATCCACTAATGGAATTGCAAGAGTCCTGATAAATAAATGTCCTAATAGTTCCCGGTTCGAATCTTGACGATGTAATCCAATATGGACGTCGATGTCACGTGATGAAGTCAGTTTTAGATTTATAGTAATCCAAATGAAAATCTATGAGCACATGTTCTTTTCCAGATAAATAGAGGATATTTGCTTGAAACGAGTGAATAACGGATATATTTCATCGAGTGGATGAAAAACTCAGTATTTTCACGAGTGGCGAAGCCACGAGTGAAAATACTAGAGTTTTTTATCCAAGAGATGAAATGTATCCGTTATTCACTCGTTTCAAGCAAATATTCTTTTTATTTTATGCTCACATAAATTTATATAGAAAATAAAAGGGAATTAAGTATGTTCTGACCCAAAAATGTAGTTCCTGTAGTGAAAAAATATTGTTATTTTTTCACTGTTATTTTTTCACTTGTTATTTTTTCACTGCAGTGAAATATCAATATTATTTTAACTAGAAAATCAAGTAATTCACTGCTGAGCATAAAATAAATAAAATTATTCCTCTTGCTCCAACGAATTGACACAATTTCCAGTACAAGGTAATTAAAAATAACTCAAAAAGAAGACGCAACGTAATATTATAAAAGCCCAACATCTACTGGCTTTTCTCTTACAGTACAATAATTTAAATGCCCGTTTATCGTAAACAAGAGGGATCACGTGATTTTCCAGAAGGTCATAGAAAGAACGTACGATCATAAAAACAAGTACGCATGGAATGATCTAGATGAAAATCAGCCACTTCTCACCACCCACCCAACCCAACTAAAAATAAAAAGTTGTCCTTGAAATTAACAAATCATTTTAAAGGCTTATTTACCAGCTTAGAAACAAGGCCAGAAAAAGAGGCCACACCTGTTGTTTGCAAATAGAGTCTAGGTCAGCCTGAATTTTCCATAATAAATATCTCCCAATTAATGAATTTTAAACCCGAAATGACAAATTTGGATCTGACATTTAAAAATAATTGATTTAAATCAAATAGACGTAACAATCACCATATGTTTGACCGATAGACCTAAATCTTTATAATAAATGGCTGAACACGTAATCCGCGGCTTACTCACAACAAATTCGGTCATTCTAACTCACTCAACCGCTCATGTGGCCTAGTGGTTAGAACGTTCGACACGGAATCTAGAGATCGTGGGTTCGATCCCGGTCGAGTCATACCAAAGACTTAAAAATGGTACTAACAGCTGTCTCGCTTGACGTTCAGCATTAAAAGGTTAGTGTTAGGACTGGTCGGCCTGGTGTCAGGATAATGTGACTGGGTGGGACATCATGCTAACTGTCTGCGTCATGATGCCCCAGTGCTAGACATCACTATAAACTGCCTCACTGCAGATATCGTAGAGATATGATTGCAAAACTATAAAGCTACGTTAAAAATCTGCATCAAACAAACAAAATCTAACTCACTCACACGAGAATTGTTTATAAATTGGGGTCATTGATACCGCAAATATGTATGTAAAGGACAAAGAAGATGTTCGAGTGCATTTTTAAAAAAAAAGACAATTGATCTATGAATTCAGCATGCACGAGCAAGATATCAATTATTACAATCAATACGACCTTACAGTGAACAGTAAAACTCGGGACAAAACTGTATCGTGACTTAATCCTGTATAACAAGCAAAGACCCAGATTCACTGTCGCTGTATATGCCAGAAGACCAGGGTGGATGATATTCACCTGAACTCATCGGCGTAGTATACAGCATCAAGCTGCAACCTGATCACGTGTCAGCAGATGTGAGTGTGTTACGATCCTAGTTTGACTGACATACCAATCAATACGGTATATCGATTTGGCAAATGGGAATTTTGCATATCTGAATGTCATCTAAGAGAACGTTTATTGAGAACTTGAGAATTCTTGATGAGCAAATACATTATTACTTATTGATCTTTTATGTAAATATAATTGCTGTGCTATGTATAGGTCTTTGTGTGGTAGATCAAATCTAAGAATGGGGAAAACCATGTCAGTAAGCACTTTTGTTACGTTAACCATGTATTTATGATAATGAAACTGGTGGGTCAGTCAGAGAGACGCCTATTAGTTTTTCCGTATCTTCTCTTCCATGTGCTTTCAAGATATACCTTTCTTTCTGGCGTTGAGCTGAACTATGTAAATATTTTACACAACTTGTATGTGGAATATGTTTCGAATCAAGAGGAACCAGTCTCTGTTTTAAGCCACGTGTTAATGTACAAATGATTGGGCCTGGAAAGTGTATGTATTTATTAGTCATTTCTGGTTTATATATGGAAATGCTCTACTAATATTATGAATTTCTGAGGGACTGACAAGTGTAAGTAGGGTGAAGTTGTTTGCATTGCAACATGCACAATGGAGAGAATATTTGCATATCTCTAGCTGAAATTTCTTATGATATTGTACTTGTGGAAATTAAACTTACTCTAAGCACACAGCTAACAAAATGAAACCGCATCCCATATGCTGTTTTTTTGATAGTCGTGAGAAATCTGACCAAGCAAAAATTTCGTGCTTTTTTCATTTTTTTATAAGTTTATTTGGGGGATGGGGGCTCGTAACCTCATTTTAGTCCAAATCAGACAATTTACGACGACTTTATGAATAGAGAAATAACGTTGAACTAAGTTGAAACATAGGTTATGGATGAGCGTCGTCATAGAGTATGGGTGAGTGCTTTTATGAACGCAAATAGCAGCCAGAGGTCACATGTTTAATTCGTCACTTATACAGCATTATATGTATATCCAATGCATATACATATGCGAGTCATAGCAGTGATCTGAGGAAACATCTTTCACTCGATATAATTATAATTTCTTCAAGCTGTTATTTGTTTCTTTACATATTAAACTTGTGTCAGCCATGAGTGCATCTAATAACCACGACACAACATCAACTGAGGTAAGTGTATAGGTAACTAATCTGATATTTGATTATAATCAATCATGTGCCAGTGCATTAATACTTATGTGTAAATATATGTTTTTATAACTATCGTAACACCTAACTGCATTAATGCATTCTATTCAAAGTATTTAGAAGTTAGAACAGAATGCAGAGATCCTATATAATCGCGAAAAAGTTATCTACAGCAAAATAAGCCACAGAACATGAATGCATGACCTCGCAAGCCAAATTCCGCTATGCTTTTTCCACCAGCCAACCAAGCAGATAGTTAAGCTGGCTCTTACAGATTAGGAGTTCAAAACTGGAACTAAATAGTTCAGTTTATTTTATTTCTCTTTCTAACAAGTATTTTGAACATTCATTCCTTGCATTGAAGTACACAAGAACAAAAAGCTAATTGGATATTTAAAAAAATATAAAAATGTTACGTTTCTGTGTGAATAAAATGAGGACAAATGTTGACATTCAGGGATACAAAATAATTACAATGGATATGCCACGTGACATTTCTTTATATCCATTTTGTTTCTTTTCGTTTTGACAGAAGAAAAAGTTCTTCAGGCAAATTTATATAGTTAGCTCAACAGTCCATCTTTTATGAAATTGCTGAATCACATGCCATTTTATCTAGTCATTTGAAATGAACAATGTTCTCGGCCTGGAGTTCGTATGTAAAGGTATGACCAATACACTTACTGATGGCATATGTAGATGTCACCTTGAAAGGTTATTACATTGAACTTTCCTGGAAATATTTAATCGACAATGGCATTATTCTATCCTCCAATCTTCGCCTTTACAAAAATCTTGTAATAAAATTATTGTATTTGACAGTCTTTTTATACAAATATTTTAACTCTCAGTTTCTTCCTTCTTTGAGAACTGTATTGTCATGTCGTCACCTGCCTTTGCCTTGTATCTCGTATAGCCGTACAGAATGCCACCTGCTAGCAGAACACCGATGATGAGCATAGCAAACGCCAGACCAGCCATTGCACCTGAAACGAGAATATTTCGTGCTTAGCAACACTTACGTCTGAACGGACTGTCAAGTCCCATGATTTCCGAATAATATATATTGGAATAACATTATATGAGATGTCTCTTTGATATTTAATCAAATATTCCTTCGGTATGAAATGAGATATTTCTTTGACATTATGTAATATTATTTTTGTATTATATGAAATACCCATTGATATCTGATAAAATATTCCATTGGTATTGTGAGAAGTTCTATTAATACCATACAATGCCCATTTGGTATTTAATGAGATATCACTTTGGTATTATATGATACACCTATCTGACACTAACTGGGATAACTCTTTGGTATTATATGGAAAGTCCTTTTGACATGTGCTTAACCAACAAAACTTTAATGGCCCATAACTGTAGCACACAAACGAAAATGCGGGATGATATTACCTTTTGTAATTGCACATTTTTCAGGATACAAAGTGCAACGATTCCCCACATATATTACAGAATTTAGCATGCAGAGTTAGAACTTTTAAATCTGGCCATTACAACGCAAGCACCAGGAATTCAACTGGCAATGCATTTTGATCTTTGATAAAATATGTTACATTACTGCGACGATATCTGGACACAACTGTGTGCTGTTGTGATGTCAATGCTTTCAGGTTCACACGGTTATTCACGATATCCGATTATTTTAGGTGTAATGCTAATATCTGCATCGCTTGAAAAATAATCATATGTAAAATGGATTCGGAAAATGTACGGTGTCTCAAACACAATTTCATTTTTACTTTGAAAAAAGATAGCGCATTTTAAAATCGTCCACTTAGTCCTTGAGCTTGATACTGTTAGGTTCAGAAATATACATATTTAAAAGTAAGATCAAATAGTTCTCATATTACGTTGCAAAAATGTGACAGTTGCCATGACAACCTAAGCAATCAACATTTCCCATTTTGTCCAGCAAATTTGACTTTTTTTACATAACTAAGAGCGTATTTTCTCCTGTAACTGACAAAAAATATACGTACCGGCGGTGAATTTCTTGCTGGTATCTTGCTTAGGGAGATTGTAATATTTCTGAGCGTTAGCCACGTAGCGTGTTCCATCGGGGAAAAATTGTCCTGAAATTTGAAATATTTAAACAAGTAAAACTTGATCAGCTCTCCAACCTGAAATCATGGAATAGTTTAGCATCAGCTTAATTATCAACCAATCGGAATTGATATTACAACAGTAAAGCTTCTTGATATTGTTTAAACACAAATCCCAAACTAAAGATCAAACGGTATCTTGTCATTAGGACAGTTTAACAAAATACCAGTTGAAAAACGAGATGTATTACAGATATTTCCAACATCAAACAAATTGCATAGAACCTATGTTCTAACTTTTTGAGACACGATTTTAGGACATATTTTAAATCAGAAATATTTATTTTAAAAAAGTGAATAAATACAAAACTGATGAAATGAAGAATGATGAACACTCGTGTTTCATCCTAATGAAGAACATAAATCCAGCGGAAAGAAGAAACGTCGCAAGCGATCTTAAGGATAGACGAGTTTTCTTATGAATAGGTAGCACAAAGCAGTGACAAAAGTTATATATATATATATATATATATATATATATATATATATATGCTCATGACGTCAAATCTCATTACACGCGGTTGTCATCGTTTCACTGCAATTTAAGAACTACATCAAAATTAGTTAATTTGTCTCGTTTTATTGCTTGTACCGAAATTCAAGAGAGTTAGCTTATAACATTTTAATCCAAAGGTATGTCTTCGCTCTATTATTTATATATCACTATAAATTTATTTTAATTAAACTTTGATTTGTATGTCCGTCTTTCCAGTTCCTTTCAATTTCTGAGTAACTATTCACTGATACTAAGATTATTACACTTATGATGCCCAACATTGGGTTTTGGAAAGGACGGATTGCATCAATAGTTTTGCAGGATGACAGGTATTTACCACGGGTGTTCATTTAAAATAAAGATGACTTGTTTTGCCTATAAATGACTAACAAATGCCCTAATTACGCATTTGTCATCTCGACAATGTGATTTTTCTAAGCATCGTGTCGTAACACAACCAAATATATGACTCAAAACTTGATAAAGATATGTTAAAAATCTAAATATCACACACATACATTAATTTCGTCTCTGCAACCTCCTGACAGTCTAAACATGCCTAGAATGGTACCATTACTAGAGTGCCAAAAAAATTGGGATATATTGATACGTTTCACGTTAGTCTGTAAGGAACGTTACATTGTAGCAGTCTAGTCCAAATCTGTACCTGCGATACATTTCATACGGGCTAATTTTAATTGTCACGATTTTAATAAGTTGGATGAAAACTTTAAGACTAGCTCCTAAGGACACAATTAAAATTAATAGTGATATAATGGATGTATGGTTACACTTTAATCAATTATTATCTCACATAATTAATTAGCATTTACCATGCAAAGAACATTCAATATGATTAAATTCTGACCAGCAAATTCATGATGACAT
Organism: Unio pictorum; assembly: GCA_030141615.1. Classification (NCBI taxonomy): domain Eukaryota; kingdom Metazoa; phylum Mollusca; class Bivalvia; order Unionida; family Unionidae; genus Unio; species Unio pictorum. Next base: position 5,608,715 of record JARLTB010000184.1, on the reverse strand, counting down.
TTCATTGTTCATGCGTACCAGGGATTTTATACATGAAAAGTAAAGAAAAAGCCACTGTTTGACTTCTTATGGTACGTACTGACTAAAGATTCCTGAGAAAAAGATATAAAAGGAGAATATTTAAATGAAATTGTGCAACAGTCACCAAAGGAACCAAACGAAATGTGGGACAAAATTAAATATTGTCCTACATACATTAAAAACAAAAGTACATTGTCCTAAATAATATTTATTTATATAGCAGGTATTGGCAGATATATATCTGGATCGCAAATGGTGTAAAATTCAATTTAAATATACAGAAATTTTCGGTTGATTAATTTTTTTTTAAATTGAAAGGGTTCTAAGATTGTATGTCATCTTAATAACCCAACCGTAAACGGACAAAATGTAACATGGCACCAAAACGACAACAATCAACACGGTTTATTAAGTCCACTCTAAATTGTACAAATAGGTTTACAGAACGGTCCCTTTCGTCACAGATGTTAGACCCCAATTGGATTTTATGCTCAGCTTGATAAGTGCGCCTGTATTTACTGTGGAATTTCTAAAATCGGTTACATGAATGTCTCCAATTCAGTAAGCAAAGGTCTTAAAATATTCATATATGATTTTTAATACCAGATCTAAGCATAAATATGTTCAGTTTTCTTCTAATTCCCAGATCATGTCTACGATTATATCCGGATTAAACCATTTAATTATTATGTTTACAAATTTGTCGTAATCATTCTATAGCTCTGTCATGATAGCTATGTGAAATTTAATAACGGGTAGCTCAGAAACAAATTAGCACTTGATAATTAATAAACATTAATCTCCAGATATTCTGAAAATGAGACGTGAGATCAATGAATAAAGAAATCACACCATTAACGATCTACTCGTAAAATAAAGCATAAATAATAATAGTACTAAGTTGTACTATGCGCCACTTTGAAGCTTCCTTTTTACGTATACCAAGGAACTTCCAGTAGTGAGTGTACAAATGGTGGGGAAATAGCCGATATGTGATCATGTGATCATGTATACGAAGTGTCATTTCGACAAATTGTCATTTTATCAGTTTTCCAGTATTACAGAAAACTAGAGGTATGTAGACCATTTTCTTTATCGCTACACTAGGTAATTCTAAGTACATGTAAATGTAAATCTTAATGGCTTAGGAGACAATATGAGATATTTAAGAATGAGATACATCTCGCTCATAAAGATGCATGCAGTGAGAGGGGGGGGGACACCGACAAGGAGAAACAGAGGCAGAGTGTGTGTATGAGAGAGAGAGGGGGGAGGGGCATTTTAAACAAATAAAAAATGCAGCACCTGAAAGGAATGGTGATCATTCATCATCGGTGCTGCATATCAATAATTAGATTTCCAAGGAAAGGGAAATGGCTGAATAGCACAGTAACGAATAGAAATAAGTTTTCGACTAGTTTTGGTTAGGTGTCCAAGGAAAGAGAAAAGGCTGAAAGACACAGTAACAAATAGAAATAAGTTTATAACTAGTTTTGTCAAGTGTCCAAGGAATGGGAAATGGCTGAATAGCATAGTATCGAATAAAAATAAGGTTTCGACTAATTTCGTTTAGGTGTCCAAGGAAAGAGAAAAGGCTGAAAGACACAGTAACAAATAGAAATAAGTTAATAACTATTTTTGTTTAGGTGTCCAATGAAATTGAAATGGCTGAAAGGCCAGTTACGAATATAAATAATTTTGTATCCAATGAAATGGAAAAGGCTGAAATACACTGTAACAAAAATAAATAAGTTTAGGACTAATATTTTTAGGTGTCCAAGAAAAAAAAGAAAAAGATCTGAATAGCACTGTAAACCATGGGAAAAAGCTTACGATTTACTTTCTGGTACTGCAATTACAGTCAACCCGATCTTTGCGTTGTTGAATTTGGTTTTCCTTTCAAATATAAGCGATTAACTTTATTTGATATTTTCCATCAATGAAATCCAAAACCTGTTTTTTTCTAAGATCCAAAGTATAAATTTTATTTTCATTTATTTACAATGCTTTAAAGAATTTAATCGGATGCCTCAGTTCAACCTCGGATGTTATTTGAACTACAAGGTGGCCTCTATAAACAAAAGTAGCATGCATAGGGCATTAGTTATTTCTGCGTTTGCAGAGCTACCAGTACTAATAAAGAAACAGTCCGACGACAAATTGACAGGGCACTGGCAAGCAACTTTCATATTTTCAGATCAAGTTTTGTGATAGATTCCATGTGACGTCAAACATGTGGTCAAAATTTTACGAATTAAATAATATGCATAAGGTCATCATCATGCCAAAAAAATTTAAACCAAATTGTATATTCGTTTGTGCATAATAACAAGCGAATTTACGTCCATTATTTAAATATTAAAATTGTACATTTGTTCAATTATGTGTGGGGTGGTGAGCTCTTTAAAATTTCAGCAAGTCAATATGTAAGATATATATTTATTATATTACATGTTTACCCTTTCTTAAGGCTTAATGCTGGGGGAATATGTTGAATGAACTAGCGTACCTAGACAGTCTCAGGTACTGAAATGGTCTGCAAAGGCTGCAAGGCGCTGCTTCTTATTGCGTGTTATATAACACAATAAAATGTCCTAATTTTCTTAGCGCCTTGGTTCTTGGACAGTTTTTAAGCTGGGTTAGACTAACCAGGCCAGCTCTATCGCAAAGAAAATCATATTCATTTGTGTTAATACATGGCGCTCAGACGAAATCGCATCGTTTAAATAAAACTGTGTGCTCGGGGCGTTTTTAAAGTTTCTAGTGCTTGTCTTTCTTTCATTGAAAATAGCATTAATTAAATTAAATGACACGCCTTTTTAACAGAAAAGAAGCGTTTGTCTTTTTCCTTCTCAAATCAGAGACTAAACGTGCAATTCACTGGCCATCTGGTTGTGTAAAGAAATGCAATTTTACATTCTTCTAAGCCACTTTGTAATTCAGGGGAAGCTTCACATCGAGATTCAACTTGATGGCGGACTTGTATACCATCTTGCTATTAAGTGAATACTCTTAGGAACAGACCAAGGATTCAGACTTATCGTCATTCGCCTTAAGTTCAAAAAGACTCAGGACGATGAGAACATGCAAAATGTACACAATGATGTACACAATGACTTGCTTCTTGCAAATGTCTTTATATAATAACAGCTCAAATTCCATGGAAATGTCAGTTGTTTTAATAGTTAGTAATAAGCTGCAGGTTATAAGAATAACCGATGTGACACAGCAAACAGTTTCCAATAAAACTTTGCTAGTATCAAATATGGAATCTAAAAACTTGGAAAAAATGTTAGATAGAATCTAATCTCTAACACTCAGAAACACACACACACACACACACACACACACACACACACACACACACATGCACGTACTTGTATAAACGTCACACCAGTCCTGTTGTTCCAAGGTGACTTGCCCAACCCCCTTCATGGCTGCGGTACTGAGGCGGCACTCCGTCACGTTACCGCAATAGTCAAAGCTAGCACAGCTGAACGTCTCCTCATCTACACACAGCTTGGCGCATTGATCTACACTCACACCCGCAATGATGCGGTCGTCTAGATTCTGGATCACTTTCCTAGAGTATTTGGCGAAGTCGTACAAATATTTCACTGCAAAGAAAATTATTCCAAAGGTTTGACATTACCAGGTTGGTATATATTTCAATCCACTATTATTGCGTACCTAATGCATTTTGTATATACAATGAAACTTTAATTTGTTTGGAACTGTGGTTATCTCGTGTCACATCGTCTTTATTATTTCCGGGTGTATGGACAGAATAATAAAACATGAAAATATTACGATATGGCATAATGCCTGAAAGTAGTTTTGATTGCCTTTATTGTACAATTTAATTGTACTTAAAATGACGGTGGAACTTGTAGCTTCAGCAACCATTTGATAATATTATATTTTTCACAATTTAAACATTATTTTGAATACTCTGTTTGGCGCAATGTTGCAAGTTTATAACTGGTGAAAACAAATTGAAATTCATATTGTTCATATTGGGAGTGAATATTTTACACAATCACACACTCGTATGTGTGTGAAATAAATACAATCACACACACGTATACACAATCATACACTCGTCTTGAATAAAAAGAATTAATATTTTCCTACACTCACATGCCCGTTTTGAATAAAATCTCATTAACCTATATTTTTTAATAACAAATGATTCGAGCAAGCTTATTATTATTTTATTAGTTAGTATGGTCTTCCTGTTTTTGACTTTTTTTAATGCGAAAGGTTATGAAAACTTACTCCAATATACTAAAATACAATTTTCCAAAGAATTTTCTCAACTTGTTTCAATTTAGCATATTTCAGAGTAAGTTAACGGAATATGCAAGCATAAAATGTTTTCTTATAAATTAAATATAATTTGATTGCACTACATTCATTGACCAGTAATTACAAATACTATTTAGGTTTGACTATCTCACGTACACGAATAATGGCTACACATTGGATCCGCCTGGATATTGGCTTTGGGGACATCATAGTAGTGAGTTTTCCCGAGAAAGCAGGTAGAAATATCATCACAGTAGTCAAAAGACTTGCAGTTGAAGCCATCATAGTCGACGCAGAGCTTGGCGCACTCGTCGGCAGTAAAGATGTTCTGATAAATAGCGTCAGAGCTGGACAGAACTGTCGTTCCTGGGATTTGGTTGAACGCCGCAGTATATTTACCTAAAAGACAAGATACATACATGATAGTTGCGTACATTATCACCAAATACTAAAAAAAATATTTAATTTACAAAATGTGGAAGTTTGAGTTTCTGTAATATCATGAACATTCATGGGTGTAAAAGTTATGGTTTTGCAGTAAACATGCGGTTTTGTGTTGATACAGTTACCTGTAGTCATGCCGTCTGACTTGACATCAGAAGTACATTACTAGTTTAAGTGGTGTAATTAATTTATGTTCATTATCCATAGAAAACATCTTGATCATCCACGACCATTTTTAGAGTGATCATACATCTTCCATGTGTGGCAGTTACTGGGAATATAAGAGAAAATGGAGCAGATAATTCATGGAAAGAAGTCATAGACGAATTGTCTGCTCTTGATTGACCAGTTTAGTTTGCATTCGAATGAATGCATCATGGTTAATAGAAGTATGATATATTTAGAGTACAGTTGAAGGAAAAAGCTTATATATTGCAATTTATGCTAATGACATGACGGGCTAATCGTTTGATGTTTTTTGAAGGCAACTGTAGTCCGTTATTGGAATCTTTCAATTATCTGAATGAACTGGTTATCTCGATATGAGCCGACATGTCGCACGAGTTTAGTTGAGAAACAACTTGATAATTTATCAACATTACATTTCATATTTTAAATTCGTCCTGTAGATCATGATTCATCATCGCCATTACTGTGAATCAAGTAACTTTTGTTCAGCATATCTCATGTGAAAAGTTCAATCGGTATATTAGACACAACGACACAATGGTCCCTTTTAAGAGTGCTCTTAAAACTCACCTGTTTCGACTGCAGGGACAAACTTAAGAGACCTAATCGTGTTTTGTATCTTACATGTTTTCAGCATGTTTTTATGTTTTGCAATTTCATTATTTTTGTCATTTGTTTTTCTGTAGTGTAGTCATATCATTATTGATGGTGTAAAGCGCTTAGAGCTTCGAAAGATTAGGCGCTATACAAAGTCCTCATTATTATTATTATTATTATTATTATTATTATTATTATTATTATTATTATTATTATTTAGCACCATATACATGCACGCGCTTACAAGCAATTTGGAACTATGAAAAGATCTGTAATAGTTCCCAAAATGAGGGTTGCTATTCGCTTTGGAAACAGTAGTTCTATATAGGACAAAGTGATTAAACCTTTTTATTCATGTTAAAACTACTAAGTGAAATTAATTAACTGGTATGTAAGTGTGCCATTTGTTAAGCGGTCAAGATAAGGATACTTGGATACTCACGTATATAGAGGTCAACGAACTGCTGGTTCTGGATAATATTAGGCATTTCATCTGGGTGGAGCTTGGACAGTACGCACCAGCCTGAGTCGAAGTGGAACTCGAAGGAATTGCAAACCCACTCTTCCTGGTTGTAACATGCGGCTGCGCAGTCATCAATGGCCATTCCTGTTAGAATCAGGTCGTCGTAGCCAGGGATGGCCTTGTTGATTTGAGCCCGGAATTGGAATAGTAGCGAGGCTGTGAAAGGTAATTAATTAAATCGTCTGTCTTATTAATCACAGAAGTTCCAATACATCAAGACTAGGCGGAAAAAGGTAATATGGGATATTTATATTTTATTTCATTGTTACAGACGATACGATTTGACTGAATACTGTTTACTAAGAAACATATACTACTAAATGTTGATAAATTATCAAGAAATTTTGAGAGCATTTATTTATTTGCCTTTTACAAAAAAACTTCTATAAATATAATATAAGTTGCTTTGGAAAACAAGGTGATAATGAAACATCGTTTATCAGTACATATTTATTCAAAACAACCGTCCGAGTGTGTTCGATTTGGACAATAAATTCCACTATTTAATATTACCCTTTCATTAGAACTTGTATATTCAAGGTAGTATACATAGCCAATTGGGACTTGTATATTCAAGGTAATATAAAAGCTAATTGGAACTTGTATATTCAAAGAAGTATACATAGCCAATTGGGACCTGTATATTCAAAGTAGCATAAACATCGAATTCGGACTTGTATATTCATGTTAGAATAAATAGCCAATTCGGACACGTATATTCAAGTTAATAAAAAAGCTAATTGGGACTTGTACATTCAAGGTAACATAAATAACCAGTTCGGACTTGTATTTTCAAGGTAACAAAATAGCCAATTGAGACTTGTATATTCAAGGTAGTATACATATCTAATTCGGATTTGTATATTCAGGGTAGCATAAATAGCCAATTCGGACTTGTATATTCAAAGTAATATAAATATCCAAATTTTATTTGTATATTGAAGGTAGCATAAATAGCCAATTCGGACAAGTATATTCAAAGTAATATAAATAGCCAAATTTTACTTGTATATTGAAGGTAGTATAAATAGCCAATTCAGACTTGTACATTCAAGGTACATAAATAGCCTATTCGGACTTGTAATTTCAAGGTAACAAAAAAAGCTAATTGAGACTTGTATATTGAAGGTTGCATAAATAGCCAATTCGGAATTGTATATTCAAGGTAACATAAATAGTCCATTTGGACATGTATATTCAAAGTAGTATAAACAGCCAATTTGGATTTGTATATTCAAAGTACATAGATAGCCAATTCGGACTTGTATTTTCAAGGTAACAAAAATAGCCAATTGAGACTTGTATATTCAAGGTAGTATAAATATCTAATTCGGATTCGTAAATTCAAGGTAACATAAATAGCCAGTTGAGACTTGTATATTCAAGGTAGTATAAATATCTAATTCGGATTCGTAAATTCAAGGTAGCATAAATAACCGATTCGGACTTGTATATTCAAAGTCATATAAATAGCCAAACTTTACTTGTATATTGAAGGTAGTATTAATAGCCAGTTCGGACTTGTATATTCAAGGTAGTATAAATAGGCAATTCGGACTTGTACAGTCAAGGTAATATGAATAGTCTATTCGGACATGTATTTTCAAGCTAGTATAAACAGCCAATTTGGATTTGTATATTCAAGCTAGTATAAATAGCCAATTCGGACTTGTATATTCAAGGTAACATAAATAGCCAATTGGAACTTGTATATTCAAAGAAGTATACATAGCCAATTGGGACTTGCATATTCAAGGTAGCATAAACATCGAATTCGGACTTGTACATTCAAGGTAGTATAAATAGCCAATTCGGACTTGTATATTCAAGCTAGTATAAATAGCCAATTCTTACTTGTATATTTAAGGTAATATAAATAACCAATTCGAACTTGTAATTTCAAGGTATACAAAAATAGTCTAAGTTAGCAAACTAAGGATGAATCATGGACAAACTTGAAATGTAAGAGATCTGTTTCGTCATGCAAGAGCACGAACAAAGGAACTGTAATAATGTAATAACTATTATACTATGAATCTATAAACAATAGCACCACACAGTGTTCAAGAACAAAGGAACTGTAATAACTATTATACTATGAATCTATCAACAATAGTACCACACAGTGTTCCAGAACAAAGGAACTGTAATAACTATTATACTATGAATCTATCAACAATAGTACCACACATTGTTCCAGAACAAAGGAACTGTAATAACTATTATACTATGAATCTATCAACAATAGTACCAATTGGATTCGTAATGCTTTATTGTATTAAACATCTTGAAAAAACCAAATCTCAAGCAAAATTCGTAAAAAAAAACCGCTTGTTCTTTGTGCTCGGGTGACAAATAAAGATTTACTTACTTGACGATGTCTGTCTGGTGTCACTTCTTAAAACGTCGTTGGTGATGGCTGACGCCGTGTAGGTCTTTTGCTAAACACAATGAGGCAGAAAAAATAAAATTTACACAACAAATGGTCTTGTATTAACAACTACAGGCTCCCAAGCATATTTTAAATGTACAGTGTAGTTATCCTTTCACAGTTAACGGCAACGTGATTCACTTAACATGTAAGACGATTGCTTAAAATGAGGGTTAAAATTAGAACGATAGAGGTAATAAAATATTTCTTTCTTCTAAAACATTTTATATATTCATAAGCAATCTGCACGAATCTGTTTAAAGTATTGCATCTCAATCAAAGTTATTAAACCTATAACGTAGCATGATCCCAGTATGAAGAACAAACTATGTACAGTAGAGTCATGATTATCCGACCTTCGATAATTCGACATTCCGTTTTATCCGACTTAGCCATACAACGTGCTATTCACAGTCTTGTGCTTCGCGCGCATTCATGTTCGCACATCACACTTTTTTCTTAGTATCCTGAAGTCGAGAAGTATCCATTTTTAGATACTTATGTATTGTAGAAAAACATTAATACATTCCGGTAATCGGACCACTTATCCGCCCCGTTTATGTCTAAGAATAATGACTCTACTGTAAAATAGTCTTCTCGATTTGAATTTCTTTGTGTCGCACGTGCTGATACTTATAGTTTGGTCACACTGTTACCCTTGCATGCATCATATTATGTTTTCAAACATTATTGTGAATATAAAACTGTCATCATATTAAAGGGTAATAAACACTCTTGTGAAATTGCGTCTATTAAAGTGCCTGAAAATGTAACTGTATAAGGATGTGTCACATTGTCATGGACATGTCAAATTTTCTAGATAGGTCTAACCGCCTAGCTATTTCCATGATTCATGATTTCCAGTCAAGGAAATTCTATATATGTTGCACCTGTATATCAAGTTTTTTCCAGCCAAGATTACTGTCGTTCAACCAATCAGAATCGGCGTTACAAACACTGCTGTTTTTTTAAAGTCTTACTCAAGAAAATCCGTGTGAAAAGAAAAATGAATCCGAAAATGTACCGTCGTATTCATTTTGTAACAGAATTGTTACCGAGAGGAGGGTGGATTAAATGAACAATACAAACACAATTTGTGAAAGAAAATATAAATTTATGTAATAAATTATAAATGAAAAAAATACAGATGTAACAACACAATAATTCATGCACTCAACCCACAATTACACTCACAACCATTCACAATACATGAACAAATTAAATAACAATACAAAAGGAATCTCAGATGTAAAGGGATCTCTTGGATTATACACAGATCCAAGAATCCTTTACGAAAGTTAAATAAATGCAAGAATGATTTACGAAAAAAAATAAACACAAACGACAAACTATCTATCGCACGATGGATTTGCGATAACTAGCACGATCATATACTTGTATTGAATCAAGTTGCTAGCTTTTATTGATATCTATGTGATCACTTGAAATATTATTGCGATCTGACATAAGCATGCAAATACAACAATGTATTAAATTATATTACAATTTCAATACACCTATGTGTCTCCCCTGTATAACCGCACGATTCAGCAACAGTTGAATCGTCTCCCAGTTTCCCCGAGAACCGAGGGTTGACCAATACTATTATCGGACGTTTCCCTACACGGATCCACCACAGTTATACGTTCAGACAGCATACAACATCTACCCGAACCAACGGTTCCTCACTCCCCTAGATGTCAACCCGGACGTTTTACAACTCTAAGACAGCTCCGACACTCGGACTTCTAGCTTTCCGGATATTTACACGTTACACAGATATTGACGAACAGACAGTTCGACACACAGACAGATACTTCAATTCCGTTTGCACAAATTAACGGCACAAGCACATTCAGATATTTATACAGAGATGTTCCAGAACAAACAATAGATGTCCCACAACAAATCAAACGATATCAAAGACGTTTATCAAAAGATGGTATCAGATGTGTTTAACAGCTACGGTATCAACGATGTTATTAGCAGCTACGGTATCAACGATGCTATTAGCAGCTACGGTATCAACGATGTTATTAGCAGCTACGGTACCAGAAACAATGTAACAACTATGTTAGCAGCTACGGTATCAGAGACGGTATCAACGATGTTATTAGATGCGCTATCAGTGATGAACTTCTACGGTATCAACGACGGAATCAGCTGGAATCAGACTGAATCAGTGATTGTCAGATGTTATCAGATCTACGGAATCAACGATGTTATTAGATCTCCGGAATCAACCCTTTGGCTGGAGATTTGCAAGACGAGGTTATCTATCCTTCGATTAGATATTTTGGTTCCCGTAAATAATAATGAGAAATCCTTAGCCTTATATACTCTCAATAGGTGAACATAAATCACATCGAGCTTAACGTGCACCACGTACAACGAGTATTTCGGATTTCATGTAAATTACAAATTGGCACATGCAAATCGTTACACGCCACTTAATCACCCCAGGTAATGCGTGTACGACGAAATCAAGAAAATGGTGAGTTTCGTTTACAATTCAAGAACAACAAAAATCAGTTCAATTTTCGCCTAATTCTGTGACAATACCTCCCCCCTAAGAATAAAAATGTACACATTTTTAAAACTAACACAGAATAGAAGAAAAATAACTATTGATGATATCTTACAACATTTACACTGGTTATACTACAAACTGGATTTTATTACTGGGCAAATTCATACAAATTTCCCATCATGCCCTACTTAAGTAGTCTGCGCCTATATTTTCAACTCCCCTTATTGACATTGTCGCTCTGTCTCTTGATATACAGCTTGAGCATGTTCGCATGGAATGTTTTTACATTACCGTCCATGTCAATTTTATAGTCCATGTCACCTTTTACTTCTTTAACTTCATATGGACCTTTCCACTGGACTAATAACTTATTCGAACTCGTTGGAAGAAGCAATAGCACCTGATCTCCCACAAGAAATTTCCTATTACGCGCTCTGCGGTTGTAATACCTGGCATATCTGCGCCCCGATTTAATCAATTCGTCACGTGCCATCTGGCATGTACTCTCAAGTTTATTTCTTAGATCTAACACGTACTGGTAAGTCGTTTTTATTTCCTCGTTCGCGACATCACCAGTCCATAGTTCGCGTAGTATCCGCATCGGGCCTCGAACTGTCCTACCGTACAACAGTTCGAAGGGTGAAAACCCTAAACTTTCCTGCGGTACTTCACGGTACGCGAACAGAACAGCGTTTAAATAACGGTCCCAGTCTTGCGGACGTTCCGCGCACATCTTTCTCAGCATGCTTTTCAGGGTACCATTAAACTTCTCTACCAGTCCATTGCACATCGGATGGTATGGGGTAGTGTTTAGCTGTTTGATGGATAACAGTCTACTTATTTCACCCATGAGGTCAGAGGTGAATTGGGCACCACAATCCGTGAGGATTTCCTCTGGCACCCCTACCCTACTGAAGATATCAACTAATGCTTCAGCTACCCTTTCCGTTTCAATAGTTGGTAACGCTACGGCTTCAGGGTATCTGGTTGCGTAGTCAACCAGAGTAAGAATATACCGATTCTTTCTTTCGGTAACTGGGTGTATTGGTCCTACAATATCTACTGCCACTCTTTTAAACGGTGTATCTATTAATGGCATCTGTCCCAAGGGCACCCTTGTGACCCTTCCCTTACAGACGGTTTTCTGACATACGTCGCACGACCTACAGAACCGTGTGACATCGCCATTAACACCTGGCCAGTAGAATTCAGCGACTACCCTGCTAGTGGTCTTAGCCTTACCTAGGTGTCCTGCCATGCTTGACTCATGCGCCACCCTAAGTACTTGAGATCTATATCTCTGGGGTACGACCACTTGCCAATACTTCTTACCCTCCCGAGCGCTAAACTCCCTATGAATTAATCCGTTCTTGCGTACGAATCTAGAGCTACCCCCACGCTTGCAATGTTTAATCGCGCCGGACGTGATTTTCTCAACAATTGTTCTGATGGATTCATCACGATCTTGCTCTTGTTTGAAATCATCACGGGAAATTCCTGAGATCGATTCAGGGACTATTAATTTATGAAACGCGGTTTTCTCTCGCCGTGTTTGCGCTCGCGTTTCGACTGCCTGAGCCAAAGGTATTTTAAAATCGGCCATGGTTGGAAGACGGGAACCTTCAACATTACCGATCGTCAGATCGTAAATAGGATTGTCCATACAAAGGGCATCAACAGTTCCCGTTAAGAAAGGTGTTTTTACTGTGATCCTTGCTACGGGAATGCGACCCATCGTCTGATCAAGTAACATACATGGGGATTCCCACCCGAGCATTTGGTTATCCTGCACGAGACTACGTTTGATCACTACGCCCGTACAACCAGTGTCACGCAATACCACGACTTCTCGACCGTTGACAAACCCTCTCGCGGTTGGTACACGCGCTTCAGGAAATAAACACGTGCCAAGCGAATGAATACAAGGTTCTACCTGTACGATGTTATCAGTTATACCTTTACTTTGTATAGCCACTGCTACCTTATGTATAAGTGCCTTTCTTTTAGGACAGTCTTTTTGAACATGACCCAATGCATTACACAAGAAACACCGCACACGCTGAAAAACTGGATTCCCAACTGACCTTTTTACCTCAGCTGATTTTACAGGCTCCCTAGGCATAGGTCTTACAGACTGGTTTCCAGACTTAAAATCTTTCAAAACCACGTTCTGGGTTCCCCCATGAGCTTCGGCAAATAAATCGGCTTGCTTAGCCATATCTTTTACGTTTGTGAAGACTTTCTCCTTCAGAAATTGATCTAACTCTCGCCCAACTGTATTAAATAATTGATCTCTGAGCAAGAAATCAGTCAACCCTTCAAACGTCTTCACCGCTTTGCCGCATTCAATCCACCGCTCAAAATAGTTCGCAATTCTGACGGTGAACTGACCAAAGGTTTCTCCCTTATCGGGCTTGCTATACCTGAACTTTTTACGAAAACCTTGTTCAGTGAGCTCGTACCTTTTGAGAAGTGCTTCCTTTAGGACGTCGTACTTAAACACATCGTCCCTAGGAAGTCGCGAGTATACATCCAGTGCTTTACCTTTTAATAAAGCACTCAGATGCAGCGCCCAGTCATTTTGACTCCACTTCTGGTTTTCGGCATACCGCTCAAACCGATGAAGATAACTATCTATGTTATCTTTTTCATCGTCAAAGGGAGGTAATTTGGGGCCCCTTAATTTGCTAAAGGCAGAATCGTGTTCTCTTCCAGATGTCGCTAATTCTACCTTACGCTCATGATCCCGTTGCTTTGCTTTTTCATCTAACTCTATTCGCTTTTGCTCCGCTTCCATTTCCCATCCTATCCTATCCTTTTCGGCCTGCTTCTCTAATTCTATCTTTTCCCTCTCAAATTCTATCTTTTCCCTTTCGGCCTGCTTCTCTAATTCTATCTTTTCCCTCTCAAAGGCCCATTTCCTATCTTCGGATTCCCTTTCTAATTCCCGTTTCCTTTCATCGGATTCCCTTTCTAATTCCCTTGCCCTTGCCCTTTCTTCCCTTTCCCGGGCTTGTTCTTCTTGAATAAATTTCCTTAAACTTTCGCCTTCATAACCGAATTCTTTGCCTAAGGCAACCAAGTCCTTAAGGGATGACATGACAATTGTAATATGAATATAGATATATAACCAAACCAATACTTTAAACACGTTTATACTGGACACACGGACCTAGGTAAACTAAACAAAAATAAACTCCAACTAGAGTATTATCTTAACAGAAGGTCACGCTCAAATATAAACATTAAATGTATACCTTCACAAAAAATGATTGACAGTTCACTTAATCCAACGATCCCACTTCTGACACCATTGTAACAGAATTGTTACCGAGAGGAGGGTGGATTAAATGAACAATACAAACACAATTTGTGAAAGAAAATATAAATTTATGTAATAAATTATAAATGAAAAAATACAGATGTAACAACACAATAATTCATGCACTCAACCCACAATTACACTCACAACCATTCACAATACATGAACAAATTAAATAACAATACAAAAGGAATCTCAGATGTAAAGGGATCTCTTGGATTATACACAGATCCAAGAATCCTTTACGAAAGTTAAATAAATGCAAGAATGATTTACGAAAAAAAATAAACACAAACGACAAACTATCTATCGCACGATGGATTTGCGATAACTAGCACGATCATATACTTGTATTGAATCAAGTTGCTAGCTTTTATTGATATCTATGTGATCACTTGAAATATTATTGCGATCTGACATAAGCATGCAAATACAACAATGTATTAAATTATATTACAATTTCAATACACCTATGTGTCTCCCCTGTATAACCGCACGATTCAGCAACAGTTGAATCGTCTCCCAGTTTCCCCGAGAACCGAGGGTTGACCAATACTATTATCGGACGTTTCCCTACACGGATCCACCACAGTTATACGTTCAGACAGCATACAACATCTACCCGAACCAACGGTTCCTCACTCCCCTAGATGTCAACCCGGACGTTTTACAACTCTAAGACACTCCGACACTCGGACTTCTAGCTTTCCGGATATTTACACGTTACACAGATATTGACGAACAGACAGTTCGACACACAGACAGATACTTCAATTCCGTTTGCACAAATTAACGGCACAAGCACATTCAGATATTTATACAGAGATGTTCCAGAACAAACAATAGATGTCCCACAACAAATCAAACGATATCAAAGACGTTTATCAAAAGATGGTATCAGATGTGTTTAACAGCTACGGTATCAACGATGTTATTAGCAGCTACGGTATCAACGATGCTATTAGCAGCTACGGTATCAACGATGTTATTAGCAGCTACGGTACCAGAAACAATGTAACAACTATGTTAGCAGCTACGGTATCAGAGACGGTATCAACGATGTTATTAGATGCGCTATCAGTGATGAACTTCTACGGTATCAACGACGGAATCAGCTGGAATCAGACTGAATCAGTGATTGTCAGATGTTATCAGATCTACGGAATCAACGATGTTATTAGATCTCCGGAATCAACCCTTTGGCTGGAGATTTGCAAGACGAGGTTATCTATCCTTCGATTAGATATTTTGGTTCCCGTAAATAATAATGAGAAATCCTTAGCCTTATATACTCTCAATAGGTGAACATAAATCACATCGAGCTTAACGTGCACCACGTACAACGAGTATTTCGGATTTCATGTAAATTACAAATTGGCACATGCAAATCGTTACACGCCACTTAATCACCCCAGGTAATGCGTGTACGACGAAATCAAGAAAATGGTGAGTTTCGTTTACAACTCAAGAACAACAAAAATCAGTTCAATTTTCGCCTAATTCTGTGACACATTTATCTTGATGTTATAATGGTTCTTTAGCAGTTGAACATACTGGAGCTATTGATTTTCTCCGCAAGACTGAAGACAGTGGGTATATATTGTCCCAGTAAGACCGAAGGCAATGAGCAGACCTTGTCCCCGTAAGACTGAAGACAGTGGGTATATATTGTCCCCGTAAGACCGAAGGCAATGGACATATCTTGACTCCGTAAGACAGAAGGCAGTAGTCGTATGATCTTAACTATGCTAGTTTTAAAATAATACTCATTACCATGAAAATTTTGTTACCGTTGTCGATCAGTAAATTGGTTTATTCATAGGCTAGGTGATACTTGTATTTTTGTATTTATAGTATCGAAAACCAAACAATGAGCATCAATCTGAAGCTCAAGTACAGCGGCAACACTGTTCAGTGCGCATGTCTGTTGATTTATGGCGCAGATTAGTTTAAACACTATATATCTCTGAAGGATATATTAAGAAGTGACGGTTGCATTGTACAATCAATTAGTAATTAAAGACAATAATGGTAGAATGTGAAAGAAATCTTCTAAAAATATTTCTAAAAGAGCGATACTCACCGCGCCTGCGTCAAGTGTCATCGGGATCTTGAAAGATCCATGGATGACAATATCACGGAGAACCTGCCAGGCTTGAGCCAGTGTGATCAACAGAGAGGGGTTATTAACAGTTCCTACGAAGCAAGGGTACATTATGAATCGTTTGCAACAAATAAGCGAAAGACATGTTTAACAAAGTTCACATAAAACTATACTCTCCGCTCGTGCAATGGATACACGAGACATAATTTACAAAATGTTGGTTAATGTCAATTAATTCCGCGATAATGGTTATGAGATTCAGGATGGGTCAAAAGGTCCTTAAAATACTTTGTAACCTGGGATAAAAATAACCACACGGGCAAGAAAATCAATGTATATTTTAAGCATTCGTAATAAAAAAGAAAAAAGAATAAACTTTCATATTTGGAAAAAAAATCATCTACATGGATAAAATATAACAATAGAAGATGCGCAACATAGATGAGAAGCAATACATTTAAATCAAACATTTTTCTGGATTATTATTTTAATACATGTAGAACAAAAAACCACAATTTACCAAAAGCCAAACGTTAAACGACAATACATTTTAGCATATATATACAATGTGATGAAATTTGTGAAGACGATTTCCTGCATTCTCAAACATGCAATAAGCGAACGCAGTTAAATTACACCGATTCTAGACATAAGAAATGATGCATGTATTTAGTTATCTGCTCTGGAAGAGGATTTCAGAACAACTATATAAAATGCTATTTATTATCTACCTAATGTCAAATAAATGTACATTCTTAATCGTTTATTTCGCAACAAGGAAAAATCGTATTTAAAACGGCCAGCTTAGATTCAATGATTTGGCGTCAGAAATGGTTTCCTTCCTATAACGATTTGGTCTTTGAAAAAAAAAATAGACGAATCGCTGAATCTGCGAGAAAAAAGGGCCAGAAATAGAATAGCATTTAGCTTTCTTTTCCTCCACAAGAATACGGAACGAAGCGCTACTTCATTATGGAAACAAAATGAGCAAAACATGCCGAAAGTGCAAAGCTCTTTGAATCTCTGCGTTACATACTCTTCCTCATTCACCGTATTTTATTCAATTACATCTTTTGTAGTGATACATATCACCTGATGATCTGTTCTTTATAAAATTTCTATGTCAGGAATGATCAGCACTTTCTTCTGTGACACGACAATGTAAATTTTAAAGCAGCTTGCTTATTTGGTACACTTGTAAAAAAATATTAGGATTCAGCTCTTTATTATAAACTAAATTTAAATTATTAGCAGGAATAAATCGTGTTTTACTCTCTCCGTTGTTTTGGAGACTGGCCATCAGCTGAAGAGAAGAGAAAGACAGACTGTCCCGCGCTCTCATCTGAAGGAAAGAGAACTAATGCGAGTCTCTCTCTCTCTCTCTCTCTCTCTCTCTCTCTCTCTCTCTTTCTCTCTCTCTCTCTCTCTCTCTCTCTCTCTCTCTCTCCTGAATGGAAGCGAAATACTGTTTTTCTCTGACTCTTAGCTGATAGGAAGAAGAAAGCCATCTAAACTGTCTCTGGTTCACAGCTGACGGGATGAGAACTACTGCTAGTCTCTATACATCGGCTGAAGGGACGCGAAAGATAGTTGGTCTGTCTCATCAACCAGTTAACAGTACGAGAAAGACAGATTGTCTATTAGTTAAAGGGACGAAAAAGTAAGGTGGTCTGTCTCTGATAAGAATAATATATATGTTCGATATAACTAGCAGCTGGGAACAATGTTTAGACAGGAATGTTGGTTGTTATGGGTTTAATGTCATATTTCAAGCACATCATAGGCTATACAAAGCGACAAATATTTGTTGGAGGAAAAACTCCATGAAAACCCCGAAAAGAATCGTTAATTCAGATGAAGCTGCTGGAACGTTTTCTCACGTACCCACTAAAATAGCGACTAACATTTAGTATGAAGTCTCAAAATGCGAACAAGACATTTTAACAACGCGCATTTCTTATGACGTCGCATATTTTTTAGATTTTTAAATCAAGTACAATACTGTTGGACTCACATAAGTTACTCTGAAGCAAGAGAGACAGCATGGGATACACTGGTCTAAACATTTACTTTTTTTTAAAAACCAAAAGTAAAATCGTTCATAAAGCAAGAAAATGTGCGATCATTAAAATGCGGGTCTTAACAGATTTTGCAGTCTACAAAAAATGCCAACGTAAAAAACGTTAGGGCCCTTTGCTTTTTTAAAGATAAAGGTGTGTTTCTGCGCCTAATCCATTACTTTGAATATTATTATTGGTAGCAAAAGGTCGCTTCATAAAACTCACATGTCATACTGTACTAGAAATATCTGACAATTATAGTAAACAATCTATAACATGTGAAGTCTACGTAGAATACATACAATTTATATAAATACTTGACTCACTTGCGAAATGGTCACACTGGCCGGAAGAGTCAGTCAGCTTTCCGTCCTCGGTGTGTGTTTTACTTAGTGTGCATGTTTTCGTGCCTGGACAGTAATCAAAACTGTTGCAGATAAAGTCTGTGTTCTGGTTACACTGTGATGCGCATCCATACTCATCGTCTGTTGTTAAGGCCTTGTCATTAGCAAACTGCATGTATACTCCAGGAATGCGTCGATAGAAAACTGCAGAAAAGGTATTTAAAAATACAATGCAATCGCTCTTTATCAAGCAAATGGGACAGACAAATGTTGGTTCGCAATAGTTTTACATTTTAAGGTAAGTACAGTACACTTGTGCAATTATCGCTGGTAAAAGTCAGACGCTAGCTGGATATGAGATGCGACTGTTAATGGGAAATGGAGGTTGCAAAGTACGAGTCTTACGCAAATAAATTACAACGATGATACAAAAATGGAACATTAAAGAATTTGTTGTATTAGTGTATACAAATATTATCACGGCTACTTCAAAACCCAGTAATATATGTTAAACTCTGAATGTAGTAATTTTTAAGTTTTATATTTAGACATATTTTGGAACATTGGGAATATTGGCCTTTTTCTGTATAAAGCTTCAAAAACAAGTTGCCAGTTTCTTTTAAATTGCTTAACTGATTTAAATTGTTTAGACTTATACGTAGTATGGATCGTTGTTTCTCATTCTAAATATATTGATGTTCTATACAGTGTGATTCATCCAAATTAGTCAGAAACTAATCCGCATAGACGATGCACAATTTTTTAGGTTAAGGTTAGGGATATCTGAACGGCAGATATCTATATGGAGAGCAAAATGTGCATAAAAATGTACAAAGCACAATGGTTTAGCCAACCAAGGTGTACAGTAAAATATACAATATACAGGAGTGCATGAGGGGTAATAAAAGAGTACCTGTGGGTGGAGGGACCTCCAGCAGGGTTCCAATGAAGAAGGAGTTGTCTGGCAACATAGTAAAACTGGTTTTCTGAACGCGGATAGGGGATATCTTGGTCAACTGCGTGATCAACAGTATTATCTTCTCCATGAAAACCTTCTTGTATTTGTATGTTCCGTCATCATAAGTATCTAAAAGAAACAAACACAAAATATGAAATCAGTTGCCTTGTTCCGTGTCAGGTCAAGACCGTCGACACATACCCCCTGGTATGAAGTTATGACTATTGAATGATCGCAGATGTTTCATCGAGTGTGTGCATCACTTGCTTGTTATTATTTATATCATAGAAAAACTGATTTTAAAGATAGTGCATTATTTAAACTGCTTCGTATTGAGATATGGCGATTAATATTGACATTTATTTCCAATGGAGAGAAATTAAAAGCATGTATTTGATATTATACCCGGGAAGTCGATTCTGAAGTCCATTCTTTGGTCGGGATTGAAGCAGGTGGTGATATCAAAGCTGCTAAGGGCGGGATGCTCCTGGTCAAAGTTGTAAATGTTGTAACTGGCTGCGTAACCAACCTGTGAATATTTAAGTAGAATCGAAAATAACGAAATGAAGTGTAATTAGTTTTCATAGCTAATCGAAACTGACCAATAGAAACAGTGGTATAATACCTTACCATCGAAAGTGGACTGTGTGTGTGTTTGTGTGTGTGTGTGTGTGTGTGTGTGTGTGTGTGTGTGTGTGTGTGATCTATCTCTGTGTCATCTATCTGCAGCCATGTGATATGTGTCTTCAACAATTACTAAAAGCAAAACAAAAAATATAGTTAACAACATTACTTATTGATTGAAACTGTATTCTGCTTTTCTTTACTGTGGTTAAATTTATATGAAGCAAGCACTTTTATGATACCATTTTCATAATTCTTACACAAATCCTAATCAGGCACACACACACACACACTCACACACACTCACACACACACACACACACACACACACGAACCCATTTATGAAAAATAGGCTTGATTTTCATTTTGGGTGATATTTTTACTTTTACGGTCACACAATCTCAAAAAGGTTTGTACATATGTCTCAATTAAAAACTTTGATATGTGTCGCTATACCCATAAAATTACAATAGCAGGATTTAAAATATTTTATGGAAGAATCTACATTTATCGCAAGCTTCTGTCTTCACTCACCCAACTTTCTGATGTAATATCTAGTCTTATAGGAACACTTGTAGATTGCTGTGTAGAATAGCCGACATTGTTGACCGCTGTCCAGTCATTCTAAAAAACAATTGTTTAAAAATTAAATAATAATAATAATAATAATAATAATAATAATGCTTTGAGACCCAGAGAGAGAGAGAGAGAGAGAGAGATACGAGAGAGAGAGAGAGAGAGTAAGAAAGAAAGAAAGAAAGAAAGAAAGAAAGAAAGAAAGAAAGAAAGAAAGATAATTATATTGTTTTATTTTAGTGAAATAGTTTCGATTAAAACAAGAATAAGATGATTTTCGGCATTCATTACATTTTGGCCCAGACATTGCACTTTTCAATACATGCACGTGAAAAACATAGTTCCAGACGCGAGATGTATCAGTAATGCACAATTCGATTTCCAGAACTATTTCAAGGAAGACCGTTTACAAATTATAATATAAAGAGAAACTGTCCTTCCAAATCAACAGAACATTCTACACGGATAACATCATATTTTAAAATAGATTTTTAATGGAAATTCGTCTCACAGTTTCTTGCCTTTGCCTTCCACCTAATATATGTTCATTCCTCAAATATAGTATCCCAGTTTTTGGAATATTCGTGTGAATAAATGATTAATAAAGGCAGAACATTTACTAATCTATGCATGATAGTGATTAAAATTGCATGGGTTGTGACCGGATATATGCATCATTTAATTTAGAAATATGCGGAGCTTGCATAACCTTTTTGTTTATTGCAAGATCGGCATTTGTCGACATTCTTTTGAAACGAGGGATGCATTTATTTACACCCGTAGGATGACATTTATACCACGCTAGTCAAGGTAGTGGAATGCCAGTAACAGCCTCAGTGTAATATATTAGCCGTACCTTATTTTTCCAATAGTTATCGGTATGATTTTAAACCGTGAAAGTTTAAAAGATATCAATTTAAATATTTTATTCTAGAATTCGAGTTCTTTGTCCGATGATTTTTACAGTTGTGTGACTGCATTTAATGGAAATCAAGAAATTTTATTTTGACAAACATCAAAAATCAGTCTACAACTCTTCTTCTGAATTAAAGGAAAGGCGAAAACGTTTATCATAAAGTGTAATTTTGATGTACAATATAACGCCCTGACATATGCCGTGTCATAAAATTCAGTGCTAACTAGATTTTGACGTAGCTTTTAACACGACCATTTTCAATCCTTACTATATGCAAAGACGACACACGTGACGGATATTACCAATCACTTTGCCACTACAGAATATTATTGTATCTATGTTTTGGTGTTTTGTTGTCGTTTTAATTTTTATCTTAATCTTAATAATAATGTTTGAGTCCAAAAGGGAACAAATGCCATTTAGCTACAAACCAGTGTTATGAATGCTCCAATGTATGGCAGCTACTATTGCTAGACACAAATCAATAATCACCTAATGAACCGCAATAACCTTTTAATAAGTAATAAATATAATAGACACGTACACAAGTAATATGCAATGTATGTAATATAAATTTATATAAGTAAGATGCACTATGTGTTACATAAGTGTATGCAAATGATATGCAGTATATGTAATATATATGTATACAAGTTATATACAGTATGTGTAAAATACAATTGTGTGCAAGTAATATATATGTAATATATAAGTATGCAAGTAATGTGCAATATATATATATATATATATATATATATATAATAAAATTATTACAACTAATATGCAATATATGTAATACGTAAGTATACAAGTAATACGTTTAATAAACAATAATACGTTTAATAAACAATCTTCTTAATATATTTACGCTATGTGTGTCATACAGTTAATACTAAGAAATAATATTATATAAAGGGAGGAACGTTTAAACTTTACGAATAACTTTGTGTTACTCCAGGAAAACCAAAGTATAACTTCCGTTTCTATTTAAAACATGTTCTTATATACAAAATTTCTAGAACGTATTGTGTATCAATGAACATTATTTTACATTCTTCGTGGATTTTAGAGTTAAGATACCCAACTGTCTTATTTGGAAACTGGATGCAGAATGCAGTGTATTGGTCTACGTGAAGCTTTGAATGTCTCTTTCAATAACTTTTTGCATCAAGAGTACAAGTTTTTTATTTTGGTGGTTCTTTTAATATTTTTATCGTAATCCTTTTTATGAATCCTCATTACATCTGTTGTTTATTAGATACATTTAAAGTTTGTACTTATATCTACTAGATAGAAATAATAACCCATATATTGTTAAAATCTCAGATCTAAATGGATATAATTAAATAATAATAAGATGTGAACAGATAAAGCGACACCTACCGCCAAAAAATAATATTCAAATGTTGAGTTAAATGTTCCGTATCCATCTAGATGAAAATCATTTCTATTAGAGATGAAAACGTCACAATTCATGTCCCGGCATTTTCGCTGAAAATTAGGAAATAATCAGTTTAATGTAGTACCTTCTAAATACTGAGTTTTTTAATATAGATCACCCGTATTTTCTCAACCAAAACTGTGTCTTTCACGAGTCTAAATTTCGTGTATTTCAATTCGTTTATCCAAACTCATCTTTATCCGAACAAAGTACGTGTCCCAGAAGAATTCGGATGAGCGAGATCCTCCTGTGAAGAAAAGCTATATAAAATCACGATGTTTATAGAAACATACGTTTTCTAAGATCGTAAGAGATACATTTTACGTCTAACCTTTATCAGGAAGTTACACTGGCATCGGAAGGAACTATTGGAATTGATTTGTATATTTTAGCAATGTCAAATGCGATTGATAATAAATAATTATTTTTTTAAGGTAGTGAGTGTAAAAGCAAACTTTCCTCAACTCATACCTAACAATAAATGTTTGCATCATAACAGATTATAAAGTTTGATTTCAAGTACATATCAATTATTAATGACACAAAACTTTAGACAAACACGCAGCCATCGTCTCACAAACTTTCAAGCACTTTGATGGAATATTTAATGTAGTAAAATTTACAAACTTGTGTTGATTTTATGTTCACTGTTTTGCATATGTGTTGTTCAATTTCATTATTTGTTCTCATAACATTAAAAACAGAATCAGCTGTATCAATATTTCTGTGCTTTGAAGATACAATTTATCTGACTGTGCTCATTAAATAATTCTCAATAGTTTCTAAGTTATGACACAGGGGCAAGGTCACTAGGAGCAAGGATCGGCTAATTTAGTTGCATGTATAAATTTGTCTTTTTATGCATCATAAGTGAATATCCAGTCATACGGCGGACATCTTAATCAATTGCAATCTATGACACAGGAGCTGAAGCATTGGAATCATCCTGCGTCATGTAAGCTGAACATAAAAATTAACTTTTCTTGACTAGTAAGGGTATATAAGACTATAAGGCGAAAACCTCAAAAGTGTCCTAATTGTGATCCAGGGCCTAGCATCCTGGGTGCGTGGATATACACCATGGTCCACGGATATTTCATGCAGGCGTCTTTTCATGCCTAGTAAGTGGATATAGTGTTATTCGGTTCGGTTGATATCTCAATAGTTCCTAAGTTGTTATCTCGTGTCAAAGTCGCTAGGGGTAGGGATGAAGCCTGGATTACTCAGGGACGTCTTCGGGGAGGGAGGAAGAGAGTTTGCATGTGCTGTAAAAATTGCCGTAGCCTATTTACGAAAATTAACAAACCCGTCAAAAATTGAAATGACGGCCCTGTAGTCAGTGTCAACTATATATATATACATTACATGTTTATTGAGTAGGGTTCTCCGTAGTTTCGATGTTATAACCCAGGAGAAACATTATTGGTGGTAGGACAATACTGTTGAGCATCGCAAACATTTCCCGCTCGACACGTCTTAACACTTGTGTCATTTATCACATATGCTGATTTTAATACATGCGAAACATATAGCTCGGAGCTTATTTGAAATGTTTTTTCTAAACAACCCCCTCCATAAAAAAATCTGAACGCTTTGACACAATCTACATCCAAAGAGCTATTTCTAACCTATGCTTTACTTGTCGAGCTTTAATAATGCATTAGGAGGGATATCAACGACATTTCATACGAACGTACGCACATCTATACGGACGCACCATATCACAATCTCCCCCACTCTTATTTAAAGGCGTGTAAATGATCAACAGGATTCACTTACCTGACCTTCGTACGTGTACGTAGTATTATCGAGATAAAACAGTTGCGAGGCGTTTTTCATTTTTAAGAAAAATTCAGGGCGTCCGTCAGTTGTTTGTGTCTTGTTTATAGAGGAGGTAAATGTGGCATTCTCAATCGGCATTATGGTGCAGTTGCCAATAGTCCTGTCGATGGCATAGGCGATACCTTGAGAAAAAGTAAACACGACGATGCAATTAATATGAAAAGTTATATATATAAGGTAGAACTCTAACGGTTGTCGAGATTAAATGCACCATCCCATTTTATTTGGCTCAGCAATACGTATCCTATAAACATAGAGGAGGATGCATAGGTAATTATTATATAATATTTTTTTTTTAAAAAAAACTTTGATGCAGACTTATTTGCATTTAGTTTTATTAATTGAGAGTAACAAAATCTTTAGACTATAAGTAATGTCAAATAAAATCATGTGATGCAACGATATTAAGTTGTAAACGATGTGTGTGTTGGTGTATGTGTGGGGGTGGGGGTGAATGGTGTGTGTTTGTGTGTGTTATTAGCTCACCGGTGACATAATCGTGTATCTCGGAGGCAGCATCCGTGGACCAGAATGGGTATACAGACGCTGATGGACGGTAATCAAACCGTACCAGCTGGTACGCAAAGTCATACCATACCTGAAGAAAATGGCAAGAACGTTATCTTGTTATTCAGTTGCCACATAAAAGTACTGAACTGAATGACAGGATAACAGCTAACGCTAATAAACTGTGAGAGTTTTAGATAATAATGATGCAACAGAGACAGCTAAAAGTAAAAAGAAGACGTAAGAAACAAACTGAATCCGAATGGAAGAACGATTTGGTCTGTGCAAGTTTTATGTTTAGTCTAATTACAGATTTTGAGTGATACAATCAAAAACTTGAAAAGAACGCACGTGCACCAAATTGTGCAACATATTTCATGCTGACGTTGAATAATTTCAAACGGGTACGAACGTTTATCTGGATTGCCAACACTATTAGTATGGCATAAGCTCTTATAAACCAGATAGATAACAAGATGCAACTTTTCGTACGAGATTTAGCTGATTTAAAGGAAACCTTTGTTACAAACTTGGAGGCATTACAAATAAAATAGATGCAAAAGCTCTCACTTAAAGTGGCAGAAACGATATAGATAATTGCAAATATTTTTAATAATAATAATAATAATAATAATAATAATAATAATAATAATCATACTAGAAATAATAATAATAATAATAATAATAATAGTAATAATAATAATGTGGATTTATTACAGAACCTAATCTTTAGAAGCTCCTAGCGATTGACAATGTTATGTAACACATAAAAACATATAGTTTTTCAAAAACAAACACCATGAAATTACCAAACAAAAACATGCTGACAATAATTAAGAAAGAAAAAACATCAATAAGTCTTTAAGTTTGAAAATAAATGAAAACACAGAGACATTCAAAACTGAATTGAACACAAAAATAGGTGGAATTATATTGCATTCTTCGATAGAACCAGAATACTTAAAGAGGAAATTATTTGAAACAAAAAGAGGAGTTTCATGAGTATTCGCTATCGATAATAAAAATTCACTCCGTACTAACTGGGCAATCGCTATATCTGTTTTTCATACTGTGTTTTACTGTAAATTGTCTTAAACCGCAACACTTGGAGCCCATACAAACAAGTTAGTAAAACTTAATGTGACAAGTGCATGTACATAGTTCGGATGAAATGTGTTTAGAATAGTAGAAAATATACATTGAAACTTGACTTACATCTGCCTGGGACTCTTGTTTGCTTCCCTTGTTGATTATTTC
Source organism: Unio pictorum (assembly GCA_030141615.1). Classification (NCBI taxonomy): domain Eukaryota; kingdom Metazoa; phylum Mollusca; class Bivalvia; order Unionida; family Unionidae; genus Unio; species Unio pictorum. Next base: position 5,581,721 of record JARLTB010000184.1, on the reverse strand, counting down.
CTCACGGTAAGAATATTGACCCATTAGTTGGGGAACCGGCCTTGTCTGTTTCCGGTTACTGCAAACCATTCCTTTTGGGGTCTTAAAGATGACGAGAAACAATTTACATACATTTAGATTTCTTGAGACGCTCATATTTTAAGCAATTCTTAAACAAAACTTTAACTAAAAGAGAAATGCGTAAAGAATCAAGATAAATACTTTTTCCTAAAAGATATTTGAACTATAGGGACAATTTTTGGACTTATAAATAGTACTGGTTTAATGTTAGCTTACTGGGGTGTACGGAATGTTATGAACGTCATTAGTCTCATACATGCTAAACAGTCTAAGACAGTCATAACATTCTTTACACCCGAGCAAACTAATATATAATAAATCTTTTACTTCATAAATCTAAACTAAACTTATTGTTCAAAGAATAGCACTTTATAATATCTTAGCTCTCACTGTTATAGTATACAGTCACCCTTCCGGAACCTTATAACCCGACCTCTACCGCCGCCACAACCTATTATATAAACAAATAGGCATCAAGAATACAAAAACAAAATACACAAAAGTTGTCCATTTCATTTATAAAATAATAATTTATAACCTGATTATCAACAGGGGGTCTATTACACCGTCATCTCCTTCGTGTTTCAATCCAAATGTGAGATTCTCCACTTACATGTGTGAATCTGTACTTTCTAGACAACTCGACTTGTGAAATTCATCATCTTTAATAAACTCTAAATAGTTCCGTAACCTTTGGAGTTACATCCTTTCTAAAGCTTTCCCTTTTTATTTTGTTAAATGTTTATAGAAATATTTGAAATTAACAATCCAAATATTGGATGTAGTCAACAGTTTTAGGAGATGTGAGGGTAGTACTTTCTAATTAGTTTCTAAAAAGTTTTCGATGTGCCCACAGTGGGCTGGTTGGCTTTTTTATTTAAACTGAAAGCTTAATTTGGATTGAAGTATTAACTAGAACAGATTGGTATATACCACTTGGTGCAATAATCAGGTTAGAAATGTTTGCATATTTTATATCCAAAATGCATTTGTTTTTAAGAATTGGTAATGGGATACCAACTGCCAGAAGTGTAAGCAAATACTATAAAAACGCAGATGATTGTTTATTTAACATCACGTTAGTTAACGACGAAATGGCATTCTTAAATTAAATGCTTCTGTTGTGAATAATGTTCGCATAGCAGCTAATGTAAACAGTAGGTTGAGGTTGTGGAAACTGAATTGTTTCGCTTTGAATTCAAAATTCCTATAAAACTTTAAAAGTGCAGGCATTTCATAGATGGCTGAAATGTTCTGAAATATTATTTTCAACCTCATACTTTCACTATGTGTATCAAAGTCATGGACAATCTATGTCAAACGCCCGACCAAATTAACTTTCATTCACTTAGCTTAACTATCTCTTTCCTGGTGACCATTTTCGTTGTCATAGAATAGCATTGTCGTGGTGAGGAGTGAGGATGCATGATTTTCCTTTCCAAAAACAAGAGAATAGTCTACGTACTGCGCATCTGCACAACTTTATATGCGTATCCATCCAGAAAGATAATTTCCTCCGTTCCCAAAATCGGTGACAGTAACCCAGATTTCGTGTGCCTTTAACCCTGTTGGACTTTGTGATATTTTCAGTCTATAGACTTTCTAAATAAACTGAATTTTACGTTGATATTGTATCCCTTGTGACTGTGCGATGTTTGAACAAAATCGTGTTACAATGTAACACGAGTGCCCCCACTCCCCGGCCCGACAAAATTGTACCATGACCAGGGGCTATGAAATGTTTCTTAAACTTAAGCAAAGAGTGACTTCTATTGCCCTTTTCATCACTATATGTCATGGTTAATTAACAAAAGACCTTATATATCTCTGCAATGTTAAAATAATTTTTAATTCATTCTCTGTGTGTATGATGAAAGTAATTTTGGGTAGAATGACCTAAATTCAGAAGTACATCACTTAAGAGACCGAATATTCACTTCCTGGATTCAGCGGTAAATTAGAAAGATGGAGAAACATTTTTTCCTTCCTGGACTTCAGTGGTACATTTTAATAAAATGCCGATACCGGTTTTAGTTTTTATATTTTACAATATATTGCACTTTCAATAGTTAGTATTGTCCACTCTGTCAACATTATTGTTCCCTATTTTAATAACTGCTAAAATTAGTGTACTTTGGACAAAGTTCATTTGTCGAGCCCAAAGGAATGTACATTTCCATCGGACGTCTGCTATAGGTAGCGTGTTGTTTCCCTGGTCCCACCTATACAGATATTACAGTGACAGTACATGGAAGTAACATAGATGTATGCCAACATTCTCTCCACCGTATTTATTGCAAACCCATCCAACGTTACGTTTACCTGTCTCTATTTCAGAGGAACCAGAATTTTACAGAAGGCTGGAATATTGTGATGTATTCCCTCTAACCAGAAAACTACACTTTAAATAAAGTCTAATTTTCAAATGTGTATTTTTCCTCTGCATTTAGTCATTTTTATGTTTTTAAGTTGTTGGTCATTCTGTTTTATTCATGGGGCCAAGTGCTTGCAGTCTACGAAATCTATTAAGAGAATTTAATCACCTGGACTACTTTTTCATGATCATGTGATCATTTGTAAACTTCAAATGTTAGGGCAGATTTGTAAACTTCAAAAGTTAATGCAGATTCTTAAACTGCAAAATTTAGTGCAGATTTGTAAACTTCAAATGTTAGTGCAGATTTGTAAACTTCAAATGTTAGTGCAGATTTGTAAACTTCAAATGTTAGTGCAGATTTGTAATTTCTTTCGCGTATTACGGTAGCAAATTTAAAGCTTAAGGTTTCATCTTGAAATCTACATCACAATTATTCATTAGGTTACTTTAAATAATTATTAATGTGCAAACGTTGCTTAAATCATACTGATAAAACTTAACAAGTGGGTGCATCGCACATCATGATATTTAGAAATAAACTCACCTGCTACTTTGTTTTGCTGCTAAAATTATAATGAGCGTTTTCTTCGATATCTCTGTCAATATTTTAATTCAATTATATTGATAATTGATGAATAACTGCATCCATACGTAATACATATTTTCTTAGTTTTTGTGTATTTGAATTTGAGGTGATTTCGGGATTTCGTTCACTTTATCCGCATTAATCATTTTTTTATACAGAGCTCATTTACTAAAATATGTTAGAAACTAAGATAAGTTAGAAGCATATGACGTAACAGTTAAAACATATATTGTGCAAAGGCAAAACTGAATTTATTATTACCATATTAATTCCTATTGTCATAGATCAAGGCAACTTTGAAACATAACCTACTCTATCAACATGTGGCAAACAACATTCCTAGTTTCATGTATCAATTTGTGTCCACGTGATTCTGCATATTATACAACTTCCCATGGTAACAATCAGCTGTTATGTTCACCGTGTACGAATGGGGTAGGGGTGAGAGTTCCTACATAAAACAACTAAAAGAAAATTACTGTTTACTGTTAAGTAACAAAAAAAAATGAAAGAACATATTATAACGGTACCAATATGGGTTGCATGTCTTTTCTTGTTTACATGCCTCAGACACCATGGTCAATACCAAATTGATTAAGCTATTTTTTTTTAAATATCGGCTCTCAAGAATTTTCCAAAGTGTTTCGTTGACAATGTTTCAAATTTTGTCTCCAAATATTCATTAAAAAAATAACGTTATGATATAGAATGGTCTTACAATGTATTATATATTGATCAAAACATTCACTGATATTTGTTTTAAATCTTAGAGTTTTGGTAGGGATAATTGTTATAAGAATATGAGCTAGAGTTGTTTTACTTTTCTTTTCTTTTTTTCTCACTTACCTTAAATACGTTGTCATCAGCCCATAGTTGGTTACGAAAATCGAAATAATCATAGAAGTGTTCGAAGTCATGCCAGGTCGAATCATTGAAATTATAATTTCTTCCCTTTATTATTGCTCGCACTGGTATCTGAGGCTGGGAAACCGGGTCAGTCCAGTTTGGCACTAATATTATAAAATAAAACTCAGTAAAATATGCAAATTCAGACGTAGTCGGAGTCATGTATGTCTATATCTTCTGGTAATTCTGTTCTTGTATTCTTAAAAGGTTTTGCGCAAGAAACTCACGCTTGCGCTTAAAACCCAAAATTAAATATACTACTTTGGTTAAGTCTATATTCTTGGAATTTAGAATGCTCGTAAAAGACCTAAATCTGACGGTATCTTAACACTCTCAAGATTCTAACTTTATTGTAATGAAAGCTGAAACAGTTTAAATTTTTCCGAGTTCTAGTTTGAGTTTGCAGTTTGTATGTTTTGTTTATTTTTTTAACTTTTGTTTAAATTCTGAAGACGCGCAGTTATATCAGATACCATTGGCGGAGTCACGTTGGAGACTCAGGAAAATCCAAATTTTCTTCTCGGTTTAATTACAAAAGATATGAAGAATATATGCACATAGCGATGATTCTGCATTTTTGAACTAAAATTGAAACTAGGTCAACTCTGTGCTTTGGCTGTAAGGCCGTGGTAGGTTTGGCATTGGTCGTCACATATGACTGACTTTTGTAGCAATTGACATCTTCAAAACAGGTTAATTATCGGAAACATAAAGGATTCTTTCTAAGTAGAAAGTAAACATGTTAATGATTTTTCATGATAAGATATATGTACTATAGCCAAACTATGATCTTATCTTTTCATGCCATCAGGACCCTATTCATAATTCAATATACGATTACTTTGGTTTACCTGTAAAATAATAATCCAGAGTAAAGTTGGCGAACAGTATATCCCACGTCATACAAGACTGCCAATGGTCTACGTCGACACCCCGTACTGTTTCCTGTCCGATGTATGCCTTTAAAAGATAAAGGTCCCATTTGCAGCGCACGAGTAAAAATGAAGGAAAAAATATCATTTAAAAAACTCAAAGACAATAAGAAAACAATATGTTATGTTCTCACGTAATTGGCATGTAAATTAAGACGTATGTGTTCATATCAAATTACGCCCATTTAGCTGTTAATATTAGATTTATTAAAGTTGTTGCAGCTGTTAAGATATCAATATATTTCAATGATTTATTCGACACAAAATTGTACCTTTTTTAAAGTTATAACAAAAATTTTAATCGAAAAAGATTTACATTTTGTACGTTCTACAAATATACATGAAAACACTTGCTTGACAGACATGGATTATTAACTATCTCCTTCGCACAATAATGTGGAAGCATGGAGGCAGTCACACAAGTTGCAATGATAGACTTAAATCTTGTGAATTTTATTGTATTGGATTGTTTGGCTAGTGGAGGATCGGGTGGCGGTGGTCGCCTTCAGCAAACAAAATACTCCACAAAACCGTCTTTATCTGGAAAAGCAAACTATCATAAACGTCATTGAACTTTGGAGTTGAATAGAAAACTCAGAATGATATTCGTGTTTGAATGTTAAATGTTAATTTAATAAGAATTCTGATGTTTTTTTAATACAATCTTACCAGCCCATTTCGTTTTGCGAACTCCAGAGCTCCACTTGTGCTGTACACGTGAGGGACTCCGTTGCCCGATAAGCCACCAAACAGCAGGCTATTCGTGTCAAGGGAAAGATTCGATGCATTGCAAGCGCCATCTACATAAATGAAAACAACATGGTCCATGAAGGAAGCCTCAAAACTTTTTTATCAATGAGTTTCATTTGTTATAGTCTGATGAATTTTTGTCAGAATAAATAAAATGATGTTCAGAACATGCGGTGATGCGAAGACCGGCTGTGCCAAAGGATGAAAAGAGAGAGAGAGAGAGAGAGAGCCACACTGAATTTCATTTAACAATACAAACATTTAATCTGCCGGGGACACGTGAACAAGTGAAATGATACAAAGCAACTTGACGACGAAAATATTATCTAAACAAGAACAAGTTTCCAAACCAGCATTCAGACGTGAATTGCTTTCTTCAGTCCAAAACGGTTATGATTGGCTACTTTGTTTGTATGGAACACCGTAGTCAGCGTATTATTTTATTGCACAAGAAATATGAGCTATGAAATGTTAAGTTCCCACCCCCACCCCCAACCCCCCACACACATACACAAGAAAGACAGTCCGCCTTATAGTATATGTTCTTATTGATGGGGAATAACAAAATAAAATTTGTTTCAGTCAGATTTCGAACGTAAGATAATATTAAGGGTTACGTCTAATATTATCCGTCACATACTTCACAAGAGTCTGACGTTTTATCAATAAAGTACGGCGAAATGTCTGACAACATGAATTACCCTTGTCGGTAATATAAATAAGCACAAGGAATGCAAGCGTTACCACAACCCTTCGTTCGATTCTCGATTCGACTTTTACTCACGAGTCTTTTATCGCTTCAGAATCGCAAGAAGACTGAAAACTACACATATGCATTCAAAAGACAGTGACGTACCAATTCATAACTCTTAAATGACCATGTCCTAAATCCAGTCGTCGAATTAACCTTTATTTTCACCATTACGGTCACAATCCCTTGCTATCAAAATCGATCTGACGGAAGTACCCCATTCTACCAGTTTCTACCCTGCAGTAAATATGTGTTAGTGTCTAATAGTTGTACCGAACACGGCGCAGAATCTCTGTTATCTTTGAATATTAAGAAAATTTAGTGATGACGTCATCAACCGTTATTTCTACTATCTGAACTTTGACTACATATTTCTTATCTGGAAATTTAAATAAAATTATAAAATGATACAATCTGAAATAATAAGCAAGATAAACATTTTATCTTGTGAAATTACTTTCATCATGTTATTCAGCATATTTACTGCAGGGTAGAAACTGGTAGAATGGGCTACTTCCGTCAGATCGATTTTGATAGCGAGGGATTGTGACCGTAATGGTTAAATGAAAGGTTAATTCCCCATTTGGATTCATGACATGATCATTTAAGAGTTATGCATTGATACGTCACTGTCTTTTGAAAGCATATGTGTTGTTTTTTAGTCTTCTTGCGATTCTGAAGCGATTAAAGACTCTTGAGAAAAAGTCGAATCAAGCGAAGGGTTGTGGTCACGCATGCATTCCTTATGCTTATTTATATTACCGATAAGGGTAATTCGTGTTGTCAGAGATTTCGCCGTAATTTATTTATAAAACGTCAGACTCCTGTGCATACTTTTACATACACACTGCAGCACATAATGTACACGTACAAGAATTGGAGAAATTAGTGATAATCCATGCCAGAACATCCGTATATTTCATATGTTTGCTTGATCACACGTAAAACTAACTTTTGTATAACAAACAGATAGTCAATCAACTCATTTTATCTATCAGGTAATAGCATATACAACGATGACGGACATGAACGTAGTAGCTATCTCCTAACCTTACTGCCGGGGAGGAGACGGGCTGGCTCAATGGGGGTATGAAATAAATTCCCATCGAAGTGGTTTCTTAAATTAGAGGGCACACTATAAAAATGTTTTGAGAGGAGAGATCAGAATATCGAGCTATGCTACTGCATCGGTTTAAATAAAGATACCGAAAGAAATATGGTCTGAATTTTCAAGTAAATTATTACGGAGTTATGTATCCAGCTATTGATTTGTACTGCTTATCTCCCTTGCAGAGTTAAATAGTCCAACAAATAATATTATGTAAAGTCATGCGTTGTTTCTTTGTTTTAGTATCCTTGAGACTACGGTAACAACAAAGTCATCCGAAATTTAATCACGAGGTCAGATCCAGACTTTACATTACAAAGTGAGTTGAATATACTCGAGATACTTCTAAATAATCTGATAGTAACCAGCGTGAAGACGGCATTAAAACTAAAACAGTGCTGGTGTGAAGAAATTTCAATGTCTGCGAGTCTAAAGTACAACTCTCATTCAACTCTTCCTTCAAGGTGCTTGTAATTTGACTTTTTGTAAGTTTACTTTTACGTAATTGTGGTGGAGGTTTGGAATTTGTTGGTTGTAATCTTTAAGAACAAGGACAGACCTACCGACACAACCTATTTGTTGTAGATTATCTGTTTTGCAAACACTTCCTTCAACTTAGTATTCCACTTTCTTCAGAATGTTTGCAAGTATGCAAAGAGTTTAGAACAATATTCCAATCATATACGCCATTAAGTTTGTTTAAAGATAGATGGATGGATGGACGTACGGACGGATAGACAGACAGACAGAGAGGCATACAGGCAAATTGTACAACAATAATATTCTTTGACTGGAACATTAATTTGTAATTCTTGTGAATTCAGACAAGGACATATTTGGACTATATTATTGTGATACATCCAAAGACTGTTAGCACGTCGCCAAAACACAGACTACTATTAAATTAGCATATTCAAGGCAACGGGCACATAAACATATTCAATATTAGAAATTATTTTGTATACCACTTGCATTCAGTTGGAACTTTACACATTTCTATTTGTTATAAAACGTTAGGACTATATGAGACTTAATTCACAATAATGTAAATTCTTTTAAAATTTCGCTTTGTATTCTAGGAAAAATAAATTACTTGTTAAATTTTACAGAACATGTTGGCTTTACATAGAGCCGTAACACCAGGTTTTAATCGTAATTGAATGGAAGACAATAGTTGGCCACTTCAAACAATTATTTTCACACTAAGTCAGACCCTCAGGGATGTAGGTTTTAGCTAAAGATGTTTATTTCTGTCAACAATATTACGTTACAGAATTTACTTAAAATGCAAAGTGAATTAGAAGACGTCAACTCACTAACGACATAGAGTATCTGGTTGTTAGCGTAGTCATAGATGAGTGCGTTCTGCGAGTTGTTCGACAGCAACCATAAAGATGCACGGTTTCCAGGGCCATCAAAATACTCCTCTGCTGTAATGGTGTAATGCTTGTTTCTGATATTGGCTTCTACACGGGTCTGGAATTGTTTGGGCATCTGGGGTAATGGGGGCATGGGCAAGTTTGCTATAAAATAAAGACAGAATTTTGATAATTATATGCAATTATAGTTGACAATATTTCCAATTAGAATATCACTATCAAAGATAAATACAATATATATTATTTGCTATGTACTGCGATAATAATCGTATAACACATCAAAACTTATGAAATCATTACAATTTGGTGAAAATTATTGTTGTTTGATTGGTTTAATGGTGAGGTCAAGTGATGAGGATAAAACACATTTCATGGAAACAAGTTGGTCTGATATATATATATATATATATATATATATATATATAGAGAGAGAGAGAGAGAGAGAGAGAGAGAGAGAGAGAGAGAGGATATTTGCTTAAAACGAGTGAATAACGGATATATTTCATCGAGTGGATGCAAAACTCAGTATTTTCACGAATGGCAAAGCCACGAGTGAAAATACTAGAGTTTTTTATCCAAGAGATGAAATGTATCCGTTATTCACTCGTTTCAAGCAAATATTCTTTTTATTTTATGCTCACATAAATTTATATAGAAAATAAAAGGGAGTTAAGTATGTTCTGACCAAAAATGTAGTTCTTGTAGTGAAAAAATATTGTTATTTTTTCACTGTTATTTTTTCACTTGTTTTTTTTTTCACTGCAGTGAAATATCAATATTATTTTAACTAGAAAATCAAGTAATTCACTGTTGAGCATAAAATAAATAAATATATATATATATATATATATATATATATATATATATATATATATATATATATATATATATATATATATATATATATATACTTTATTTTTTCTTTCACATATACAATATGATTTCCCAGGTTAAGTGTGCAAGTTCGATCTTACATATAACGAAAAAGTTGTAACTCTTGCACCTTGACTATCTATGTCGAGACGAAATTGAAGAATACAAATTAAGCGTTAGCCATTTGATCCTGAAAGCAAGGAAAGAAGGACCTGAAAGTTGTTGTGCGTTACCTCGCTTTATTTACTTAATTGATTGATGGATGCAGCATCAAGAACTAAAAGTAAACTACAGAAAGGTAGTAAAACTATAAGCAAAAAATTGGGAATAAAAACTTACAAAAATTTTGCGTTTGATTTGGTTTTAGACATTGCGCCCCTGGGTAATTCCACCACGGTGTTCTTGGCTGGGCTTCAACCGTCCTCACCGCCAGTATAACACAAAGGGAAAGTACAACATATATGTACTGGTAGTTTGAACTCTGTAAAAAACAGATATTACAGCAAAATATGAACAGCTAGTTAAAACTAATACAGATTTTATTTATTTCAAGCATTTTTCAAACGTAGAACGTCCAACTGTTGATCAAATTTTGACAGGCGCTATTTTAATGTAACTTTGGTTTTGGGTTAAACGCCATTTTTCAGCACACCATAGGCCATATATGGCAGCCAGTACAACTAGTGAGAGAAGAATCAGGAAAACGACGGGAAGAACCACCGAAGTACGGGAAGCTACTGGCAAGCTTTCTCACATACATTGGCCGAATCAGAGATCCCACGCTGACAGAGGTGAGCCGTCAGTGATCGGTAAAGGCGAGCGCTTTAGACCATTCGATCACCCTTGGTCCATGTAATGTAGCACTTCGTTCTATAAATGAAGATACGTAAGCATAACAGGCACGGAACGTAATTTTTGTGAAAAATATATACAGAAATATGTTTCATAAATTTTCATAAAATAAGGACTAATAATTACATGTTATTATGAGATACACAGGCTAGAATAAAATAGTAGGTCATATCAAGAAATTTGTTTTGATTCATCTCAGTTCAGTATTTTATCTCCTTGAACATGTGACACTTTTGTCTCACAGATATTAAAGAGACGTGTTTTGTATCTTGCGGTAAAGACGTGAGTAGAAACATAAAAGTATATATAACCAAACGTCTCGGAAAAGATAAAGAAGAATAGTAGATTTTGTTAACCAACATTCACAGATGGACCTTATTCTTACAAAATCAAATCAATTTTATAATGAACATTATACTCGGCAGTTACATGAATACGAATAGTACTGACGGATAATTACAGGTTTTATAAAATAACACTGTAATGCTTGAACCTACATTTAAAATTTTGATATCATAAGCAGTTAAAATACTAACGTTAATCAAATATGTCATTCTACAACATTCCCCAAAACTGTCAGGATTAGCAAAGAGACAATAACAAACACAAATTCAAATCTTGTGTTAAAAATTTGTTATTCGCACATATATATTGTAGTATACAAACAAGAAAAATACAACACCAAAAGCTATGTAATTCTAGCGTAATTGAAATGGTAATAAATAAGTAATGATGCATAGTGTGTGAGCAACCTTGGCACCAATATGACGATACATGCATGGTCATAAAAGCAACTGTCACTAATATGACGACACATGCCTTGAACGCATACACAGTTGACACGAGTATGACGACACATGCACTGAACGCATAAACAATTGACACGAGTATGACGACACATGCACTGAACGCATAAACAATTGACACGAGTATGACGACACATGCACTGAACGCATAAACAATTGACACGAGTATGACGACACATGCACTGAACGCATAAACAATTGACAGGAGTATGACGACACATGCACTGAACGCATAAACAATTGACACGAGTATGACGACACATGCACTGAATATAAACGCAACGGACACGAATATGACGATATAGGCAATGAAACTATATGCAGTTAACACTATTGAAAAATTGACTGACAGAGTGATAAGCACTCGTCCGATATGAGTATTTGCTTGCGACAACTCAGACAGGATTGTACGGAATGTCTGGGAAAACAATGAAACACAAGAGCTACATTAAAATAATATTAAAATAATGTCAAAAGGGGACTAAGACTGGTATTCTCATAATCATGTTGAAACTTTAAAGGGGCTAAGACTGGTACAATATTCTCATGATCATGTTAAAACTTTAAAGGGGCTAAGACTGGTACAATATTCTCATAATCATGTTAAAACTTTAAAGGGACTAAGACTGGTACAATATTCTCATAATCATGTTGAAACTTTAAGGGGACTAAGACTGGTGCAATATTCTCATAATCATGTTGAAGCTTTAAGGGGACTAACACTCGTACAATATTCTCATAATCATGCTGAAGCTTTAAGGGGACTAAGACTGGTACAATATTCTCATAATCATGTTGAAACTTTAAGGGGACTAAGACTGGTGCAATATTCTCATAATCATGTTGAAGCTTTAAGGGGACTAAGACTGGTATAATATTCTCATAATCATGCTGAAACTTTAAAGGGACTAAGACTGGTACAATATTCTCATAATCATGTTGAAGCTTTAAGTGGACTAAGACTGGTACAATATTCTCATAATCATGCTGAAGCTTTAAGGGGACTAAGACTGGTACAATATTCTCATAACCATGTTGAAACTTTAAGGGGACTAAGACTGGTGCAATATTCTCATAATCATGTTGAAGCTTTAAGGGACTAAGACTGGTACAATATTCTCATAATCATGCTGAAACTTCAAAGGGACTAAGACTGCTACAATATTCTCATAATCATGTTGAAGCTTTAAAGGGACTAAGACTGCTACAATATTCTCATAATCATGCTGAAACTTTAAGGGGACTACTAAGACTGGTACAATATTCTCATAATCATGCTGAAACTTTAAGGGGACTAAGACTGGTACAATATTCTGATAATCATGTTGAAACTTTAAAGGGACTAAGACTGCTACAATATTCTCATAATCATGTTGAAACTTTAAAGGGACTAAGACTGCTACAATATTCTCATAATCATGCTGAAACTTTAAGGGGAGCAACAATATTCTCATAATGATGTTGAAATTTTAGACATGATTTGACTTTGAATGTGATAAAGAAATCTGATGAATTTACACGTTTATATGTCTGTGTGTGTTCTCAGGTTAATGAATGGATGTTTTGGTTTTAAAAAATCTCTCTTTGCAGCAGCAATCATGTGGTCATGCTTGGTTTATTGTTTGTCAAGAGATTTGGATAAATGCATCTAAATTACATTTATAGAATGTATTTATTCTCTGTGTGCTATAACAGTTTATACAACACGTATTTAAAATTCTTTTTTGGAGGGTGGGGGAGGGTAGACAACGCCAGAAGATGATATTTTCGGTTCATAAACTTGAGGCATGAGACCTGGTAGGTGGGAGGTAGTGACTTTCTTGAATAAAATTAAAAAGTCTGAAAAGTTGGCACTGAATCTTTTCATGGCTAGATATAATCAAACTGTTTTGTATAATTAAGAGATGAATGTGCCATGGAATAGAACCACAAAATAAACAAAAACGCGGTTGCTAAGAATTTGTACATATAGATCATGAACACAGTAAAATGATTTTGATGAGAGAGAGAGAGAGAGAGAGAGAGAGAGAGAGAGAGAGAGAGAGTACATAAAATATAAATTCACGTGCTTTTTCATGTACAAAATTAGGGACAATATTTAAAGACTATCATTCGTCCTGACATTCGATCCAGTTGTGATTCAGAACGCAAAACTATGGGGCAACACTGTCTACGATTAAGTTAACCAAAACCCTAACCAATAAAACCCACTTGATTTACAAATAAACATACAATAGCAGACCGCGCACCCCAAACAATCGCAGACCCATTCTTGTTAGAGGAAAAATACAACCACCACAAACCAAACTACGCATGGATCCTCGGACTCGTGCTTGGATAAAAGATGCAAGACATGCTTAAACATGACCAAATTATATCATACTGTGTGTGTGAGAGAGAGAGAGAGAGAGAGAGAGAGAGAGAGAGAGAGAGAGATTTGGATTTTTTAACGTAGCTATAAACAATAATTCAGTCGTATCGCTACGATGTCTGTAATGTGGCAGTTCATAGCGATGTCCAGCATTGAGGCATCATGTAGTATGATGTCTCATTCAGGCACATTATCATGTCACCAGGCAGACCAGTCCTAGCACTGTTAGTACCTATTTTATAAGTCTTTGGTATGATTCGGCCTGTTTTCAAACTCACGACCTCCCGCATCCTTGGTGGACGCATTAACCACTTTTCCACTATTTTCAGGTGACGGAACTGCTATGAATACTCAAATGACTGCGTTTCTCGATCCCGCCACTACAACGCCGGTATATCGAACAGCTCGTCAACAACAAGCGGGACACTAACAACTGGTTAAATACGCAGGCATCTCCTACTACCACGACGAAGACATCGCAGATATAACGATATCGATTCTTATTGACTGCCCCATCGTTTTTTACGTAAGCAGTCGCACATTGTTAACGTCCTGCTGTCGACAAGCCTCCTACATAATATCCTACCAGCCACAAGTGGCACCAACAGGACGACAAAGATACTGGAGCGTCCGAACTACTAATCACAGAAAAGACACGCCTTCAATTTCAGACCATGTCATGTTACACTGTTGCACACATGTATAAACGACGCTGTTATGACAGTTAAGACGCTTCCTCGGGAAAATTCAAGCAGCATTTACACGATCAACAGTTAAGATGTCACTCCTTCAATATGGTCATTCTGAGATAGAGTTTTCCCAATATACACTGGTCTATACATGCTAAATTTGTTTTTTTTTTTTCTGCACACGACGAAAACATAGTACACTATTACGGATGATGTGCTGGTACCCAAGAGTTTCCAAACCACGCTCTAGCAAAGACTTCTGGACAAACATGTTAAAACAGGTCAAAAATACAAGCTCTCCCTGCTTACCACGACGAAGGCTATGATACAAGAGTGCGCATCCAATAAACCTGCCCAGGATTCTAGCTCCGTTACATCAGACCATCCTAGCTGACACTGTACCATCACACCTACTATACGCTAACATACATTGCCTACATTAAAAAAAATGTTCTGAATCAAAACTTACAATATCACATTTTACTCTTACAACTAACTCCAAAGGCACTCTATGCGAGTAGTTCAATTTAAAAATTCACAGCGCTATTAAGGACTGCTTCTCTAAAAGAAAACAAAACAATTATATGGAATAACTCGCATAGATGTGAAGGTTGACTGCTGTTCGACTACTTGGTGGAACGCAAAATTTTGGGTCGATAGTACTGTACTGATTTGAGGGCACTAAACATCAGAAAGCAATTTCCTAGATCAGAAGTCGGATTCAATAATATATTGGCACCGTTATGTCTGTCGTTCTAGCTACTGATCGCGCGACAAGTATCTTCGTTAGAGGCATTATTTCAAATTCTGCAGATAGCTTCGCACACTCAACTTTTGTGACTTTTGAAAGCACAACCTACAAGCTCATAGAAAGCCTCACATTCCACCCCGATTCGGATTGCTTCCTGCAGGCTGCAAGGGTATTGCACCAGGGGATTCGCAACCCATCCTCGTGCATCACTCTCTGCACGGAACCCTGGTCTTTTCCACCAGACTACCACGATGACAACCCAAATTTTCCGCCAAATATCACGAGAGCAACAGCCCAGGCGACCGAAGTGTACATTCAGAAATGCTAAAGTCACACTTATCCAGACGGAAACACTAACTTAAAAATTTCACCAGGCCTAGTGTTAGCTAGGACCTAAACATGTCATCTTCTGACGCTTTTACAAGCAACAGAGAATTCAGCTTTACCACGAGTTTCCATGGTGTCGCTGTAACCACTGGTGAATTGGCTATTAACGGTTATCAACACTGGCTTTTGTCGACTAAGTGACTCACTCATACCACTGCTTGATGATCATATACGTAATAGCAGAGCGAGCTCAGTCGCATGTGACTAAACAGTGCAAGTACAATAACTGATCTTCATCCACATAATTTACAGGCATGGGGTTTCTGTTTCACTTTTCCTCCCCTCTCCTATTTGTAAAGAACCCGAATCATTACAATTGCAGCACTGGATTTCTGATATCCTCATTTCGTGATTTTCTCCTTCTTCATGTTCTTCATCTAATTGCCTGTTTTGTTCAAATAATAGCTCTACAGTCGCTTTGAGTTCCTCGATTACAGTTTTGAGATCGGTATTCTCTTCTCCATTTCCGGGTTTAGAACCTTTTATGACTTTTACACGGACAGTTTACAAGCTTACAGAAAGCGTTCCATTCGATCCCGATTTGAATTGCTTTCGGCAAACTGCTAGGGTATTGCACCAGATCTCAAGTGTCAAGTATTCATCTTTACGGCTCCCAAGAATGGGTCTTTTGTAAGTCGATCGCGAATATCAACTGAGCGACTAGAGTACACCAACGAAACAAATCATTGTATGGTTTACCCTAATTCAGGTAGCATTTCGCCCTTTTTCTGAAACGGCTTCGACGCTGCGCCTTGTAGTTTTCGTCTCGGTAACAAGGCACGATGCGCGTGTGTGTGTGTGTGTGTGTGTGCGCGCGCACGCGCGTTTGTGTGCGTATTTACATCGCATAGCGCCTAGCGAGGCAGCTGTAAGTACCATTTATTTAAGTCTTTGGTATGACTCGGCCGGAGTTCTAGCCAGCGACCTCTCGCATCCGAGGCGAATCACTAGGCCACCGGAGAGGTCTCCGTACGAAACGAGGAATCTCGTAACTTCCCAAACTTGTCCATCCTTAAGCATGGATCATATTACGAAATGGTTGTGAACCATCATTTGTATGTGCTTCACTAAAAATTGTTCATTTCGAGCTGGAAAATAATCTCGCTCTCTTTTCCCAATGGCAAATCGCTTGGTCGATTGCAAGCTTGGTTTAGTGTCTCTCACTTTTCTTTGTTCGCTGAAGCTCTTGAATAAAACTGCTCTTAAATAATGGTACACGCCTGTGTTTTAATGTTTCAAATTTATCTGTGATGAGGGTGTCTTTGATTTTCACGAGGTTATCGGTCCGAGTACTAATCACCCTCCTCTATGAGGTGTTTCGATCATAACTATCATACTTCTTGCCGTCCTGTAATAGTCACGAATTTCAAGTCGTGGACTTAGCACCTACTGCACGTACACTTTCGTCAGCACTGTCGCTTTGATATGGTATAGAAATCATACTGATCTGAACATAATTAACAATGTCGTTAAGCATACTGCACTCCCACTAGTGGGTGGCCATTATAATAGGAACTTTAGTTCTTTCTGTTTTTGCGATAAAAAATGATTATTACTGTTGAAGCAATGTTATCGGTTAACGATTGCTAGTCAAGAGGATATCCACAGATACAAAGACTTTGTCAGATATCCACAGATACAAAGACTTTGTCAGGTATCCACAGATACAAAGATTTTGTCAGATATCCAGAGATGCAAAGACTTTGTCAGATCTCTGCAGATTTGGAAATGTAATAAAAACAATTTAATGTTTGCAGCTTTAGTAAAAACAGAGCCTATGTGGGGGGGGGGTAAGCTAGAAAAGCATCGCATAGTTCTTCTCTTGATAGTCAAACACAATAAAATATACGTTTTAAAAAAAAAACTCTTTACGGGATAATTTTAGCCATTTTAATTCACGCGTGTGCGATAATGGGTTTTCAATCAAAAATTTTCTGCCTGAAAATGTAACTGACCTAAAGTCTCGTCCAGAAGAGAAAAAAACTTGTTACTTACTGACCCTATTTTCGACAGCAGATTTGCCATTAGTTATTAAAATAATACTCCATTCCATATTCAAGTTATTCTAAAGTGAATAGTATCAACTATTGCCACATTGAAATACTTGATTTGCCAAAATGTAAAACAAATTCAAGGTACGCAGTTTACTGCTTTTCTTTATATATTTATTTTAAACTCTTTGATTACGATATAATAACAAAACATCATGCAAATAGATTTTATGTTCACGTTGTTGTGTTAATATTGCTGATTTGTTTGTGTGTTTTATCCATTTTCTCTTCCTTTCCACACCTTTCGTCGTTGCCATGCTTTTCTCTCTCTCTCTCTCTCTCTCTCTCTCTCTCTCTCTCTCTCTCTCTCTCTCTCTCTCACACACACACACACACACACAAAAACACACATAGTTACACACACACATACATACATACATACATACATACATACATACATACATACATACATACATACATACATACATACATACATGTATACACACACACACACACACATATATATATATATATATATATATATATATATATATATATATATATATATATATATATATATATATATATATATATATATATATATATATATATATATATATATATATCACGCTGAATAAGTTGGTTTGGTTATCTTGGTGAATGGAACGATGGACGAATGCATTGCACTGTGAATGCGAGTCTAGTTATCTGAATGTTCGATATATTTCTCAGTATATAACGTGATTGGGTGTATTATAAAGACTGTATGCCGTGCTTTTCTGATAAGGTTATCGCTGTTCCCACCGTATCATGTATCCGCTTTGATTCGCTTGATACCAGTACGAGCAGACACATGTATGTATGTATGTATGTATGTATGTATGTATGTATGTATGTATGTATGTATGTATGTGAAGTAGTAAGGGAACGTGACCATTTTGAATAAAAACTTGAATCCAGATTAGTTACATTTTTTGAGATATTTACATGCTTCTAAATGCATTAGACTAAATAAAAAAAGATTATATATATATATATATATATATATATATATATATATATATATATATATATATATATATATATAAAGCACTACGTTATAACGAATGCCAAGTTTGTCAGTGTTATCTGCATACTACCGTTGTAATGCTTAGTCCTACCATAATTTTGATGCATATTCCGACTTTGAGGTCATGAAAAATATTGTCCATATACTGTACTGTGACTTAGCTATATTTTAACAAGAAAGGTACTGATTTAGGATGTTATGCTGTCCTTTTCTCAACAGATCATCCGAGGACATCATGGCAATTTGCAATTAGAAACATATGCAAGGTAGAAAAAAAACATTTCCGTCTCGTCGCCAATGTTTTCTTTTTTTAATTCAGTCAAAATCATATAAACTATGTTTTCAAAAAAACATATTCGATGTCATACAAATTTAAACGAAATTAAGGCGTTTCAATTCAGTGCCATCCCTTTCAGTGCCTCATGTATTCTTAATCGTTTGATATGTTTAATATATGTCAAGTGTGGGTGTGTTTGCCTTGTAAACCATCTAACTGAAGAGATGAGACAATGAGATTACAAGTCGACCATGCAACTGAGAGAGAGAGAGAGAGAGAGAGTGTGTGTGTGTGTGTGTGTGTGTTCTTATTTTTTTCCATTCATCCATATTTTAATAAAGAAGAGAAAAAAAAACTTTAAGATTTTAATGTGTAATAAAAGGTGCACAAACTTGTTCCTATCGTCCGAGACTGTTTTTAAAATCATTTCGGCACACCTAGCATGCATGCTATCTGCTGAGAATTTGGTCAAAGCTATCTAATTATACGATCACAGAAAAGTATTTTCTAATTCTTGTTCTTACTGAGAAGATTTTTTCTTCTCCGAAATAAAATGAAAAGCGATAATATGGTCCCTATTAACAAACTTGAGGTAGGAAGGTGTAATTTTATATAAGTTACTGATTAAGATTAAAACCACAATGACAATGTATCTGCCTTCGAAAAGGTACCCTATGGTTAATTTTAGATTGCACCGCCTCTCATTACATATGAAACATCCAGCTGTGATGTATTCTTGTGATACAAAATGTACCAAGAGTTTGACTAGAAACACTGTAAAGTAAAAATTTAAAAAAAAATTTAAACTCTTAAACTCTGCATTGTGAAAAAATGTTTAAAAATCTGATTTGTCAGTTTCTGCCGGTCCATTCAAAACACGCCCCTAAAATCACGTGAGATTTAGCAAACTCCGAGTCTAACTCAGCATTCTGACTCCGACTTTTATGTTAACGTAAGTTATTTACAAGACACATCACTTCCATAGAAGCCAAATTGCAATATTCAGAGTATAAAATAAAAGAAAAAATGACAAAATACAAACCATTTTGAATGAAGAAAATCTAGACTGTTGAGTGTCCGCAGCTTCTACACGTATCTCTCAGCTCTCCATTTGGACTGTGAACGATAGATATAATTTCGTGTCAACTATCAGTTTATTATCTACCCCATGTACATGATCTAAACCACGCACCCTGTACCACCGTACATCAAACCACCTTAGCTTCCTACGCATACCCAACATTGTTATCTATCACCCTCGTGTACATTTATGCACATTTCATCTTGGAATTTGTATGTAATCTTTGTAGATTTTAAAGAGTAATTTAACTATAAATAAGACTGAATTCGAGACATCAATTTTCCCTTGTATGTATGTATATCGATGGATGGATTCATCGATAAATGGGTGGATTTATACATGTATGAATGTACTTTCAACAACAAAAAATCATGTTACAGGTAATGCCAATTTTATTCGGTTATCGTATATGTTGATTATTTGGACTAATTGATTAGGATGTATTATTTTGTAAGGAGAAAAGTTAACTGTACTTCCTGGCCTTAATATACTTCCTCACATGTGCTACATTCACGGTTTTCACGGTTTTCGATGATATGCTCTTCAGAACTAATGGTTAAGATGTTATAACATTCAGAGAAGGGTTAAATTATATTTTTCAATCGAAAAATACAGGGGTTGGGGTAGTAACCGGAAATAATACATATACAGCCAAACACTTTTCGTTATTTTCGGTTTGTATCGACTTTATCTGTGGTTGTAGCTATTCGGTCGTGTCTCTATCTATCCGACATTAATAAGATGTATGCTGAATAGTTATTGCCACCATGTTATGAATGGGAATATTACTGCTTGTGAAAAAGCGGTCCATTCAGTTTAGTGTAAATTTCGGCAATGGTATACATGTAACTCTAATTTGGCCGGCGTTTGATATTATCGAGATAGCAAATGCTGCTTTTAACTAAAATCTAGGCCATTGAAGTGCGAGGCATTTGTGTAACGTCTGTAATTAATGTTGATGCTTCCAGTACAACGTAAAACCCTTAAATAAAAAATGAATAATTTATTGATTTTTCCCTTTGATTAGTTGTATGCAACAACAACAGACTGATACAAACAAATAAGCAACAAATACTGTCAATTTTCTCACAAATAAAACGTCTGTTTGTTTTGAACAACGTCTGAAATTTTTTCTGTGATCGTATACTACTAATTTTTAGATAAGATGTAAGGACATATTTTTTTATATCAAAATAAAATCACCGAGACCGAACTCGTAGTAAACATTTTTACAAAATTTCAGTCTATTCATGTCAGTTTTTTCTAGGTAAAGTTACAAACATAATTATATGAAAATGATGTGTTTTTCATCCTTTGAAGCCTGGCCTTATTCTTAATTTATCATCTATACACGCGTGTAACGACTTCTGTTGCAGCGCCCATCTCTTCTGCATATTCACCTGCATCGTTGATATAAACGCATCGTGCATATAAGAATGCATAACATGAATATCGATTTAAAATTTAACTCATTATATAAAGATCAGATGTAATTAAACAGAATTACATTCGGAATCTCGGAAACAGTATCTTTGTATTGTATAACGTCTTGACCTCATTCAGCACGTTATCGGGTGTTATCAAATGCGTGTGATTTGGCTATATATGCTATATATTTATTAACCCTTCTGCGCGTGATCGTGTGTTATCAAATGCGAGTAATTTGGCTATATAAGCTATATATTTATTAACCCTTTTATTAACCCTTTCCCTTAGCAGGCATTTGATCCAAAACAAAATTGTCGATATAAATAGCCAATTAACGAAAACTACATTTATCATTCTTTGATAATTAAAATATAGGTTACGCTGTAAAATGAACAACGAATTTAAAAAAGAAAAGTGTTGCATCACCATTATATCGGCGAGTGTCACAACTAATTTGATGTTTGCTTGTTCATCGTAACACATTATCCAGAACATAAACTTGGGGACCTATACCAGATATAATCCATGTTTATGCTTTTTTTAAACAGTGCCAATACTTGATGATGTGTTATGAATACACTGATATAATATTTGTAAATTGTGTAGCAATCAATGTTACTGATCTTCAGAACGCAAATGTTTTATGAGTCATGGTAAATGAACATGACGAAAACTTCTTTATCCTGGTAACGAATTCTTTAGAATCGTTATATCGATACGCTTACATGGGATTTGGATTTAATTCTTTTTGTCATGATCCTGACCCTATGTGTATACAGTCCACATCATAAATTTTTAAAAAAAAATTGATTTGGTGATATGGAATGGGGTAGCTGTCAAAAAGGGATAACATTGATTGTAACGATAGTTGTCTAGAAGTAAAGATGAATATTTAGGCTGAATATGTATATTTGAAACATGGAACCGAGGTAACCTCTTGAAAACTTCTGTCACTAATTTTGCTGGCAGACTATTTTCCCCTCAAAAACTGTATGCATAACTCTGTCTCAGAAGTAATAACAATATAATGTTGGTTATTTTTGGATTTTACAAATGCAGCTGTTTGCTATTTGCTGTTGCCGATAGGAACACCTCAGAGACTTGCTTCTATTGACAATGACGACTGACGTCACATCACTGATTTCAACCCCCTTTGAAAGCTTTTGTTCGATTAGTACAAACAGCTTTAACGAAATATCGCCAAGCCGATTTCATGTAATCGGACGCTAAATATACGATAGCTATATATTTTTTTAAAAAGTCGATCACATCATGCATACACATATAAACAAAGATGGTGCAGAGAGGACTGATTTAATCAAAATCTGCAATACTTGACTCCCTTCTTCGAGAATGTCGAAATCAGCTCCTTTTTGACATTTTGTAGTTAGTGATCTGCTCCTACAGTATAAAGGTTTAACGAATTCGTCGAATTCTTATACAGTAGAATAGCTTATACGAATTCGTCGAATTCTTATACAGTAGAATAGCTCATACGAATTCGTCGAATTCTTTGAACAAAACTGGAGATATAAAAGCGTTTTTACATAGTTTTTATTAACCTTTTGTACAACTTTGACTCCTAGATAGATAACTTTGATTTTAATATCTTTCTTTATTAAGTTCTACTTAAAAATCTATTCCAACAGTTAAAACAAAGTCTCTGTCTTATGAAATTAGTTCTAGCAGACCCTAGCAGTCGTATATCTTGTATAGGTTATCCAAATAGTATGCTGCTTTGAATTGGATTTAAGTTGATGGAAGTGTTGATTGGATTGTTTGAACTATTTTTAAGCAGGTGACATGTATTTACTGTTTATTAATGGTGACAAAACTGAACATGTAATCCACATAAAGAAAACAGCTATGATGGTGTTGCATGTCGCTTTGTTTCTGTCTTCTCCTTGGAGTGATGTGATTGTTTCAAGAAGGTAGATTAATCGTGTTCCATTTGATTATATTCTCTCGCTCACTATATATAAAACTTTCGACGATATTTTCCTTCATGTCCATCAGACATGTCATGAACTGGTTCCAGCCTCTCTGCTTACTTAAATAAAGCAATGTTTTCCTTCACGTTCGCATGCAACATCGAGGTTATCTCTTTCCATTTTATTTTTCTTTAAAATGTTGTTTTTAATTTTAGAAAATTCGGTTTTTCAAGATTTTGTTAACAAATTTGTTTTTTACGCTTCCTCTTTACTTTTATTTTTGATTCGTATCTTTACTGTATAAATTTCTTAGTTCAATTTGATTTGAATATTTTCCTTTTTATTTCATATTTAAATTTAAAATTTAAAATATTTGTAAAATGTGTTTTGGAATTTTTTTAAATATTTATTTTATATTTATGATTACTTTTTTTAAAGTATTTTTTTTAAAGGTTGCTTTTTTATTATTTGCCTCATTTTGAAGGAAAAAAACATTGTTGCAATTAAACCTTTTGAAAAAATGCACAATATTAATTTATGATACATATTTTTGTACAAAGTTTAAATTTTATTTAAAAGTCGTTTACACTCATACCTTTTAATCGGACTTTAAGCATAACTGCTAATTTCAACTTTGCAATTTGTGATTCATTTTTGTCTCGACCATTACATAAAATGTTTATTTTAATTTCAGTCTGTTTTAAATTTCGTGTCAGTTTCGTATATTTAGTATTACCTAAGTCTAAGCCAAAGTAAATTTTGTTTAGTTTTGTAATTTTATTTCTTACGTTATTGTTTGTTTCTTTTTATTGTTTTGTTTATGTATGTTTTTTTAGTTTTAGCTGAATTCAGTTTTGTAGTTTTAGTACAACTTTAATCCGGCATCCATACTGGATATTTGGGCACCACCATATTTTTTAAAGAAAAGAAAATCTCTTCAGTTGTACTGGTGAAGGAAAAACATGAGATGTGTGTGTGTGTGTGTGTGTGTGTGTGTGTGTGTGTGTGTGTGTATTGCAGCTGACTGCAATGCGTCTACCTGTAGAGCAATTGTTCTTTGCAGTTAACTTGTTAACAGAAAAACCGTGGTAAATCTTCAAGACGGCCTAATTCCTCGAGGCTATGAACGCGAAAAACATAATAAAAAATAATAAAAGTGGAACAACAGCTGAGTCAAAACCGTTATACTCGCAAAATACAAGCGGATGCATCACTTTGTAGATACTTATTTATTGTTGGCTTGTCAGGCGGAAGTGCCGTTGTGACTATATTAATAGTAACTGGTATGGCTTGCAGTACTGGTAAAATTTAAATATATATTAATTAATTATTAATAATTATCTATTCGGAAATTCTGTGGCGGCACAAGGCAGTCTCAGCACGATTATTAAATTCCACAGAGTAGCTTTCGAAAATAAAACGATTACCATACCCGTGTTTGAGAAGGTGCTAGGCGAAATAACTTACTGATGACTCCATACACAGATACAAAGCAGAGGTACTATACAGAGACAAAACCAATATAGGGGCGTGATTTGCAATCAACAAAATACCCGAATTTTTACATTAATTTCAAATTTTATTCCTGCAACTTTGTAATTAATATTAAAAAATTAAACAATAAATCATTCTGAGTGATGACAAGTATTCTAATCATCGTGACGTTATGAAATTCTTATTATGTAATATCAACCATCGGCTTGAGAGCAGTTCAAAATAGACAAAACTTCATAAAGTTCATGTGTCTTTCAAAATCGATCACATTTATTTGGGCATTATGGATTATATATATATATTGCCACCTCCCTATTATCACAATCCTAGCATTTGTCGGTTCACACATAAGATAAATCTGTAATATGGTTTAGAATTACTTTGAGTTAGGCTTGGAAATAGGTTAACTTGTTGGTCACTACCTGTCACAGTCAGAATAGCATTGGAGATCAAATGCGTAACTTGTGCTTCAAATGAGCAGCCGACTTGTCTTACGTATTTACATGTGTCTGCTACAGAGGTAAATATCTAAAAAGTCTAGATGGTTGAGGAGTGATGAAAAGTATGCTAATTTGTTACAGTACTTGTGAACTGAATTCATGCATAAGGCACATACTGATCCTTTTGGCTGTCTTGTCAAAGGAAAATATTCAAAATAGGTCTTTCCTGAATAAAATGAATGTAAAAAAAGAGGGGTGGTGGCAGTGTTGGTTCAGTATAAATGCCACTAGTTGAAAAAGGAATGCACTTTAATACCTCAGACAGAATCTTACAAGCAACATTTCAACAAAAATCATTAGTTATATTTTTTTGTATCTTTAGTTTAATATTATTACCATTTTTCTGCAATAGGTCTTTTTCGGACCAAAATTTGCCCAAAAAAATGTCGAGTGAGACCTGAACGCAGATATATACTATTCGAATTACCTCTGATGTTTATGAATCATGGATTGCCATAGACGATGCAAATGCATTTAACAAGTTTTCATTTCCAACTTCTCACTCAATCCTAGGGGTCCCCGAGTGGTCTAAAGGGCTTTCAGTTACGGGCACTGCCACCTCACCCATTAGTCTATTCACAACAGAACTGCAGGGCAGTGTCCAATGTGGCAGAAGGAGAGGTAGACAGAGACAAAAGTGGACTGACAACATCACAGAATGGCTAGGAAAAATTTTGCGGAGACACAGGCATTGACATATGATCAAAAAAAGTGGAGGGTACTGGTCAGATGTTCAGCAGCACAGTGCCTCAACGAGTACACTAGGTCAATAGACTGATGATAATGATGATGATGATGTCACTTCACCTCGGTCTGAGTGAGTTCGAGTCTCAGATTCGACCAGTGTGGGTATGTGAGAAAGCTTGGTAGTAGCTTTTCGTGGATCGGTGTTAAGCTAATTTATGTATTTTTTAGAATATGAGCATTATAATGTGGTTGTCGCTGTATATTTTGGTGACACTACATAGTGAATAATGAGGCACTGATGGAGATTTAGAAATGATATGGAGTGGTCGGAAACCATAAGTATCACTAAGATTATTAGCTTGGTTCCTGGCACTACACACCAACCATCCGTAATTATATACAGTATATAATATACCAGTCTTTCCGATTACCTCTGAGTCTAGACGAAGATATTCCGAATGAACTCACATCTAGTCTGGTTCCCTAACATCTCACAACTCCGTTACTCTTCGTAACGAAGTGGAGAGATATCAGGGAACCAGGCTACTCACATCTCTCCCGCTGGTTCAATGTCACTTTAACGAACCAGATATTATTTGCAAACCAGACTACAAATTGTGAAGGTCAAAAACATCCGTTTCTCATTCGACGAAACAAGAAAGGTTTGCGATTATTGTCGAAGTTTATCTTTGATCACTGTGTTTGCCTAAAAATAAAAAACACAGAAAATTTATGCGAGAAAATGTTACAAGTGCAATATTTATAATATAATGCAGATATTATCCAGACGACCAAATTTTATTCATTAATCACATGTTTTAGTCGATCATGTTCCCTAACCCACCTATGCAGTAAGTAGTGATAATCAGAACAGGCCAATTTAAAAATTTCATGTCAGGTTAATAAATATTGTATGATTTTAGAAGGCCAAAACATCATAAATAAGAAGTCAGCAAATAAAATATACACCTTTTCTTGGTTTTTGCTCACAGCAAGTGCAAACAATGTTTTATTGCCTGCAACAACAAAAAAATTCTCCAAAAGTAAGCATTATTTTTACAGTGTATATATTAAAGACAAATCAAGTAAACAAATGTTTCTGGGGGGTAAATTAATGAAGCAATCACTAGAGAATATAACTAGACTCTTCTTGAGGCATACTTTACAAATGTATGTGGTATATCACAGGAAAGTTTGGGAAAATGTGCCTCGGCCAATCCAGAATTTGCATCTTTATTTAATCAGAATTTACAAATACGTGTGTATGTCCAATCCAAAAGCTAAATTATGTGTCAAGCTTGTTTTTACTCATGTTTTATTCATCTGAAAGAGAAAAATGAAAGGGATTGGTAAAATCTTCCTCATTAATTTTCAAAAGAAATCTATAGGGATAATATAACAACATACATGTATTTATTCCATTTAAATGCCTACCCATATTAGAATTAATCTAAAATTATTGCTTTTTATGACTGAAAGTTTACCTAAACAAAAATTTCTCTAATTTTCCTGTGAAAAGTTAGCTACAATACTGTATATATTTTTTTTCTTATTTATTTATTCATTTTTTGGGGGGGAAGTTGCTTTTTTATGCATAGTTGGATTGTGCTGGCATTTTTTTAATTACATTATTAACTTATTTTTAAACGATAAAATCACAGACAAATCAAGATGTTTATACAATGGGCATGGATGCTACAACAGCCTAAGCTGTGAATAACCTTAAAAACTTCAACAGTTTCTTTTAAATTATCACAGGGTGTGGGAGATCTCCTACTTCAAACAGAAGGCAATTACATTTTATATGTGAAGATAAAATTATAAATTTGTATTAACGTTCTTTATTAATATTAAATAATAGGAATATAAAGCAGTCTTCAATAATATTACGTAGATAAAGTTAATAGCAGCAGAGAGGGCGAATCCTACAACGTTTTCAGACAAATTTTGATTGAAATCTTTAAACAAAAAATAAGACTTCCAACAAAATCTCATTTTAACCAAAAAAGAGGGCGAACCCTACAATGTTTTCAGACAAAATTTTGATTGAAATCCTAAAACGAGCCTTCCTACGATCTCATTTTAACCAAAAAAAATGTCTCAGGGGAAAACCCTACAACGTTTTCAGACAAAAAATTGATTGAAATCTTAACGAGCCTTCCTACGAAATCTCATTTTAACTAAAAAAATGAAAACGGAGACTTTTACGATTTTTTAATCAATTTTGGTCGCAACTTGTCATCGCCCTCTCTGCTGCTATGGGTTAACAAAAAATAAGAAATGATTTGATCAAGTCTTTAGGATCTCACAAACAGACTAATTGCTAACACCTCTTCTTGTAGATCAATTAGATTATTGGACTGATCTGTGAGTTTGAAATTAATTCTCGTTAACGAATTATTATGGCATCGCATGTAGACAGGATTAACCGGAGACTCAATTATTAAAAATCCTGGAGGAGCTGTTGGTGCAAACGAATAAAGAATATATCCTTGCTGAGCTTGATTTGATCGTTCGAGATTAATCTGATAGCTTCCTTCGATAACATCACATACTAAATTGAGCGCAATCACCGATGAAATATTCACGTTGAACGGAGCGATATGCCTACCGCCACCATCTGGATCATTATTATGTTTGAGGATTTTTATTTCCTGTGATGCTGTTTTTTTCCATGCATCATGAATTATTTTAAAACCAACATCGATGGTGTCACTGAGAAGTTTTTTTAGTTCCGGTGCGTTATATCCTGGTAGTTTGAATGTCGGAATATCTTTGACGGGAAAATTATATTGTTTTGCAAATTCTGTTCTCGATAAGGGATTATCGTCATCTAATATATCCTGAATAATTTTTAGGTTAAATGTTTCCATATCGTCGATAATTTTGTTGCATGTTTCTACGACGCTGATAAATTCATCTCGGGTGAGAGAGCCGGATTTAAGAGATATTAACAACAGCGATAAATCATTATTCATTGCTGTGAAATTTTTAATGATTTCAGGTTCGTCAACAAAATGATGTCCCTCTATTTCGTCTCCAATCTTCTCTCTCCCAGTTGGTTTATATCCAAAACCAAAAAAATCTGTAGTGAATTGGTGATCTTGATAACTTTTTATTGGATTATCAGGTTTTATTCTGTCGGTGATATAATCAGTTTTTTGTGGTTCTGGTAAATCAACGGTTTTTCCCCCTGGTGGTCATTCAGGCCATCCTAGTACGGTTCTAATAGAACTTTGATAGATATCTACGACGTATCCTTCTGTGTTTATCTCAATTGCGGATGATAGCGTCGGTTCATGAACTGTTATAGCAATTTTCGATTCTGTTCCAGTAATCGATTTTATTCTACGCGCTAATTCATTATTGATTTGTTCGATTTGGTATGACCCTGTTGGTATCGAAACGACGTTCCAGTCTGGGGTTCCGTCGGGTTTATTCTTATTTGCAAACACTAAAGAATTATTGGGTTGTTGACCACCAAATGATTTTGATCTGATATTAGGCCAACTGTGGTATACTCGTAATTTTGCTAGCGCTATCTCCTTCACGGGGACTGGGCTAGGGAAATTTACACTAAACTCGGGTTCCGTTGATGTTATTGATATCATGCTTGTTTGTACTGGGTTCGTGTTCTCCACTATTTGTTGAAGTAATTCCATCGGTGTTGTCATCGTTGCTATACTGTTGTTGTCGCTCTAATTTTGACACCGCGGAATCATAAATACTGACCATCACTGAGAACTCACAATTTGGTATGGTTGAGGTTATTGAGATCATTCTGGTTTTTGGGTTCGTGTTTTCTAATTCCATCGGTGTTGTCTTTGTTATTATATTCATGTTGTCGCTCTAATTTCGATATCGCAGAATCAAAAATACTGACCATCGCTGAGAATTCACTATCTGATATAATCGTATTATCGAGTGACGACGATATCATCAGGGATAACTGCGAATATGCGGTTGATGCAATATGAAATTGAATTAAGTAATTCTGCAGTTTACTCTGGCTGCATGATGATATCTTTTTTGCTATCCCGGTTGATATACCCCCGATTGTAGCCACCGCAGAAATGCAAATTGGAACTACGACCGGGGCAATCATTGTAACCGATGCAAGTATTATTCCAGCGCCAGCGAGAACGCTTGACACCGAGTACATAGTAATATCAATTGCGGTGATTCTTCGTCGGTATTTTTTTATTTTTATTTGATACTCCTCAGTGAGGGTTTTGAGTCTAGTCTGAAATTCTCTGACCTGATCATAGCGACATTGCGTTGATGAAATCATTTTTATTTTAAAAATACTAGTGTTTTCAATTGTGAAATCCGAACGATTTTCCTTTCAATTTAGTTATTTACTTAAATCCGCTACGAATTCCACATACCAGGTTGCTGAAACCCTAATCAAATTTTTATCAGTAGCTGTTATAGTGAACTTTTCAGTTGTATCCTTGTCGATGATCGTTGAAATCGTATTGTTGACCCCGGATGAACTCGACGATGATATATTAAATTGAGTCAATGGTGTTACTAGTGTTAATCGATAAATACCTTTAACGGTTGCAGTGATATCTAATTTGTTGTTTGTAGGTGTCCACGCAAATGATCCGTGTTGGATTGTATATACTACGTTGTTGGTTTTCTCATGAGGAATTTTTGTTTTTTCAATGATTGTTATCATCCTCGAAAAATCACCTTTGATGGCTTCGATGAATGTTTTCGTCTCATCGATGGATTTTTTAATATCCGGGAGTTTTATTTCTATTTTATCCAACGGGGTTCCAATAAATTTCTCGATAATATTTTTACGAAAAACTGAAAACTGTTTTCCGTGTTCTTCAATTTTAGATTGAAGTGTTGCTAGTTCTAACAGAGAATTATCCAACTCATTGTCATGGGAAGCAATCTTATCAGTGATCGTAGACACAAGTGCACCTGGTTTAAGTCGTCCGTCGCTGGAATACAACGCAATAGAGTTTTCAGTGGCGTCTTGCTGCCGTTTTAAAATGTCATCCGCGGATATATTACTGGCTTTAAGTCGTCCGTCGCTGGAATACAACGCAATAGAGTTTTCAGTGGCGTCTTGCTGCCGTATCAAAATGTCATTCAATGACACATCACTGGATTTCAATTTACCCTGTTTGTCCTGAAATACAACTATTTCGTTCGGGTCAACATTTACTAAATTCAACGTCTCAGCTATTTCATCTTTGATTAGTTTTTTTACATCACCCGTTGCAGTGTCATCGGGTTTGGGTTTCAGAGGTCTTCCCCAAATATCAATCATTGTTATTGTAAAACTCTTTCTCTCTCTAAAATCTTTATTGAAAAATCTTCGATTTTCTCCAGCGATTACTAGTGTATTCATTCACGACAACATGTGGTGGTTTTCCGCTTGGGTTACTCAAGGAGTTAGAAATAGCGTTAAGGACATTTAATACTTCGCTGCCACATATTGGTGGGTCAATCATCGTTTGTGTTGGTAGCGTAGAATACCAAGTCTTCATTGGAAGGGTTTTTATATAACGCATAAACTCTTTTGGTGGGGCTAATCCATATGAATCAAAATAGACAATCCCACGTGGATCAATAGCGTATGCAACCCAGTGAGTTCCAGGTCCGGTGCTGTTATCTAAATTAATAATACCGGTTTCAACGCTGTTTGGTTGATGTGGTAATTGATCTTTCATAAAGACACCT
Source organism: Unio pictorum (assembly GCA_030141615.1). NCBI lineage: Eukaryota > Metazoa > Mollusca > Bivalvia > Unionida > Unionidae > Unio > Unio pictorum. Next base: position 5,549,982 of record JARLTB010000184.1, on the reverse strand, counting down.
CTGAAGTTTTTAATCGCGAGTTTTTTAGCAGCATCGAGTAAATCAAAATTGGACATGGGAACCATAGGTTCCTGAGTCATAGACCCTCCAATTAATAAACCGGTCCTAGTCTTAGACCCTTTCCGCTGTACCACGAATACGGGGTTCCTGGTAGTCTTAGACCCTTTCCCTTTTTTTTATATCCTTTCCCAGTTGCCTTCTTTAGTGCCATTCCTGCTGCAGTACCAACGGCTCCAAACGCTGCCGCTTTAGCCACCGCTGGGGCTGCTGCTGCAATCAATGCTGGAATCGCAGCTAACAACGGAAATATACCGCCTGTTTTAATCATATGTTTGATAGCAGCCGCAGAGAGAGTAATCTGAACACCCTTTTTTGATACTAGTGCATCATTGAAATGTTTCACCTGACGAGTTGTCAGCGATAGTTTATTTTCACCACCAGTCATTTGGTTGGGTTTCAACGTGATTGTGGTTCCGCATTTTTTAGCTGATTCCGATTGCAATTTTTTGATTTGACCAGGAGTTAACGCAACACTAATATTAATATATGACATTATACATAATTGATTGATTCTAAATCGTTTACATGTTTTCCACTGGTGCATCAACCACTCTCATTCTTCCACCAACACCTTCAAGTAGCATTGATTTATCACTGAGAATGACAGCAACCGCTCTGTAATTAGCAATACCACCAGGACGGGTTACACGGGCTCTAAAGTGTATATCAACGACAGATTGTCTCATCAAATCGAGATGTTCCAGTGAAAAGTAATAGATCGGATAGAGGCTTTTAAAATCCAATTGTGATATTTGCAAACCAGTATCCACATTTAGATCACGTGCCATAAATGACAACAGGTTATGATATACACGTGCAATATGGTTGTGAGTGTAATCAAGTTGTACATCTTCAGATGGTTCCTGTTGTCCGTTTATTCTCAGTGAGACCTCTCTAACACCTAACTGATCAAATATCATATGACTTCGTTGTTGATTACCAACTCGTGCATTATTCTGTAACGCCACAAATATATGACGTGGAGCTGAAACACCTTGTTTTGATGCCAGATGCCAAGTAAATATATCATCAACATTGTCTTGTTTAATATGAGTGGTCACTGATAACCAACTCAACAATGATTTTCCTCCTTGTTCCATAAATGACAACAATTTTTCTTCTGCTGTGATTGATGGAGTTAACACTGGCATCCACAATGCTAGTTTTGTTAAAATGACTTTACCATCAGCAACACCAGCATCATGCCATATTGCATCATTATCAGTACCCTTTCGTACAAGCGCTACTGTGTGTTTAGCTCCATAAATAACTTTTCGGACGTTTCTACAGAATCCGAATATATGATGCAGTGGAATTGCACATGAAAATTGTCTACGCTGTCGTTGCAACGTTAATACGCGTGTTGCAAACCCTAGGTTGTAGTTAGTAATATTATTTATGACATCAAAATCACCAGCTGGTCTTGTATATCCGGCTGGTGCTGGATTAACTGAAGAAGCATGTGTTGCCTTGACTCTAGAATACTGGTTGTGTTCAGGGTGATCAGTAATATCCTTAGAAAACATCATAGATGGACCAGCTGATCTTGTATAATCATCAGAGTATCTCGCTAACCCTATGATTGTTGTGGCCACATCAACTTCACGGTCAATGGATTCAATTTTCTTTCCATCAATGAGATATCTAGCGCTTTCAAATAACGCCATGATCCCATTATTAACAAAACCAACTTTGATAGTTGGGTTATTGTCATATGGTGGATCATCATGAGCAGCATCATTTGTTACAAGTTCTCCTTCGATTTCGATAAATGCCTCACACGGTAGAAAATATTTACTGGTATCATGAACTTGAAGTTCAATTCGCGATCGGAGATCTGGTTGTACTGCGTGATAAGAATAAAATTGAAAATCGCGTACAGAATCATCTTTACGCACTGGGGCATCCATATCAAATGCTGGATCAGGTGACGTTTTGAACATTTTATTCTATTTATCAGAGTCTAAATCGCGATTTCCCATTTCATCGTCGTGTTTTTTTAAAGCCACTTCCTGCTATCATGTTTGCTATCATGTTATTTTGGTCCCCTTGATTTATCAAGGGAGTCACCATCGATGCTAATTTTTCATCTACTGCGTTATTTATAATTCTACTAACACTTGCAGGCATTTCCGCTGTAGACGGTAACGGTTTTGAAAATCCTTTGGATTTCATCCGTGATTTCACTAATGATGTTAATTTATTCTTCGCAGTTGAAAACGCTTTTCCAGCAAGATCTCCAACAGCACCAATACCCTTATCACGAATAACATCAATTGCTTTCATTCCTAATTGTTTAGCCAACGGCATCACTTTTGGAGCCATTCTCGCAAATAACCCTAAAATGGTATTACCTAAACCATCTCCGTAGTATGCTCTATAAACCGGAAACCGTGAATTAACTACGTAGACGGGGGTTGGTTTATCATGATTGTAGTGTATGATCATTATTTGAAATCAGAAACAATTTTTCAATTGTTATTTATCTAATCGAATAACTTTTCAATTCAGTCACTATGATATCCACTTTCCACTAACTTGCCAATGAAATCTCGATATGTGCTGATATACATGATACCACCCTGAAATAATCGTCTACAGATATCAGCTGCTTCATTAATTATTTCCGGTGAGTTATTTCCAGCTCGGAACCCTCCTACAAGAACCTCTAATCGTGATATATCACTGAGAACACTACCAGGACATGAAACGCTAGCGTTTCCAACTAGACCACTCCCCAGAAATTTTTTCTCATCGTATGGCTGTCTTATTTGGAGTTGAAATTTTCTCTTGAAGTCTCTGTAGTCCTTCATCCTTCTATCTAAACCCCCAGTATTTATTTCATACACTATATCAGCCCATTCATTATGTGACATTCTATAATCCGAATAATTGTCCGTGAAAAACCTCTCTTGTGAATCATAGCTGTTAGCAGCGAATTCACCTAAATTGTCTATATCCTCGTTGAGAATTTGTTGTTTAGCGCTCTCGGTAAATATAATTGATTTAGGTAGTCCACTAACTAGTTCTTCCTGAAATCCTTTAAATTTTCGTTTCGAAGCGGTTGATATATCCTGAGGAAGTGATTGCAAGGATTTTTTTGTTTGTTTAGTTCTTTTTGCTATTTTTTCTAACACAGGAATAAGACCCTCTTCTTTTCTTTTACCGTCAGGATCATCTCCCAGTATAGCACGCTCTATCTCCTTCGTTGCTGTGGTTACTGGTTTAAACAATTCTTCAGATCCCGCAGCAAAATCAGTCTGAAGACTCTGTCGTTGTTGTAGTTTATTCCGTTCAGAGTCACGAATTGGTACAAATCTCCTGATTGCATCCAGTCGTTCACGAGCCAATCGGGTTGTTAATGCTTCATTGACCATTATTTGAAATCAAAAACAATTTTTCAATTGCAAAACAATTTTTCAATTGTGAAACAATTTTCCCGAACCCGACCTACATCATCGAATGGTCATGGAAGTGTTTTAACAGCTCTATCAATGATGAGGAAAGTCACATAATTGTATATAAAAATAATAATAATGTGACTTTCCTCACTTTTTTGACATGTCGGATGATTTTTGATACCACCATGGAAGTGTTTTAACAGCTCTATCATTGATGTGGAAAGTATCATAATTGTATATAAAATAATAATAATGTGACTTTCCACACTTTTCCATTGATCATCCATCGATTTTTGACATCCCTTGAGGGTCGGCTAAAAAAAATGATTAATGGTCGCGCAATCAAATAATGATAAATAGTCGGTCAATCAAATAATGATAAATGGTCAATCAAAATTGTTCATTTTCTTGAATTAACGCCCGTAGGTTTCTAACTTTAGAATTAACCTCCTTTTTCAATTCGTATTCGTACCCCAATTCTTTTCGTATTCGTTCTACGATGGTATACAACGGAGCGAACACACTTACGTCACTGGAAAATGCGAGAGAGTCCCGAATAGAATTCTGAATTCTCTTGATGAGCGCATATTTCTTTGGTAGCATATACTTGTTAGTGCTAACTCCGTATTCTATATCCTGAAAATCAGACATGATTTGATCAGGATTTAACCCATCTGATAGTTCAATATCCCAACTTTTCAATTTTGAAATCTCGGATAAAATGCTATTCATGTTTTCAGAATTCATTATTCTATAATAATGATATATTTCTAAATGAAAAATATGACGCATTAGACATAACTAAATTTAACTTTTTGTCCCGTCCTTTTTGAAATAGCCGATCGATAAATCCCCTCTGCAACTCTTCGTACTGAGGGTGAACAAATATCGAAATGCCTACCGGCGCTGGTTATTGATTGAAATATTTTTTCTTCGTTAGTTATCGTATTCAAAGATTTCACAGGTCTCTTCCCAACCGTTTTGCATTTTCCAGTCTTCCCTCGTTTGGTATTCTCACTTTGAGTAACAGCCTGCAGATTTGATAAAGAATTATTCTTTGGATTAGAATCCTTGTGATCAATAACAAAATCATCCTCGATCAATCCATAAAAACATTCAAATGCGAAACGATGATTGAGATAAGTTTTCTTCCCAACAGTAAACATCAAGTACCCTTGATTATTCACAGAACCAACTGGTTTCTTCAGTCTACAGTATCTTACAACACCATCACTGGATGCTTCATAATTTGTAATCAAGGGATGGTGTCTGAATTCTTGGTTCATTCGTATACATAATACTATTGTTTGTCTAATTCATTGTTTGGTTTAATGATTACATCACTGGAGAATCTTTCGATGTAGTCTTGAGGAGTTCTTATGATTTTGTCAGGGACGTTGTCAGTGTCAGGGACTTTTTCAGGGTCATAATTTCTGATTGATTGTCCATTTTTTATTCTTTTATCATAATAACGCTTCAACTCCCTGTATCGCTTACCACCGCAATTAAGACACAACTGAGATTTTCCCCTGACCCCAACCCCACATCGAATACAGGGTAACGGACCAAGGCTTCCACGTCGAAAGCTTTGCATATGATACCCACAAAACTCATTTCTGCATGATTTGTTACACGGGGTTACTTATCCAATCATAAGCCACTTGCAGTGATTCATTATATATAAATTCTTCATTTAAATGCTTGTTTTAATTATAGCATGAGGGAATTAAGGAGAACGCCTTCGAAAAATGCTGAATTCAATGCTGATAAGGAGTTTAAAAGATTATTGAAAATTAATCCTAAATTTAATCTCGATAAACCAAAAAAACGTCCAATAGACGGAAACATGAAAGAGTTTAAGAGATTATTGAAGATTAATCCTAAATTTAATCTCGATAAACCCAAAAAACGTAACAAACGTCCAAAACGTCCAAGAGACGGAAACATGAAAGAGTTTAAGAGATTATTAAAAATTAATCCTAAATTTAATCTCGATAAACCCAAAAAACGTAACAAACGTCCAAAACGTCCAAGAGACGGAAACATGAAAGAGTTTAAGAGATTATTAAAAATTAATCCTAAATTTAATCTCGATAAACCCAAAAAACGTAACAAAATTAATCTCAAACGTCCAAGAGACGGAAACATGAAAGCGTTTAAGAGATTATTAAAAATTAATCCTAAATTTAATCTCGATAAACCCAAAAAACGTCCAAGAGACGGAAACATAAAAGAGTTTAAGAGATTATTAAACATTAATCCTAAATTTAATCTCGATCAACCAATAAAAACGTCCAAGAGATTACCCTGGAAAGATGCTCAATTCAATCTCGATATAGTTTCTAATACACCAAAGAATACAATTCTTGATAAAGCCATGATTAGTAAAATCAGAGACTGTTTTAATGAATTCAAGCGTGATGGAGCATCTTATTGTTGGTCAACATTTCGAATTGATGGTGTTGTTGATGCTACCATGAATGATGAAAAAGCAGCAGTGATAATCTCAAATCTTGGGGAAGAAAGAAATTTTTTTCGAATCAAATTCCTTATCCGTGATGATGGAAAATGGATCATTAGGGACAAATACGAGCCTATTCTCAAAGACAAAAAAACTGTCACTGTGAATCAGGATTCAAAACCAGGAATTTTGACTGGAATTGACAAACCCTACTACGAAAGATCTTATCCTGTCACAGCAGTTGTTTACGGGATATATCCGCTCAATGACAAACCTGATATTGCAAAACTAGCACCCATGAAATATTCGACAGGGCTCAATTGTGTAGCAACACGAATAATGGAACACTTCACAAATGCGTCCCGGGGAAATAAACTAACTGATCTAAGACGAAAAAAAATAACCGAATGGGAACTGACAGTGAAACAGCATGGGGCAACAATTCAGGATATAGCTAAATTAGAAACATCATTGAGATTTCCAATATCAGTAACGACAATCACCGGTGAAGTATTATACGAATCGAAATATAAATCAAAAGGAATGATTTCAATGAAGAACAAATCATGAATTGGTCTAAGAAGTTATTTGAAAGTAAAAAAGAACAAGCAAAAGATTTTGGACGAAGAATAATCGGTAAATTCACTCAAGGTGGACGGTACGACAACGCAAAATATTCTTCGCGGTTGATCACAGATGTCGCTGAATACGATTTTATTGTAGCGGATTTAATGAAACAGGGAAAACTTGTATCCCGTAAGGATGCTTTTCTATCTAATGGTGAGAAAATGGGTACGGTTGTTACCTACTGTGATGGATATAATTCCCAGTATACACATTTGAGAAGTTCAATACTAGCCTATGCTTCTATTAATCTATTTTCGATGATAAATAGGTTTTCTTAATACCGCGGTTAGAGTGGCCACTGATTCGATGTATATACACAATAAATACAAATCAGCTGTAGCGGCATTCACAGATCCCGAAGAAAATTGGGGGGGTTGGCGATTTAAAAAGGAGATGTTACATGAGTATTGTGAATCCGCAGACGCTGCCATGGATGATAAATATCTTTGTTGTAACCGTATTGAAATTCAATCAGAATTTTCTAATGCACCACCGGTATCTGATCCAGTATGTAGATACAAGACAGTTTATTTAAACGGTTGTGGTGGGTCAGGAAAGACAACTCGTGCAATTGAATTATTTCGTCGGTCAACCATGATTGTGATAACACCGACTCACAGACTCGCCAGAGAGATGATACAGCGAGGGGTAAATGCCTGTACTTACCATAGTTTCTTTCGATGGAAGGGTGACAAATGGACTCCTGAGCGTATGGGTGATAAATTCATTCCTGAAATCATAATTTGGGATGAAATATGCACAGTGTCATTAGATGTATTACAAACATTTCTCGAGTGGTTGTTAAACAAAAACACAAAAGTCGTCATGTGCGGTGATCACGGCCAACCACAACCATTTGTCGGTGCATCTCCACATGAATGGCTAAGGGGTTTTGTAGACTATTATGAAGAAATTACCACTGATTATAGATCAATTGATGAACGATTACGAGAATTCAAAGCGCTAATTAGATTACAACCGGATAGAATCCAATGCGAAATAGCGCGTGAAGTGATTTCAGAAACTCCCATAAATGATTTCTGGGAAACATGGAGACCAAATGATTTGATAATTGCAAGTAGAAAAATAGTCAGGGACACACTTCAGATGAAGTTATTTGAATTGCATAAAGAAAAATTTGCAACGCTTCCAGTACCCCTTTGTTATAGGCCATCGGATACACGAAAACAGAACATTGAAGTTGATATTCCAGGACAGAGTGAAAAACAAATTCTCGTATTAAATGATATTGTGCTGGTTGATATCAATGTCGTTGAAGATGCATTGCGTGCTAATAAATCCCCGTGGACGCTAGGATACGCAGCAACAATACACTCTTCACAGGGATTGACTATATCGGATACAATTGTTTGGATCGTAGATAATCGCATCGAATGGTCGAATTTAGTCTATCTCGCAGTATCCAGAGTACGAAAAATAAATCAACTTCGAAGAGTTGTTTTCGATGATAATGACACAACAATAAGTGATATTGATGTTAGCATCATTAATAAAAAAAAACTCTCCGGTTACAAACAACAGGACAAAAAAAAACAACGAGAATTTGATATTGATGCTGAATTAATAATTACGCTGAAACAACAACAGAATAATCACTGCGCGAGTTGCAATTGTATAATGCGTTGGCAGTATTCGGTTAAAGATCCTCGCCAATTTACCGTAGACAGAAAAAATAACAGTCTCGGTCATGTCAGAAACAATGTGATGTTGACTTGTCTTGAGTGCAATAGACGCAACGGCGCTAGTTAAGACCATGCGGTGGCAATTGAGTATCCTCGGGAATTACCTGTAGTTGTTGTCGAGTAAATCCTCGTTGAGGGGCAGTTGAATCCAGTTTATAGACTGGAGGTCTACCCGTAGATCGTGTTATACTAGATATCTTGTGTGCAGTAACACTCCAAATAGGATCAGTAGCCCTTTTTCTACCCCCTTCAAGCTCTCCTGGTTCGTATAAGTACCTCACAATGACATTACTACCAAGAATTGGTTCTTTGAAATCTTTTTGTGGTTGTACGGGTATTGACTTCTTTTTAATCGCGTTGATAGGTTTCATGTTGATTGTTCTAGTAATCTCGTTATTCAGTGCAGTAATCACAGATGGTAATCTTTTAACCCATTCACGGGATCTTTTTTCTTGGATGAATTCTTTTGCGTATTGATATCCAAATAACCGCTCAGCAATCGTCCGATTAAATCGTTCTACAATGGCCTGATCACGATGTAGCGCAGTATGCCCTCGTCGTATGGTGACATTATGATGTTTCATTGTAGATAGCACTGCACCCTGAAATTCCTTGCCAGGATCAACCTGCAATAGATTTGGCCAGTGCAGAGGACCTCGTCGATAAATTTTTTCAAATGCAGAAGCGACTTCAGTGGCTGATTTTGTTTTTAACGGTTCTGCTTCTTTGTATCGACTTGCAATATCAACTACGGTTAAAGCGTATTTGTAACCACGATCATGTGGCAGAAATAATATATCAGCCTGATGAACTTCATTAGGAGCGGTCACATCAAAATGCGAGAATTGAATTTGTTTAGGCGGTGGTAGATAAATTTGCCATAGTGCCTGTTTGGATAACCAATTAGCCGCAGTGGTTTTTTTTTCACTTTTGCAGCACTAGCGAGTTTATGGACTGCTGATTTACCCCTCCAGTATCCTCTTGTGGAATAATAAATTGATTCCATATTATTAATTACCGGCACCTAACATCAATTTACTTTTCATAGCCGATTTTATCAAAAAGGAAGCCAATTTTTCTTTGAAGGATTTATCAGGAATAGCATTTAACGCATGAATTAATTTCACATCTGCTAGATGCCTGTGTTGCAGATTGCTGCTTTTATAAGCAACATCATGAAGGTGACAGGTCTTATCAATGGCGTTTATTGGTTCTTCACCGGGTCGGGGCTGATTTTGATTATTGAGTCTGATATCAAGTCTGGTTCCCGGTCCACAGTAGCTATATCCTGGAAGGTGATTTTCTCCGGGGTACTTTGCCCATGGGGTTCCAGGAAGCTTTGCCAATTTGGCTGCGATATCACCTCCTCGTTTTTTTTTTAAACATCTCCGAATTGTAAAATCTTTGATTTTGTAGAAACAAATCTGAACTTTTTAATACCACATGTTGCACATCTACCAGTAAGTGCTGATCTGTTATTTTTAGTTGTAACCGTCGTCAAGTCATCTGTGCCAGTACGTGTTTTACACTTCATACAATATAGATCCATAATTTATGTATAGAGATATGGATATAATTGATTTTTCAGCGACTAAAACAAGAGAACCAATTAAGCATCATGCAGCGCTACCAAACTCTATCCGGATGATTATAATCGGGCCATCTGGATCCGGTAAAACGCAATTGTTGCTCAATTTAATAATGAGATGGATGAAGTGGGATCAGTTGTATTTAGTTGCCCCTAGCGTAGATGATCAACGATGTTATGAAGTGTTAAAGGATTTTAACGAGAATGCATCAGAAATTAAAGGTGAGAACGCCATTGAATTTATAACCGATATCGATGAAGCACCGAACATTGATGATATTGATGGAGATATTAACAATTTAGTCGTATACGACGATATAATGTTGGATAAACAAAAAAATCCTGCTAGGATCTTTTCCAGAGGCAGGCATAAAAACACTGACGTGATATATGTCACTGAACGCTACACTCAGGTTCCAAAAGTCATCAGAGATAACTGCAATATTCTTGCTGTATTCAGCGGAGTTGATACTCATACTCTTAGAAATATTTGGCAGACATGGTGCTCTGATATGGACTTCAATCAATTTCGAGATTTCTTTAGTAATGCTCAGTCGACTCCGCACGGATTCGCAACAATAAATTTGCATGATCCTCGGACACGATATCGTATCGGACTGGATCAAATATTCGGTTGAAATCATTTTATTATTTTTATTAACCTGTAGCAGCAGAGAGGGCGATGACAACAAGTTGCGACCAAAATTGATTAAAAAATCGTAAAAGTCTCCGTTTTCATTTTTTTAGTTAAAATGAGATTTCGTAGGAAGGCTCGTTAAGATTTCAATCAATTTTTTGTCTGAAAACGTTGTAGGGTTTTCCCCTGAGACATTTTTTTTGGTTAAAATGAGATCGTAGGAAGGCTCGTTTTAGGATTTCAATCAAAATTTTGTCTGAAAACATTGTAGGGTTCGCCCTCTTTTTTGGTTAAAATGAGATTTTGTTGGAAGTCTTATTTTTTGTTTTAAGATTTCAATCGAAATTTGTCTGAAAACGTTGTAGGATTCGCCCTCTCTGCTGCTTTAATTATTATATACCTTGTGCATCCATCACTACCCAAAATACATTTTTGGGAACGGCCATCTCAGTCCGCCTCCAACGTCCGTCATTATATCACTGACGTTTTTATGCTTTGGGACTATCGAGCGTTTCTACTTTTCCACATCCAGGGAAGGAACACACTGTCAAACTATGTTTCAGTTAAAGTTAAATTTACGTTTCATGAACATGAAGTTTAAAGACATCATATTTATATAATGGTTTATATATATTGTCCAATGACAGTCACCAGATAAAGAAAACCAAACCCCAGAACAAGACAAAACAAACAAACAAAGAAACAAAATTAAATATACGTGATTTGTGACATACTGCACTATGGGTAATATTTATAACATTAAGTGCGCTATGGGTAATATTTATAACATTAAGTGAGCTATGGGTAAAATTTATAACATTAAGTGCGCTATGGGTAATATGTATAACATTAAGTGCGTTATGGGTAATATTCATAAGATTAAGTGCGTTATGGGTAATATTTATAATATTAAGTGCGCTATGGGTAATGTTATAATATTAAGTGCGCTATGGGTAATATTTATAACATTAAGTGCGCTATGGGTAATATGTATAACATTAAGTACGTTATGAGTAATATTTGTAAGATTAAGTGCGCTTTGGGTAATATGTATAACATTAAGAGCGCTATGGATAATATTTATCACATTCATTGCGCTATGTGTAATATTTATAACACTAAGTGTGCTATGGGTAATATTTATAATATTAAGTGCGCTATAGGTAATATTTATAATTTTAAGTGCGCTATAGGTAAAAGGTATAAATTAAGTGCGCTATGGGTAATATTTATAATATTAAGTGCGCTATGGGTAATATTTATAATATTCAGTGCGCTATAGGTAATATTTATAACATTAAGTACGCCATGGGTAATATTTATAATACTAAGTGCGTTTTGGGTAATATTTATAACATTAAGTGCGCTATCGGTAATATTTATAACATTAAGTGCGCTATAGGTAATATTTATAATATTAAGTGTACTATAGGTAATATGTATAACATTAACTGCGCTATGGGTAATATTTATAACATTAAGTGAGCTATGGGTAATATTGATAACATTAAGTGCGCTATGGGTAATATTTATAATATTATGTGCGCTATAGGTAATATTTATAACATTAATTGCGCTATGGGTAATATTTATAATTTTAAGTGCGCTTTGTGTAATATTTATAATATTATGTGCGCTTTGGGTAATGTTTATAACATTAAGTGCGCTATGGGTAATATTTATAACATTAAGTGCGCTATGGGTAATATGTATAACATGAAGTGCGCTTTGGGTAATATTTATAACATTAAGTGCGCTAGGGGTAATATTTATAACATTAAGTGCGCTATGGGTAATATTTATAATATTAAGTGCGCTATAGGTAATATGCATCACATTAACTGCGCTATGGGTAATATTTATAACATTAAGTGCGCTATGGGTAATATTTATAACATTAAGTGCGCTAGGGGTAATATTTATTATATTAAGTGCGCTTTATGTAATATTTATAACATGAAGTGTGCTATAGGTAATATTTATAATATTAAGTGCGCTATGGGTAATATGTATAACATTAAGTGCACTTTGGGTAATATTTATTATATTAAGTGCGCTTTGGGTAATATGTATAACATTAAGAGCGCTATGGGTAATATTTATCACATTCAGTGCGCTATGGGTAATATTTATAACATTAAATGCGCTATGGGTAATATTTATATCATTAAGTGCGCTATGGGTAATATTTATAATATTAAGTGCGCTTTGGGTAATATTTATAACATTAAGTGCGCTATGGGTAATATGTATAAAATTAAGTGCGCTATGGATAATATTTATTATATTAAGTGGGCTTTGGGTACTATTTATAACATTAAGTGCGATATGGGTAATATTTATAATATTAAGTGCGCTACAGGTAATATGTATAACATTAAGTGCGCTATGGGTAATATTTATAACATTAAGTGCGCAATGGGTAATATTTATAACATTAAGTGCGCTATGGTTAATATTTATAATATTAAGTGCGCTTTGGGTAATATTTATATTAAGTGCGCTATGGGTAATATTTATAACATTAAGTGCGCTATAGGTAATATGTATAATATTAAGTGCGCTTTGGGTAATATTTATAACATTAAGTGCGCTATGGGTAATATTTATGATATTAAGTGTGCTTTGAGTAATATTTGTAATATTAAGTGCTCTTTGGGTAATATTTATAACATTAAGTGCGATATTGGTAATATTTATAACATTAAGTGCGCTACGGGTAATATTTATAACATGAAGTGCGCTATGGGTAATATTTATAACATCAAGTGCGCTATGGGTAATATGTATGACATTAAGTACGCTATGGGTAATATTTATAAGATTAAGTGCGCTATGGGTAATATTTATAATATTCAGTGCGCTATTGGTAATATTAACAAGATTAAATGCGCTATAGGTAATATTTATAACATTAAGTGCGCTATGGGTAATATTTATAAGATTAAGTGCGCTATGGGTAATATTTATATTATTAAGTGCGCTATAGGTAATATGTATAATATTAAGTGGGCTTTGGGTACTATTTATAAAATTATGTGCGCTATGGGTAATATTTATAATATTAAGTGCGCTTTGGGTAATATTTATAACATTAAGTGCGCTAGAGTTAATATTTATAAGATTAAGTGCTCAATAGGTAATATTTATAACATTAAGTGCGCTATGTGTAATATTTATAATATTAAGTGCGCTTTGGGTAATATTTATTACATTAAGTGCGCTATGGATAATATTTATAACATTAAGTGGATTAGATTTCACTAGCCATTGCATGGACCATAGGGGCCCCGAGTGGCCGAGTGGTCTAAAGCACTCTCCGTTGCGGATCACTGCCAACTCACCTTCATCTGCGTGTGTTTGAATATCAGATTCGGCCAATGTGGGTATGTTAAAAAAGCTTGCCAGTAGCTTCTCGTGAGTCGGTGGTTCTTTCTGGGGTTTTCCAAAATTCTTCTTCCACTCTTAATACTGGCCGCCATGTATAGCCAATCGTGTGCTGAAAAATGGCGTTCAACCGTACAAGAACAACAAGCATGGACCATGGATCTAGTCATCAGTTCTATTCTGCAGACTACGGGATAAATATTGTAGTGAAGAATAATCTTCTCATCGTGTTAATATACTAATAGGAAGTAAATGTGAGTCTCCTATTTCAACAACTGACTGAGGTAGTCTCCCTTTGCTCTCTCTCTCTCTCTCTCTCTCTCTCTCTCTCTCTCTCTCTCTCTCTCTCTCTCTCTCTCTCTTACGTTTTCCAAAAATGCACGTCCATTACCATTCGAAACATTTTTCTCATAAAACGGCTTGATCATACGTGGACACATTACATGAATGCACATTTTTGGATTATTATATAATGGCAATAAAACAGCCGATGTTGGAGATGACAAAGACTGACCTATAAAAAAAAATGATGGAGGTATACGAATTCATGTGTATAAGAAGTGTGTTTTGACAGGGATTATTGATTGATTTACTCAATTGTACGTGCTCGATGAGGGTACTAACAAATCAAGTTGGCTAGGATTAAATGTGCATGATAAAACCAATAGAGCTAATGTCGTATATGGCGAAAATGGCGAAAATGTTTTGTTTTCTGATTTCTTCTTAGCAAATTCACTTTATAAGTATTTATGTTTGATATGTTTTATTGTATTTGCAAGTTTTTATTGTATTTGCAAGTTTCCGATGATATCACTTTTACAGTATACACAATGCACGACATCATATTTGTGTAGCTCATGGAATATTTTGCTTAATTTAAAACTCTATACTCCACCACTTTTCATGATATCCCCCTCTATTAACTAGAAAAACACAGAATACAAAACGTTAAAGTGTCACTTTGAGGAACCAGCTTTGTCGATAAACGACAGTCTGGATGTCCCTAAAAACTCCCTTTATGTATTCATATCAATGCCTCAGATTTCATTTGCTATCTTCCCTGTTTTTCTGCACCTCGTGATCCTGTCAAAAGCAGTGGACAAGCATCATGAATGTCTTGTTCGCTCAAACAAATCTGGTGAAACCCGAGCATTTGAGATTTAGCAAAGCTTCTAAACGTGTGCCGCGGATGAAAACTATTTTTATGTAGCAACTGATGAGTGTTGGTTTCCTTGGAAACATATCCTAGTAAAATTATTACAGAGCGTTGATATTGCCAGGCTAAGCGGGATTTAAAAAAAACCGAAACCCCTTTATTTTTCATACTGAGAATGTTTACACACGAGTGCGTTTGTGATTGTAGCCCACCTGCGTCCACGTGGAAGCTTGACGTACGTTGAGAAGCAGTACATGGGTAGACATTTACTCGCTTATTACTGAATTTAAATCATTATCTTGCTTTTCGTCGCTAGCTCCACTGTTCCGTATTTGCACAACTTCGTTAGTGGTTTTCCATTTGAACCAAAACCATTTCAAATTCCACCATGTTAATGTTGTTTATATTCAATATTCGCCGAGTACAGGTCCGCAATTTTACAGAGACTACTTTGAGCAGTCACTGTAAGTTGTGAATAGATACGTGTTCGATTATGTAACATGTTGAAATTAATTTTCCAATACGACACTGGTTACTGTCGATATAAACCGACTGCTGTGGTGATGATGGCTGCTTGTAGTCAGAATTCTAGTACCACACCGTTTACTGTCGCTATAAACCGACCGGTGTGCTTATGATTGCTGCTGTAGTCATGTCTCACTGGATAGTTTCGTATTTTGATTCACACCGAAGCTAAATCTGTAATGTGGTTTAGATTTACTTTGAGTTACGCTTGAAAATGGGCTGGTTGTTTGGTGACTGCCTGTCACAGTTAGACAAGCACTGGAAATCAAATGCGTAACTTGGGCAGCAAATGAACAGTCGACCTGCCTTGTTCTCTCATCTTCATGGTGAAAAAGAGTTCGATTTATGCAATTTTGGCAGAGATTTAAAGGTAAATGTTTATGTTTTAGAATATGAGCTCAGAGTGTGGTTGTCTGTGTGTATTTTGGCGACAGTGCACATTGAGTAATAAGGCCTCGGTGATGATCCGGAAGTGAAATCTGTGTTCTGTTTACATGCTGCTCTGTTTCCAGTGCAGCCTTTAAACAACAAAAAATGCCGGTAAACCTTTGATAAGAACTTCACAGTGAAGTCATTTTTGAAGGTATTTTAGATTAACATATTATTTTGTATTGATGGTCACACAGTGGAAAGGTCCAATACTGAGAAATAAATGTAGAGAACATATATTAAAATTAATTGTGTTGTATGTCCTTACGTATGTCTGCTATATATGTAATATCTAAAACTCTAGATGGTTGAGGGTTGATGAAAAGTATGCTAATTTATTATAGTAATAGTGAACTGTATTCATGCATAAGATACCATACTGTTTCTTTACGCTGGTTTGTCACATGAAAATATTCAAAATAGCTCTTTGCTGTAAAGAAATGAATGTAAAAAGAGGGGTTGGTGGCAGTGTTGGTTTAGTATATTAGCCAACAGTTGTATAAGGAATTGAAGGGATTGGCGCAGTCAAAATCCCACATGCATGCTTTCTGCAAAAACTATTAGTTTGTTTTTATTTGTATCTTCAGTGTAAAAGTATTCTCATTTTCCTGCATCAGGTCATTGTCAGATGAGAATTCACCAAAAAAACTGAGACGTCACAATTCCAGAATTAACAAGGTCAACGGTTGTCGCAAATACACAGACAGGATACACATATGCGGTTGTTTGGAGCAGTACAGAGATACATTTGCGGCTTCATCTCGCAGCTGTTGTTCCGCTTCGAGTATTTTTTCTCACGTCGATAAATCTGAAGTTCCTACAAGTTTCTTCTATTAATAATATCATTGTGGAGATAAGCACTCGTCAAGCTGTTCTTGTTCAGCTGCAGTAAGTAATAAAGATCTATAATCCATTCCCATCGCCTACTAAAATAGAGTATTTCTGTGTACACTTTTCTCATCCAGTCGTGTGTAACATCTACATCATTTCTGTTATTATAATTTTCTCTTCAAAGCTGAAAAACAGACCATTATTATCCGGCAAAATGTTTTCTTTACATAGTTTGTGACGGGTACACTATTATTATATTATGGTTATCTTTCTTGTATGGTATTCATAAAGACAGATCGAGAAGGAAGTACTTTTTTACGTCAGGGCATACAGAAGACATAGAATACCGTATATTACAACATAATATGATAAATATGATGCATTGTGGTCTTTCCACAAAAAAAAATTAACAAAGCCTATCTTTCGTATCTAAAACATTCGGTTCACTTAGATGTGATCTCGTTCACTTAGACGTGATCTCGTTCACTTCGTTGAATTTATCTTATGACTATTTACTTTTTAAATATTCTTTTTACAAAATCTCATATAAGGGACAATATTGTACGAATGTCTTCGTGACACAAATATCGTCTTTGTAAAAATGTAAACACTATTTCAGGTGGTTTTTGTTACTACAGTTGAAGGAACTAACAACCGATGATCACATCAGATTAATAAATAATCACGAAGGATTTGTCTATCCAGGAAATGATGTCGGAAGAAAACATATGGTTCATGTGCTATGTTAATAAATCTTGTACGTGTGTACATGTTGTTTGGATCCTTTTGGCTGAAAGTCAACGCTTTGCGATATCGAAGAAAATGTAATGAAAAATTGATTACTGTTCAAGACTGTGTCGAAGTTTTTCATAACGTTCTAAGCAATAAACTCATGCACGCGCTTAACGTCCACGAATACGAAATAGAATTTGCTGTAAATCTGCGTAAGTGAAACTAAATCACAGGTTTAATGTCCACATATACGTACGAACACTTGCTGTAAACCTACGTAATTGAAACTCAATCACTTGCTGTTGTTATGTAAATTTTGTATGGTGATTTTTCATAACCTTCTCATTTCTTGCTATGAGAAGGAATTACTCATATATTAAGGAATTTCAATGTCCATGGTGAGAGAGAGAGAGAGAGAGAGAGTCTCTTAAAAGGAGTGTCGCTACGATGATGAGACACAGCTACGTCTGGGAATGAAGTATGGAATCTAATCTGTAAGGAGAGAGACAAATCTTTTCTAGCTTCAGGACGAAGGAACTTTTTTTTTAATATAAACAACACACATATATTACTACATTCTAGAAACACATCTATAAACGTTAAATTCAAAATATATGAAATACATATAAAATTGCACTTTCCTTTTAAGCTTTCCAACTTTATTCATTTGTATAATTTCTTCATTTTAGAATCGAATAGTTAAATCTCGATCAATAATTCTGTCTTAATACTATTAGCACACTAATACTCAGTAACACTTGGAGTGGGCCTGTATGATTTACATGAAGCACACTAATAGCAGAACAAAAGAACATTAATAAATTATGAATTTTTGTTTTATTTTAAATAAATAGGGTATCATAGTGAAAGTTACAGATTATCCAAATTTTTGAACCAGAACTTGAGCTTCGTGTTAATAAAGTGTGCCTAAACGTGTACAGATGCTTCTGGACCATCTTGTTAACGGGTCCTTCTGATATTTAAGATAATAACGACATAAATCGGCAGCAATGTTCTCATTGTATTTGCGATTTGTATTTGTAAGTCTTGTCAGGGAGAGTATGTATGTATGTATGTATGTATGTATGTATGTATGTATGTATGTATGTATGTATGTATGTATGTAAAGTCGGTTCGTCCTATGCAAGCTTACTGGAAAAATAAACTTGCCTTTGAAACATTTGAGCTTTCCACAAACATAATATCTCAACACGGGCAAACTATTAAGACAAAAGATGATATAGTTTAAGCAATGACACGATATTTATTGAATCTTTTGTTTCCTTTATATCTCGGTCGCGCACTTTACAATACTAGGTCGGTAGTTTATATAAAAGATATATGTAAATAATTATGTAGATATGTAAATTAGAAAGAGTCCAAAGAAGGAAGACATAGATGGAATATTAAAAGCAGACTTGTACATGTACATAGTCAGGTAAAGAGATAGGTAGCTCCAGAAAGACAGACAGACATGTTGTTTGATTAATGCGGTATATCGCCTATTGCAACGCACGACTCGCTATTGTGCTTGCATTTGCATACTACCCTAATTTATAATATTCCACCAGAACAGGCCGCTGAAAGAAAGAGCGCCCCAAATGCCCCATTCGTACCTTCTGATTAAGGCTGTGGCTGTTTACACAAGCACTGAAATTCCATTTAATTCCTAATTTCAGTCCAGTTACTTATTTTTTGTTGCGAACTTTAACCTAATGGTAATGGTGTGAGTCACATCCGAGGCTAATTTTAATACGTTGTGAATTTTCTTAGTTGTGAAAGTTATTATTTTCCATGTACAATGCGTGCTTGTGTTTTCTAAAAGATTTTCCGAATCGGTGTTGCTTGCAGCAAACGTTGATTTTTGGGATCCCAATTTCGGTGTATCGATACATTGACTTTTTAAAAAATGACTAATTGGTGTCTTTCTAAAGCCAAACAAGTTTTAGTCTAAAGAGAGCTTTCATGGGCCCAGAAAGGAAGCCAACATAATATGTGTGTGGTGTATTTCTTGGGAGGGTGTGTCAGGGGTCGTCCGAGTCGCGTGCAGTATGAGTCTAATAGATGAATAAGTACTGTGTGCTATATGTGTGTGTATCTTTTGTGTTTGAGGAGGGGGATATTCAGGCTTGGGCGTTGGTGTAGTTTTACTGGGAAAGGCAAATTATTTTCTGTTGTTTGTGGTTTTGAGCGGTTGTTTTAATTTTTAGTTTGGCAAGTCTTTCCTGTTCTCCCTCTATTTGATCTGTCTTCTTCTATCCCTCCTCTTCTTCAATGCTGCATTGTTTTTGTTTTCCTGCGTTCGTTATTACTGCTTTTCCATTGTAGTTTTCCCTCTTATGTTTTATTTATTTTGGAGGGTCCCTCTCTGATTTTTGCAGACCAGGTCGGCCCCCAACTAAATGTTATGGGTACCCGAAGGCTTACATGGTATGGGTACCCGAAGGCTTGCATGTTATTGGTACCCGAAGGCTTACGGTATTACATGGCCTGAAGGCTTATTTGTGTATTTAACGGGGTAACCTGGGTGCGTGTCCAACCTTGACTTGTTCACTTTAATTTGAAGTTTTTTTCTTAAATTTTTCTACTGTTATTGCGAATGGTATCTTTATCTGGATATCTGATATATGGAACCCCGCAGTTCTTTTTCTATTTATATCTTCCTTAAGAATGGTACTGGTTTCACTACATTGAGGGTACTCTAGTTTTCCATATGTCTTAAAATATAGGCTTCTTCACCTTTCCTGTTAAAACAGTAGGTAATGTCGATACATGATTTATCCAAAATTTTAAACATTGTCAGTAACTTTGACATGCTTGGTCTCTGTTCAGTTCAGTCTTTTCCATGTTTAGCTCATGAGTACCAGACATGTATGTACTTTCAAGAAATGTTCCTTCCTCTGTTTCAATCCGCTTAGTATCAAAATATGTTTCCAATTTTGTTACTTGTCTGGGTATCGACATCATATTTTTGCATGTGGAATCCGTACAACCGTGCAATCCGTGAGTACAATTTAATCAATTTGAAATTTTCTGAGTTCTACATTTATTTTAATACTATACTTTCCGTATAAATATTATATGATTCTATTTTCATATATCGACCCCAAGTTAAAAAGAAATAAAAGGTGTTTTATGTGTATATGTATCCCCGAAATGTGTGTTGTTGTTTTTTATCAATGGATTTTAAACAAAAATGTAGAATTTTTGTTGGGATATTTTAAAATTTCCTTGTGTAGTCTATAGAGTTGTTCGTTCATCCGAGATAGGTTTTATAAATACCTTACTCGGAATTCCTTTCCAGTTTTGTAGTTGACCCTTACTAGGGGTCTCCAATGTGCCATATGGGCTATGTGTATATGCTGTAATGTGTGTGTGCTATATCGTTTTTGTGTGGGGCTGTATCCGGAAATCAAATTTAAACACCCGGCTGTCATATTATATATTCATTGGGTATAATCTCCAGCAATTAACAAAGAGTTGCCATAAAAATGTTGACAAGGATCAAAACTACCTTTAAAATTCTCAACAAACTGCCTAGGGATACTTCGAACCTGTGAGTCGGCGAATTACCGGTACGTACAAATATTATAATCACAATGAAAGTTCAAGTTTAAATGTTTATTCTTTATTGGTCAAAACTTGTTTATTAGCACGTGTTATGTGCGAGAAAATGCGAGAGTGACCTTGAAACTTGCTAGAAGATTGAAATTAAGCATATAATTTATGAAAGAAATTGTGCCCAGGTATGCCTGAGAAGAATGCACTACACATACAGTCTAAATAAATGTATTGTGTTACGTGCTTAGGCTCGAATAAGCAGTAACACAGAAAGAGTGAAAACTAACAAGCTTGTAAAACTTTAACAATCAATTTTATTAAGTACAAATATTTTCATAAAAGAAAATACTTAAACTTACGGTTTTAGAGAATCAAGTCCAAAAATAATCCAATATAGAATTCACGAAAATAATCCACTAATGGAATTGCAAGAGTCCTGATAAATAAATGTCCTAATAGTTCCAGGTTCGAATCTTGACGATGTAATCCAAAATGGACGACGATGTCACGTGATTTAGTTCTTGTTTTTTTATAATAATCTAAATAAAAATCTATGAGCACATATTCTTTTCCAGATAAATAAATTCCTCTTGCTCCAACGAATTGACACAATTTCCAATATAACTCAAAACACAACTAGTACTTTAAAGCCCAGAAATTCTACTAAAGTGTTCTCTCCCAAACAATAATTTAAATAACTGTTTTTAAGTAAACAAGGGATCACGTGATTTTCCAGAAGGTCACAGAAAGAACGTACAATCATAAAAACACGTACACATGGAATGACCCAGAAGAAAAATCATCCACCTCTCACCCCCAAGAAGTAAAAATAAAAAGATGTCCTTGGATTTAGCCAATCGTTTTAGAAGCTTGTTGACTCTGAAGCAGGGTCAGAAATGAGGTCAACCCTGTTGTTTACAAATAGAGTCTAGGTCAGCCTGAATTTTCCAGAATATATATCTCCCAATTAATTAATTTTAAACCCAAAATAACAAATTTGGATCTGAAATTTAAAAGCAATAATTTAAATCAAATATACGTAACACCTTCCCCCATAAAATAAAAAGAATGATTTATATGATAAAACTTTATTTTTTATCACAAACCAATTTACATCTGAGGTTAAACTAACTAGTATAAATTACACAGTATAATAAATTGTTATACACGGGAAAAAGCGTCTGCAATTATATATTCTAGAAATCGCCTCAACCTTTTAACCTGTCCCTGACCCACAAAATGTCCTTAGAAAGTCAGACTAGCACGGCAGAACTCACTTTCAGATAAATTAGTTGTCAAACATGCATCAGTGAGTCTGTCAAATAAATTTCGAATTGTTGCTAGATGTTCTATCCAGGTGTCATTGTAGATGATGACGTCACAATTTTCTAGACCAGAGATGATCATTTTTATGAGATGTTGAAATGGACTTTCTTTATATTGGTAGAGTCCATCTGGAGTCACAAATGCCGAGATTTCATTTGCTCTTTCCGTAGCGGAATCTCCCAAAATCCTTTCAGAAGGTCAAATTTGGTGACATACTTGGCATTCCCAATTTTATCAATACAATCGTCAATTCTTGGTAATGGGAATGAATCTGTTTTTGTCACACTGTCCACCTTTCTATAATCAGTACACATACGGAAAGTTTTATCTGGTTTTGGAACAAGTATGCATGCTGAACTCCAATCACTTTTACTGGGCTCAATAAAACCATTCTCCAGCAAATATTGAATTTTCTTTTCTTTAAAGTATTCCTGTTTGAGTGCATTCAACCTGTATGGATGCTATTTAACAGGTTTGGAAATTTCAATTTCAACGTCATGACAAATTTTGTTTGTCCTTGTAGTAATATTTGGAAATAATTGCTCATATTCAAATAATTCTTTCAGTTCATTTCTTTCTTGCACTTGCAAATGTGAAAGTTTCTGGTCTAGATTTTTTTTATAATTTTTGAATTCGTCATTTCAATATCAGTCATCATTTCAATATCAGTAGAATCTGATGATATTCCTTCACTGATTGGGACAGGTACAATTAAATTAATTACATGTTTAACATGGCTATCTCTTTCAATATAATGGTACTGCTATAATTTATTTAGATCCCAGGATCACTTATACTATAATTTAACTAATTAATTTTCTTCTTAACTTTGTAAGGGCCGTAATATCTAATCTAAAGAAAAGTAAGAAAAATGAACAACAGTAACACAACTCCATTATCAGACTTAAAAGTTCTCTCCCTTGTAGTTCTTTCAAACCATAGTTTCATTTTTAACTTGAATTGCTGAATGCCCAATTCATTCATAACTTGCTGGAAAATTCCAGACATGAAGTTTGAACCTTGATCAAACTGAACAGATTTGGGAAGGCCAAACTGAGTCAAAAACTTTATCAAAGCTTTTACTATTGTTTTAAATTTTATATTCCTCAACGGAATAGCCTCTGGAAACCTTGTTGACGCACACATAATGGTCAACAGGTATTGGTTACTTGACTTGGTCTTAGGTAAGGGACCTACACAATCTACCATAATTCTACTAAATGGTTCGTCAAAGGCAGGAACAGGTTGTAGATGAGCCTTATGTATCTTCTGATTGGGTTTTCCTACCATTTGACAAGCATGACAAGATCTACAGTATTTGGCAACATCACTTTTGATTTTTGGGCAATAGAGGTGAGTCAATATCTTGTGATAAGTTTTATTAATCCCTAAATGACCAGCCAAAGGATTTTCATGGGCCAAATTAAGTATTTCCTGTCTGTAAGGTTTTGAAACTACTATTTGATAATAAAAGACGCTGAGAAGCTCCTGTGTCCCTTAAAATTTTAATAGGAGTGGGATTGGCTGAATCACCCAAGAGTGATATAGAACCCTTTAATATGAATGGTTCATAATTCTCCATAATAAAATCAGACTGGGATTTATTAGACCCAACAAATGTATTGCTTTTAATACATGACCGTGACCTTGACCTCTTAGAAATAAGAGCATTTGGAACAGGTCTGTCTTGATTCTGATGCCTATTTTTCAATTTGTAGCAATCAGAAACAACGTGTCCTTTTTTCTTGCAATAGGTACACGTCGGAAGAGACAAGGATTTAGAATCAAACTTCTCTGAAGTTTGATTTTTGAAAGTTGTGTTAGTTTGAGTTTTAGAAGGGCTTGAATTAGGCAGAAATACTTTTCTGCCAGAAAATTGTTGAGTAGAAGTCTTGTTAACAAAAGGAACTTTATGCGTTAAAGAATATTCGTCAGCTGCTCGAGCAGCATTCTCTAAAGTTTCAATCCTATGCTCATCAACATAAGACCTAACATCACTATGGACACAGTTTTTGAACTCTTCAATTAATATCGTTTGCTTGAGATTTTGATAATCTTGTTCGACTTTCTTGGCTAAGCACCATCTATCAAACAACTGCTCTTTTTCTCTAGCAAATTCGACATGAGTTTGTCCAGCTTCTTTTCTGTAATTTCTGAATTTTTGTCGATAAGCTTCAAGGACTAACTCATAACCTCCTAAAATGCATTCTTTAACCACATCATGATCAACACTTTGCTGAACGGACAGTGAACAGTAAATATCACTAGCCCTACCAGTAAGTACACATTGTAATAACTGGGTCCAATATTCTCTTGGCCACCTTAAATTTTCTGCAACTTTCTCAAAACGAATGAAGTATCTGTCTACTTCTTCTCTGAAAGGGGGAACTAATCTAATATTCCTTGTTAAATCAAAACTTAATTTTGGATTTGAAGTATGACGGAGTTTTTCACTTGCCAGCTCTAATTCCTTCAATTTAATTTGATATTCCCTTTCTTGCTTCTCTTTCTCAATTCGCATCTGCTCTTTTTGTAATTCAAATTGCCTTTCTCTCTCCTTTTTGTCATGTTGTAATTGTCTTTCTTTCTCCTCTCTCTCTCTCTCTCTCTCTCTCTCTCTCTCTCTCTCTCTCTCTCAATCCGCATCTTTTTGTAATTAAGATTGCCTTTCTTTCTCATTTCTCTCTTTCTCATATTGTAATTGTCTTTCTTGAAATTCGAGCTTCTTCAACTCTAATTCCATCTTGAATTTTAATTCTATTTCCTTTATTTTTATGTCAGAGTCTGATGCAGACTTACTGACGAAATCAAATCACTTTTTTTTTAAAACATCCTTTTCCACCAAATACTGGACCAAAATCTTATTTCGTTAAAGAAGCCTTGACTTCAGAAATATCAAATTTTCTAGCAAGTCGAATCAACTCCTTTTGTGAAAAGATCTAATTGCTCCTGGATAGGATCAGAAAGAAATATTTATACTTAAGATGTCATTTTAATACAAGCCTGTCAGTCCCACTAAAGATTTAAAAATTTCAAAAACTAGAGGAATTCAAATTTAAAACAAACCTTTTCTGAAAAATTCTAGCCAAATTCCAATTTATCTCAAATCCCGGAAGAGCCCCCAATTTCTATGTTTCGTGGTTAGGCTCGAAAAAGCAGCAACATAGAAAGAAGTGAAAACTAACAAGCTTGTAAAATTTTAACATACAATTTATTAAGTACAAATATTTTCATAAGAGAAAATAAATAGACTTACGGTTTTAGAGAATCAAGTCCAAAAATAATCCAATACAGAATTCACAAAAATAATCCACTAATGGAATTGCAAGAGTCCTGATAAATAAATGTTATAATAGTTCCCGGTTCGAATCTTGACGATGTAATCCAATATGGACGTCGATGTCACGTGATGAAGTCCGTTTTAGATTTATAGTAATCCAAATGAAAATCTATGAGCACATGTTCTTTTCCAGATAAATAAAATTATTCCTCTTGCTCCAACGAATTGACACAATTTCCAGTACACGGTAATTAAAAATAACTCAAAAAGAAGAAGCAACGTAATATTATAAAAGCCCAACATCTACTGGCTTTTCTCTTGCAGTACAATAATGTAAATGCCCGTTTTTCGTAAACAAGAGGGATCACGTGATTTTCCAGAAGGTCATAGAAAGAACGTACGATCATAAAAACAAGTACGCATGGAATGATCTAGATGAAAATCAGCCACTTCTCACCACCCACCCACCCCAACTAAAAATAAAAAGTTGTCCTTGAAATTAACAAATCATTTTAAAGACTTATTTACCAGCTTAGAAACAAGGCCAGAAAAAGAGGCCACACCTGTTGTTTACAAATAGAGACTAGGTCAGCCTGAATTTTCCATAAAAAATATCTCCCAATTAATGAATTTTAAACCCAAAATGACAAATTTGGATCTGACATTTAAAAATAAATTATTTAAATCAAATAGACGTAACAATCACCATATGTTTGACCAATAGACCTAAATCTTTATAATAAATAGCTGAACACGTAATCCGCATCTTACTCACAACAAACTCGGTCATTCTAACCCACTCAACCGCTCATGTGGCCTAGTGGTTAGAACGTTCGACACGGAATCTAGAGATCGTGGGTTCGATCCCCGGTCGAGTCATACCAAAGACTTACAACAATGGTACTAACAGCTGTCTCGCTTGACGTTCAGCATTAAAAGGTTAGTGTTAGGACTGGTCGGCCTGGATCACAGGATAATGTGACTGGGTGGGACATCATGCTAACTGTCTGCGGCATGATGCCCCAGTGCAAGACATCACTATAAACTGCCTCACTGCAGATATCGTAGCGATATGATTGCAAAATTATAAAGCTACGTTAAAAATCCGCATCAGAGAAACAAAATCTAACTCACTCACACGAGAATTGTTTATAAATTGGGGTCATTGATACCGCAAATATGTATGTAAAGGACAAAGAAGATGTTCGAGTGGATTTTTAAAAAAAACACAACGGATCTATGAATTCAGCATGCACGAGCAAGATATCAATTATTACAATCAATACGACCTTACAGTGAACAGTAAAACGCGGGACAAAACTGTATCATGACTTAATCCTGTATAACAAGCAAAGACCCAGATTCACTGTCGCTGTATATGCCAGAAGACCAGGGTGGATGATATTCACCTGAACTCATCAGCGTAGTATACAGCATCAAGCTGCAACCTGATCACGTGTCAGCAGATGTGAGTGTGTTACGATCCTAGTTTGACTGACATACCAATCAATACCAATCAATACGGTATATCGATTTGGCAAATGGGAATTTTTCATATCTGAATGTCATCTAAGAGAACGTTTATTGAGAACTTGAGAATTCTTGATGAGCAAATACATTATTACTTATTGATCTTTTATGTAAATATAATTGCTGTGCTGTGTATAAGTCTTTGTGTGGTAAATAAAATCTAAGAATGGGGAAAACCATGTCAGTAACCACTTTTTTTACGTTAACCATGTATTTATGATAATGAAACTGGTGGGTCAATCAGATAGACGCCTATTAGCTTTTCCGTAGCTTCTCTTCCATGTGCTTTTAAGATATACCTTTCTTTCTGGCGTTGAGCTGAACTATGCAAATATTTTACACAACTTGTATGTGGGATATGTTTCGAATCAAGAGGAACCAGTCTCTGTTTTAAGCCACGTGTTAATGTTTCTTTTTTTTTGTAGAGTATGTATGTACACATGATTGGGCCTGGAAAGTGTATGTATTTATTAGTTATTTCTGGTTTATATATGGAATTGCTCTACAAATAGTATGAACTTCTGAGGGACTGACAAGTGTAAGTAAGGTGAAGTTGTTTGCATTGCAACATGCACAATGGAGAGAATATTTTCATACCTGTAGCTGAAATTTCTTATGATATTGTACTTGTGAAAATTAAACTTGCTCTAAGCACGCAGCTAACAAAATCAACCCGGATCCCATATGCTCGAAAAATCGGCCTATATTTGTCTAAAGTACACTGTCTTTAGCATTTAATAAAACAGGGAAAATTAATTTGCCAGACTAGACAGTACCAGCTTCTGCAATGAATGAATTATCAAATATATACAATCTATGTATTCTTAAAACTACTTCCGGTGTTATTTCTCGACTTGATGGAATTGACCGAGCAATGCTCCGAGCGGTGTCATAATTTGTTTTATTGTTATGTTTATGACGTAATCTTGTTTTATTGATAGTCGTGAGAAATCTGACCAAGCATAAATTTCGTGCTTTCTTCATTTCTTTTATAAGTTTATATTTTTTGGGGGATCGTAACCTCATTTTAGTCAAAATCAGACAACTAACGACGACTTTATGAATAGAGAAATAAAGTTGAACTAACTTGAAACAGGTTATGGATGAGCGTCGTCATAGAGTATGGGTGAGTGCTTTTATGAACGCAAATAGCAGCCAGAGGTCACGTGTTTAATTCGTCACTTATACAGCATTATATGTATATCCAATGCATATACATATGCGAGTCATAGCAGTGATCTGAGGAAACATCTTTCACTCGATATAATTATAATTTCTCAAGCTGTTATTTGTTTCTTTACATATTAAACTTGTGTCAGCCATGATTGCATCTAATAACCACGACACAACATCAATTGAGGTTAGTGTATAGGTAACTAATCTGACATTTCATTATAATCAATCATGTTCCAGTGCAATAATACTTATGTGTAAATATATGTTTTTATAACTATCGTAACACCTAACTGCATTAATGCATTCTATTCAAACTATTTAAAAAAAAAGTTAGAACAGAACGCAGAGGTCCTATATAATCGCGAAAGAGTTACCTTCAGCAAAATAACAACATAACATGTATGCATGACCTCGCAAGCCAAATTCCGCTATGCTTTTTCCACCAGCCAACCAAGCAGATAGTTAAGCTGGCTCTTACGGGGTAGGAACTCAAAACTGGAACAACATAGTTCAGTTTATTTTATTTCTCTTTCTAATGAGTATTTTGAACATTCACTCCTTGCATTGAAGTACACAAGAACAAAAAGCTAATTGGATATTTAAAAAAATATAAAAATGTTACGTTTCTGTGTGAATAAAATGAGAACAAATGTTGACATTCAAGGATACAAAATAATTACAATGGATATGCCACGTAACATTTCTTTATATCCATTTTGTTTATTTTCGTTTTCACAGAAGAAAACGTTCTTCAGGCAAATTTATATATTTAGCTCAACATTCCATTTTTTATGAAATTGCTGAATCACAAGCCACATTATCTAGTCCTTTGAAATGAACAATGTACTCGGCCTGGAGTTCGTATGTAAAGGTATGACCAATACACTTATTGATGGCATATGTAGATGTCACCTTGAAAAGGTTATTACATTGAACTTTCCTGGAAATAATTAATCGACAATGGCATTATTCTATCCTCCAATCTTCGCCTTTACAAAAAAAATCTTGTAAATAAAATTATCGTATTTGACAGTCTTTTTATACAAATATTTTAACTCTCAGTTTCTTCCTTCTTTGAGAAATGTATTGTCATGTCGTCACCTGCCTTTGCCTTGTATGTCGTATAGCCGTACAGAATGCCACCTGCTAGCAGAACACCGATGATGAGCATAGCAAATGCCAAACCAGCCATTGCACCTGAAACGATAATATTTCGTGCTTAGCAACACTTACGTCTGAACGGACTGTCAAGTCCCATGATTTCCGAATAATATATATTGGAATAACATTATATGAGATGTCTCTTTGATATTTAATCAAATATTCCTTCGGTATATAATGACATTATGTGACATATTATTTTTGTATTACATGAAATATCCCATTGGTTTTGTGAGAAGTACTATTAACACCATGCTATGCCCATTTGGTATTTAATGAGATATCCCTTTTGTATTATATGATATACCTATCTGACACTAATTGGGATACCTCTTTGGTATTATATGGAAAGTCCTTTTGACATGTGCTCAACCAACGAAACGTTAATGGCCCATAACTGTAGCACACAAACGAAAATGCGAGATGATATTACCTTTTGTAATTGCACATTGTTTAGGATACAAAGTGCAACGATTCCCCACATATATTACAGAATTTAGCATGCAGAGTTAGAACTTTTTAAATCTGGCCATTACAACGCAAGTACCAGGAATTCAACTGGCAATGCATTTTGATCTTTCATAAAATATGTTACATTCCTGCGACGATATCTGGACTCACCAGTGTGCTGTTGTGATGTCAATGCTTTCAGGCTCCCTCGGGTATCACGATATCCGATTATTTTAGGTGTAATGCTAATATCTGCATCGCTTGAAAAATAACCATATCTAACATGGATTCGGAAAATGTACGGAGTCTCAAACACAATTTCATTTTTACTTTGAAAAAAAGAAAGCGCATTTTCAATCGTCCACTTCGTCTTTGAGCTTGGTACTGTTAGGTTCAGAAATATACATACATGTGTTTAAAAGTAAGATCAAATAGTTCTCATATTACGTTACAAAAATGTGACAGTTGTCATGACAACCTAAGCAATCAACATTTCCCATTTTGTCCAGCAAATGTTGATCTTTATTACATAACTTAGAGCGTATTTTCTCCTGTAACTGACAAAAATATACGTACCGGCGGTGTATTTCTTGCTGGTATCTTGCTTAGGGAGATTGTAATATTTTTGAGCGTTAGCCACGTATGGTGTTCCATCGGGGAAAGTTTGTCCTGAAATCATTTGAAATAGTTAAACAAGTAAAACGTGATCAGCACTCCAACCTGAAATCATGGAATTGTTTAGCATCAGCTTAATTATCAACCAATCAGAATTGATATTACAACAGTAAATCTTCTTGCTATTGTTTAAACACAAATCCCAAACTAAAGATCAAAAGTTTTCTTGTCATTAAGACAGTTTAACAAAATATCGGTTCAAAAACAAGATGTATTACAGAGATTGCCAACATCAAACAAATTGCATAGAACCTATATTCTAACTTTTTGAGAGACGATTTTAGAACATATTTTAAATCAGAAATATTTATTTTAAAAAAGTGAATAAATACAAAACAGATGAAATGAAGAATGATGAACACTCGTGTTTCATCCTAATGAAGAACATAAATCCAGCGGAAAGAGAAAACGTCGCAAGCGATCTTAAGGATGGACGAGTTTACTTATGAAAAGGTAGCAAGAAGCAGTGACAGATGTTATATGTTCATGACGTCAAATCTCATTACACACGGTTGTCATTGTTTCACTGCAATTTAAGAACTACAGCAAAATTAGTTAATTTTTCTCGTTTTATTGCTTGTACCGAAATTCAAGAGAGTTAGCTTATAACATTTTAGTCCAAACGTATCTGTCTTCGCTCTATTATTTATATATCACTATAAATTTCTTTTCATTAAACTTTGATTTGTATGTCCGTCTTTCCTGTTCCTTTCAAGTTCTGTAACTATTCACTGATACTGTCTAAGATTATTACACTTATGATGCCCAACATTGGGTTTTGGAAAGGATGGATTGCATCAATAGTTTTGAAGGATGACAGGTATTTACCACGGGTGTTCGTTTTAAAATAAAGATGATTTGTTTTGACTATCAATGACTAACAAATGCCCTAATTATGCATTTGTCATCTCGACAATGTGATTTTTCTAAGCATCTTGTCGTAACACAACCAAAGATATGACTCAAAACTTGAAAATGTTAAAAATCTAAATATCACACACATACATTAATTTCGTCTTTGCAGCCTCCTGACAGTCTAAGCATGCTTAGAATGGTAAAATTACTAGAGTGCCAAACAAAATTGGGATATATTGATACGTTTCTCGTTAGTCTGTAAGGAACGTTACATTGTAGCAGTCTAGTCCGAATCTGTACCTGCGAGACTTTACATACGTGCAAATTTTAATTGTCACGATTTTAATAAGTTGGATGAAAACTTTAAGACTAGCTGATAAGGACACAATTAAATTTAATAGTGATATAATGGATGTATGGTTACACTTTAATCAATTATTATCTCACATAATTAGCATTTACCATGCAAGGAACATTCAATATGATTAAATTCTGACAAGCAAACTCATGATGAAATTTTATTGTTCATGCGTACCAGGGATTTTATACATAAAAAGTAAAGAAAAAGCCACTGTTTGATTTCTTATGGTACGTTTTGAATAAAGATTCCTGAGAAAAAGATATACAAGGAGAATATTTAAATGAAATTGTGCAACAGTCGCCAAAGAAACCAAACGAAATGTGGAACAAAAACTAAACATTGTCCTACATACATTTAAAACAAAAGTACATTGTCCACAATAATATTTATTTATATAGCAGGTATTGGCAGATATATATCTGGATCGCAAATGGTGTAAAATTCAATTTAAATATACAGTATTTTTCGGTTGATTTATTTTTAAATTGAGAAGGTTCTAAGATTGTATGTCAACTAGCAGCAGAGAGGGTGAATCCTACAACGTTTTCAGACAAAATTTGATTGAAATCCTAAAACGAGCCGTCCTATAATCTCATTTTAACCAAAAAAAGGGCGAACCCTACAACGTTTTGAAACAAAATTCGATTGAAATCTTAACGAGCCTTCCCTACGAAATCTCATTTTAACTAAAAAAAATGAAAACGGAGATTTTTACGATTTTTTAATCAATTTTTTGATTGAAATCCTAAAACGAGCCGTCCTATAATCTCATTTTAACCAAAAAAAGGACGAACCCTACAACGTTTTCAGACAAAAAATTGATTGAAATCTTAATGAGCCTTCCCTACGAAATCTCATTTTAACTAAAAAAAATGAAAACGAAGATTTTTACGATTTTTTAATCAATTTTGGTCGCAACTTGTTGTCATCCACCCTCTCTGCTGCTTAGTGATTTCATCACTGGGTTAACAAAAAATAATAAATGATTTTAACCGAATATTTGATCAAGTCCGATACGATATCGTGTCCGAGGATCATGCAAATTTATTGTTGCGAATCCGTGCGGAGTCGACTGAGCATGACTAAAGAAATTTCTAAATTGAGTGAATTCCATATCAGAACACCATGTCTGCCAAATATTTCGTAGCGTATGTGTATCAACGCCGTTGAATACAGAAAGAATATTGCAATTATCTCTGATGACTTTTGGAACCTGAGTGTAGCGTTGAGTGACATATATCACGTCAGTGTTTTTGTGACGCCCCCGGGAAAAGATCCTAGCAGGATTTTTTTGTTTATCCAACATTATATCGTCGTATACGACTAAATTGTTAATATCTCCATCAATATCATCAATACTCGGTGCTTCATCGATATCGGTTATAAAATCAATGGCGTTCTCACCGCTAATTTCTGATGCATTCTCGTTAAAATCTTTTAGCACTTCATAACATCGTTGATCATCTACGCTAGGAGCAATTAAATACAACTTATCCCACTTCATCCATCTCATTATTAAATTGAGCAACAATTGCGTTTTACCGGATCCAGATGGCCCGATTATAATCATCCGGATAGAGTTTGGTAGCGCTGCATGATGCTTAATTGGTTCTCTTGTTTTAGTCGCTGAAAAATCAATTATATCCATATTTCTATACATAAATTATGGATCTATATTGTGTGAAGTGCAAAACGCGTACTGGCACAGATGATGTGACGACAGTTACAACTAAAAATAACCGATCAGCGCTTTCTGGTAAATGCATGCAATGTGGTACAAAGAAATTTAGATTTGTGTCTATGAGATCTGATTTAAAAAAAAACGAGGAGGTGATATCGCAGCCAAATTGGCAAAGCTCCCTGGAACCCCATGGGCAAAATACCCCGGAGAAAAGCACCTTCCCGGATATAGCTACTGTGGACCGGGAACCAGACTTGATATCAGACTCAATAATCAAAATCAACCCAACCCCGGTGAAGAACCAATAAACGCCATTGATAAGGCCTGTCACCTTCATGATGTTGCTTATAAAAGCAGCAATCTGCAACACAGGCATCTAGCAGATGTGAAATTAATTCATGCGTTAAATGCTATTCCTGATAAATCCTTCAAAGAAAAATTGGCTTCATTTTTAATAAAATCGGCTATGAAAAGCAAATTGATGTTAGGTGCCGGTAATTAATAATATGGAATCAATTTATTATTCCACAAGAGGATACTGGAGGGGTAAATCAGCAGTCCATAAACTCGCTAGCGCTGCAAAAGTGAAAAAAAACCACTGCGGCTAATTGGTTATCCAAACAGGCACTATGGCAAATTTATCTACCACCGCCTAAACAAATTCAATTCTCGCATTTTGATGTGACCGCTCCTAATGAAGTTCATCAGGCTGATATATTATTTCTGCCACATGATCGTGGTTACAAATACGCTTTAACCGTAGTTGATATTGCAAGTCGATACAAAGAAGCAGAACCGTTAAAAACAAAATCAGCCACTGAAGTCGCTTCTGCATTTGAAAGGATTTATCGAAGGGGTCCTCTGCACTGGCCAAATCTATTGCAGGTTGATCCTGGCAAGGAATTTCAGGGTGCAGTATTATCTACAATGAAACATCATAATGTCACCATACGACGAGGGCATACTGCGCTACATCGCGATCAGGCCATTGTCGAACGATTTAATCGGACGATTGCTGAGCGGTTATTTGGATATCAATACGCAAAAGAATTCATCCAAGTTAAAAGATCCCGTGAATGGGTTAAAAGATTACCATCTGTGATTACTGCACTGAATAACGAGATTACTAGAACAATCAACATGAAATCTAGCAACGCTATTAAAAAGAAGTCAATACCTGAAAAACCACAAAAAGATTTCAAAGAACCAATTCTTCATAGTAATGTCATTGTGAGGTACTTATACGAACCAGGAGAGCTTGAAGGGGGTAGAAAAAGGGCTACTGATCCTATTTGGAGCGTCACTACGCATAAGATATCTACTATAACACGATCAACTGGTAGACCAGCAATCTATAAACTGGATTCAACTGCCCCTCAGCGGGGTTTTACTCGACAACAACTACAGGTAATTCCCGAGGATACTCAATTGCCACCGCATGGTCTTAACTAGCACCGTTGCGTCTATTGCACTCAAGACAAGTCAACATCACATTGTTTCTGACATGACCGAGATTGTTATTTTTTCTGTCTACGGTGAATTGGCGAGGATTCTTATCCGAATACTGCCAACGCATTATACAATTGCAACTCGCGCAGTGATTATTCTGTTGTTTCTTCAGCGTAATTATTGATTCAGCATCAATATCAAATTCTCGTTGTTTTTTTTTGTCCTGTTGTTTGTAACCGGAGAGTTTTTTATTAATGATGCTAACATCAATATCATTTATTGTGGTGTCATTATCATCGAAAACAACTCTTCGAAGTTGATTTATTTTTCGTACTCTGGATACTGCGAGATAGACTAAATTCGACCATTCGATGTGATTATCCACCATCCAAACAATTGTATCCGATATAGTCAATCCCTGTGAAGAGTGTATTGTTGCTGCGTATCCTAGCGTCCACGGGGATTTATTAGCACGCAATGCATTTTCGACGACGCTGATATCAACCAGCACAATATCATTTAATACGAGAATTTGTTTTTCACTCTGTCCTGGAATATCAACTTCAATATTCTGTTTTCGTGTATCCGATGGCCTATAACAAAGGGGTACTGGAAGCGTTGCAAATTTTTCTTTATGCAATTCAAATAACTTCATCTGAAGTGTGTCCCTGACTATTTTTCTACTTGCAATTATCAAATCATTTGGTCTCCATGTTTCCCAGAAATCATTCATTGGAGTTTCTGAAATCACTTCACGCGCTATTTCGCATTGGATTCTATCCGGTTGTAATCTAATTAGCGCTTTGAACTCGCGTAATCGTTCATCAAGTGATCTATAATCAGTGGTGATTTCTTCATAGTAGTCTACAAAACCCCTTAGCCATTCATGTGGAGATGCACCGACAAATGGTGGTGGTTGGCCGTGATCACCGCACATGACGACTTTTGTGTTTTTGTTTAACAACCACTCGAGAAATATTTGTAATACATCTAATGACACTGTGCATATTTCATCCCAAATGATGATTTCAGGAATGAATTTATCACCCATACGCTCAGGAGTCCATTTGTCACCCTTCCATCGAAAGAAACTATGGTAAGTGCAAGCATTTACCCCTCGCTGTATCATCTCTCTGGCGAGTCTGTGAGTCGGTGTTAGAACAATCATGGTTGACCGACGAAATAATTCAATTGCACGAGTTGTCTTTCCTGACCCACCACAACCGTTTAAATAAACTGTCTTGTATCTACATACTGGATCAGATACCGGTGGTGCATTAGAAAATTCTGATTGATTTTCAATACGGTTACAACAAAGATATTTATCATCCATGGCAGCGTCTGCGGATTCACAATACTCATGTAACATCTCCTTTTTAAATCGCCAACCCCCCCAATTTTCTTCGGGATCTGTGAATGCCGCTACAGCTGATTTGTATTTATTGTGTATATACATCGAATCAGTGGCCACTCTAACCGCGGTATTAGGAAATCTATTTATCATCGAAAATAGATTAATAGAAGCATAGGCTAGTATTGAACTTCTCAAATGTGTATACTGGGAATTATATCCATCACAGTAGGTAACAACCGTACCCATTTTCTCACCATTAGATAGAAAAGCATCCTTACGGGATACAAGTTTTCCCTGTTTCATTAAATCCGCTACAATAAAATCGTATTCAGCGACATCTGTGATCAACCGCGAAGAATATTTTGCGTTGTCGTACCGTCCACCTTGAGTGAATTTACCGATTATTCTTCGTCCGAGATCCTTTGCTTGTTCTTTTTTAATTTCAAATAACTTCTTAGACCGATTCATGATTTGTTCTTCATTGAAATCAGGGAATTGTTTTCGTAGTTCGTTGATTATACGATCTAGATCGGGTTGTGGTAGCCAAACTTTTTTCTGAGCTCGATAGCATATAATAGCCTCGGAAACAATCAACGATATTAGCATACCACAATCAATCATATATCTCAATAGCACTATTGGCATCCAGGCCTTTTCAGATAGATGTCTACCGAGCCAAACATAACTACACGGATGTAACCCTGTAGCTAATTCGAATGATATCACACGAGCGAATCCGGTTAAATCAAAATCAGGCAATGGTCCATTAATCGCAACACGAGTCATTTCATGCGTGGGGTGTCCAAATCGTTTGAAGTACTCAGCGCATTCCCCATATCCGAGAAAACGTCCGGGATAACATGCGGCTATATCAATTGAAATCATT
Organism: Unio pictorum; assembly: GCA_030141615.1. Taxonomy (NCBI): domain Eukaryota; kingdom Metazoa; phylum Mollusca; class Bivalvia; order Unionida; family Unionidae; genus Unio; species Unio pictorum. The sequence goes on along the minus strand of JARLTB010000184.1, from coordinate 5,512,700 downwards.
CCATCACGTGAGTATTTCGTATTCCACAGTCCTCCATGACCAAATTCGACGCAACTCAATTTAACATCCTCGAGAAAATCACTTCGTGTTGGACGCCATGAGTTTTTTTCTCTTGCGAAGTGAGCTACCACTGATGGAATAGTAAAACTATCCGTGAGTAGTTTTTCATGGAAACTCTCCGGTGAAAAATCACTAGCGAT